>JAIPRK010000090.1:0-417462 GCA_025469195.1 Chaitophorus viminalis | reverse complement strand
ACTTCAACCCCTTTGAGGCACGGGAAGAGGTAGACTTATCACGCCCAAACTTTATCATAATTATTTTTTCAATACATAGAACAAAATTTGGGGTACTCCTCATCAAATTTAAAAAAAAAAAAATTGAACTCTATAGCTAAGGACCACCCTAATACCTAATAATATATGTGATTAAAGTCTATTGAACATAGAAGTATTCCTATATTATAAATAGTTAAAGTTTTTCATTTGTTTTTATAGGTATCTATTTTATAAAACTATAATGCTATATGTGCATAAATTATTTAATTGTGTAATATATTTTACATTTTAAGTAAAAACATATTAATATTATATGTATACAAAATTTTAAATATACTAAAAAATAAAATATCAGACTGAAAAATAAAAATGAATAGTATGTATAAAATTTATACATAGTAGGTATATTCATTTGATTTCCTACACCAAAATTTAGCAAGTATTATTTAACAATGATATATTTGACAGTCCATCGCCTAAATCTTTATACGAGGTTTTTTACAGGTCAAAAACAATTTTGCGTTTTCCTATAATAAGCTTTAATGTACAAACACTTATTTTATTAAGAAACAAATATTAAAATAGAAAATAAAAAAGTTTTTATCACGTAAATATAAATATAGTAAAATCACTTGTATTATCTATGGTAAAATTATGTTTCGGATCACGGGAAATAACGTGCCGGAGTCACCGTTGCATCTGTTGATTTTCAACGGTTGAAGATAATATTGTCATAGAAATATATGACTATGAGTACTTTATGTATAAAGTTTTCCATTTAATTGTTATTCGTCTATTGAAATTTTTTATTTGAAATTTGTTGTCATCATTTATTTTACAGACACCCAAGCAGTACAATGAAAAATCGTTTCTTCTGTTTTCAATTCTCATGACAATTTGCCGGCAGAGTGTTATGAGTGTAGTAATTATAATATAGTGTAGTATATATTTTATTATGAATATTATATTGTTTTGTATTTTGTACAACGTATAGGTAATAAAACCACTGTTTATAAATAATTTATATTTTATATAGGTATGTACAGAATTTTGTATTCGTTCAGGATTGAAATTACTACATTACATATCTATCGATTGGCCAGTCTGCGCATCAACAAATGTGAGTTTTTAAATAAATTATTGCTTATTGAATGTTTTCCAAAATAAAATAAATACCATTAGGACTTGAATTTAAAAGCAAAATGCTTATCTTTTAGGTCAACCTTTAACAATAATTTTCAAGTACATACTTTAAGAAGGAAACTTTAATCTTGAACTACCAATGATCCTTTTCACATTATATTTAGAGCGATAATTAATATTTTCTTCTTTTACCATAGATTTTGTTAGTTTTAAATTTATATTCGTACCTAATACAGCTAAATAATTCAAATAATAAATTTAATTGATTTATAATATTGTAATCTAAATCTAATTGCAATTTTGAATATTTTTTTAAGAAATCTATCTACGGATTTTTAGGCATTTAAATTCGGGCCATACATTATAATTTCCTAGTTAATTAAATTACATTGCATGATAAAAAAAGTATACTTTTTTTTTAGATTCGACGACTGAACGAAATATTTAATATCAATTTTTAATTTACGTGTCAATTCAACTTATGTTTCATTAACTTTTAATTTTTGTTTTTATGTATACCATTTAAATCTTTCAAAATAATATAAAACAAATGATAACGCTTTAAGCGATATAATCCACTTTGTATATGTTGAGCGTGTGAAATGGCAAGCGGGGCTGACTTACAATGGATGCTGACGAAGAATTGTTTTGTAGTCGCCACATGACAACGGTATAAGCGGATTAAAATATAATAATATTGTTTGACTATCTATTAATTAATTTTTGTATTTCTATTAATGCTTGGCCATCGAATGCCGATTGGCCAAGCAGTAGCGAACCACCACCATATACTACAGAAGAGTAGTACAGGCTTTTCAAACGAGCGTGATTTGTTGTGCACTGAGTGGAAGACTGGTAAGAGGTGTTCAGCGACGAAGTTCTGTGGACGGGTGGACGAGCATAACACGATCAACATCCTAAAGGTCATTAACAAGTAGGTGAACTTACATATTATCTGGTTGCGTTTAATAAATAAAATAATATCTACAAATTAAAATAAATGCTATATTCTATATACAGGGTTAGGTTAAGTTAGGGCAAGTCTGTCAAGTATCAACGGGGAATAGTAAGTTCCTACGCAAGAGTAGCAGGTAAATAATTGCATATGTTAGTTCATACATCAAAATAAAAATGAGATGTGTATAAGTTTCTCCAGGGTAAAAAAAAAAAAAAAAAAATGTGGGTGTGTTGATTCCCACACACAAGTAAAAAATGTTACATTATAATATGCAAGTTCTTGTACGGTGGAAATATGAGATGTGACTATTGGAGTATAATATTATAGTATTGATTTAAGATATTTCATCATTTATTTATTGATGAAGAAATGCATTATGCTATTTTTACCAGATTTTATTATGAAATCTTATCTATTTATTTATAATATGTAATATACTATTTTAATTTTATTTTTTTTGAAAGACATTATTATATAGATTAATACATTTAATACATGAAATATAGTTTAATATTAAATGTGAACACATTATTCACAACATTATAGCATAAGTATACACTTACTGTTATAAATAATTTTTATTAATGTGTGCGTGTGTGAACTTACTCATATAATCTTTTCCAATACGTACATTTTTTTGCCGTTCAGAAACTTATGCATCTCATTTATAGACAAAGTAGGAACAATAACATATGTATTCTTTTACCTGCTTGGACTCGTGTAGTCGTGTAGGATTTTACATTCACCCGTATCAACAGTGCCAAGTATATTACATATTTTCGTACATGGACCGCATAAAAAAGTGTATCAAAAAAATATATTTTTTATCAAAACTTTAAAGTTCTCTACAAAGTAACTAATGTAGAGGACTTGAATGCTGATATTTTTACAAATACTATTTACAAATCTCAATGTTTACTGATTGTAAATTTAAATTTTGAAATTTCAATAATTTAACTGGCTCTAATATTTGAAATATTATATTGGATATTTATTAAAAATGTACTTATTTATTAATGTATGAAGTGTGGTGTTGAACTAAATTTACTCCAATACGTATTAATAGTCGATATAACAACTCCCCCCCCCAACACATCATAAATATAAATATAAAATAAAATAAATGACAAGTTTATAATTGAATAATAAATAAATATATAAATGAAATATAATAAAAGAGGATAACTGAAATATTCTGAAATGTATTAGTCAGTAAGATAGATGTTTATGTGATTTAAAGCCAATTTTTTTTGTGTTTGGTTTAAATTTTTTGAAAAGGAATCTGCTCTTTGAACGATGTCTAGTTGATTAATTTTTTTCGTTACTTGATACGGTTTCTGCATTTAAAACATTAAAAAAAAAAAAATGTGCTAAATTCACTCCAATACCTAATAATAGTCGATATAACATGATCATTATTATCTTCAGACGTTTTATAATTTTTTATATTATTAGATTGTAGCCTATAGGTATCAACTCATTTCGATTGAAAATTCGTTAAGTATTAAAGTATACAAACTTAAGGATAAATTCTTAATAATAATAATATTAATTATAAATGTTTAATTAAAGTCAAATATTGTGTCTTATTAAACATTGATAAAAATAATTTTTATAAATAATTTTGATTAGTAGGTAATGCAAATGAATAACTTATGGAACGATTAAGCCTATACAGTATTTAAATATTACTGTCGTTTAATATTTTTCATAACTCTAATTCTGTCCTATCCATGACCTATCTAGTCAAAAAAAAAAAAAAAAATGTCATTTCTCAATTTGACACACAAGAAATTAAATTTAAAAAATTAAAATTTATTTGGTATTGCTGATAATCTCTATACCAGCTATGGTTAAACAAAATCTTTTGGCTATCTAAATAAACAATCTCTGTTTTTTCTAAAAAAAAAAAAAAAATTAAAAAAATAAGAGTCACGTTGCATAGTGTTTTCTATAACTTAACATGAAGATTATCATTAGTATAATCATAGAAGCAGTGTTACACTATTACGCAAATACGTCGGTAACCGTTCGCGGAGCCGCACGTGTGGTCCCTGTGTGTGATACATAAATACATAATCCACACACACCATAAGCGTTTTGTTTTTATTATTATTATGAGTATTGAGCTCACAATACGTCGGTAACCGTTTACGGAGCCGTACGCTTTTTTTGCTTGCAAAAAAAAAATAAAATGTATATAAGTATATACTATATTTTATTAAGTGACCTGCTTATCACATAGGTTGTCTGGAGATATAAAATTGGTATGATTATTTATAGATTGGATTAAAGGTTTTTAAGTGAAAAATAAAATAATATTGAACGACAAAATATATGAATATTTGAAGAAAAAAAATCAAAATAATTAGCATGTGTCGTAGCATGGCCATCCTAAGCTGACGACAATTATACTTTTAAAATTTCCAGTAAATAATAAGGCTATTTGTTCGTTTGCAATTTTTCTTTGTTCATACCTTCTGAATAGAACAAACATTAATAACAACTATAAAACTAAACATTCTAGACAAAACAAAAAACAAAAAAAAATATAAAGGAAATTAAAATAATAGTATTGTACATAAGTACATTAATTAATACATTATTGCTCATTTTGTAATGTTCATTGTTATTATTCTTATTATTTTGATTATAAAAAAACTTATTCTTATCAACTAAGAGTTTTTCAATTTTGAATTTTAACTCTATATCAATATCACCCCCGCTGAGAAGCACTGCACTACAATGTGGCCTATGTGTAGAAATATGCAATGAATTTGGCGCTGTTGATATTTTAAGTAGGACATGACTGCCCGCCCCAACCTAATCTATAGAATATAAAATATACAACCATGTATTTTAATTTATAGGTATTATTTATTAAACGCAATTATGTATATATGTAAGATCACCTGCCTGTTAATGATCTTTAGGTGTCGGTCATGTCTATGTTCCTCTATCCCTTTCTCAGAGCTTTGTTGACGAATACCTTTTCCCAGTCTTCTACTCCTTGGATTTCAAAACATACTCTTTTGAAAAACCAACACTCTGCTGTTATATATGACGGTCAGCTGCTACTGCTTGTTCAATCAAATTTGATGGTCAAATAATAATTGATAGGCAAACACTATAATATTTTTATCCGCCCGTATCTATATCGAGCAGCGGCTAAATACAGTATTTCGTCAGCACGAGTTCCAAATCACTATTTATTGTCATTTACCACCATATGGTGGTGTAACACATTACATAATGAATAATGACGTATAGAGTTTTTATTTTAATGTTAAATTCCATTTCTCTAATTGCAACGTAAAATAGCTACCTTCTTTATACTTTGTACCTATAACTATTTTACTAATATTTTAACAAAACCTACGGGTGCCGGGGAACCCCTTTACATTTTTTTTTTCAATTTTAAACATATCTACATCAATTTAGAATATTATAATAATTATAATTGGATTTATGTTTTTTCAACTTGTAATTATATATTAAACTTTTTAAATTGCACTTATTTAAAACTAGAAAAAAATAATAATAGAACAATTTGAGATATCTAAAAAAAATGTTTAGACAATTTAAACCAGTAATCAATCGTACAACTCTAAATAATACATTTTAAAATTAATTAAGTACCTCTAAATTTTTCCACTAAATTCATTTATCCTAATTGCAACATAAATTAGTTACCTTCTTGATATTATATGAAACTATTTTATTCAAATTTAAAACAAAACCTGCGGGTGCCGGGGAACCCCTGCACAATTTTTTTAAATTTTAAAATGTAGGTATATCAACTAAGAATGTAATAATAACCAATGCATTTATGTTTTTTCAATATCTAATTTTTTTCATTTTTTAATCATTTTTACTTGTTTTAAACTATATAGTCATAAATAATAATAAAACAATTTTTAGACAATAAAAACCAGTAATCATTCATACAATTATTAAAATATTAATCAATTATACAACTTCTAATAGTTTTAATCTTTTAAAATTCACTGGTTTCAAACTATTTATAAATTACAATGAAACAATATTTGATATCTATTAAAAATGTGGAAACAATCAAAATTAGTAATCATTTTTAAAATAATTTTAAAATATAATATTTATAATTCTTTTAAGTATTATATATTAAAATAAAAAAAATAATTCTAAATTTTTACATTAAGTTAATGAATTTTAATTGCAACGTAAATTATGTACATTCTCAATATTATGTATAACTATTTTATTAAAATTTTAAACAAAACCTGCGGGTACCAGGGAACTCCTCTTTTTTTTCATTTTAAAATATAGCTATATCAACTAAGAATGTAATATTTACAATTGTATTATTGTTTTTTTCGACAAATAATTTTTTAAATTTTTTCAAATTTTACTGTTTTGAAATTAGTTGTAAATATTAATAAAACAATTTACTATAGCTATATAAATGTTTAAAAAATTGAAGCTAGTGATCATTAATACATTTATAAATATGATATTTTAACATAAAATGAGAAACTTTACATGTTTACATTAAATTCGTTGATTCCAGTGGCAAAGATAATTAAATACCTTCTTGATAGTATTTATAACAATTTTATTAAAATTTTAAAGAAAACCTGTGGATGTCATTGGAGCAAAATGGTATCTCGTTTTTGGAGGAAAATGGAACCGTCCGCTATTTCATGCAATTGATTCCTGGGTTGATATTTAATTATAGAGTACAAGAATTTTTTATTATTAATATATACACATGAACTATACTATGTTAATAGGTAAACCATTCGTTACTGAATTTGAAATATAATTTTATACATAAAATGTTGAATATTCATAAAACATTAAAACATCTAAGGCATTAAAAAAATTAAAATTAGAAGTTCTTTGTCGATATAGAATAATTGTTTATTTTTTTTACATAAACTTGATTGCCTTTTTGTTTACAAATACAATGGTCAGTTGATATAGCTTTTAAGGATTAAAAATAATTGCCATTACAAATTTGATAATAATAATATAAACTTTAGCTTAAGTCTTGTGTTTCAAAAGAAAACGAATTAGTGATGTTATAATCTTCACAAAACTCAAATCAAATCGTTTTTCGTAAATTATGTCTCTTTGTTTAAAGATATTTTACTATATTGAAGTGTGAATCCGTCAGTTTCAGTGGCTTATCTAATCATATTGACTTACTTAAAAAGATTTTTTTATTTGGATTTTTTTCAATTAGATTCTGATGAAATGTACATTTTAAATATTGTCGTAGATCACTTTGAAGTGATCTGTTTTTAAAGAATAGTTTCGTCTAAATCGACGTGGAACATGGAATCATCATGAATTTATCAGAATTTGATAATACTATAAAGTCGGGATGATTGAAAATAATATCTTGTGAAAAATAAAATCTCTTAGCTGAAGATGACATGCCTCTCCGGTTGTATTTCCTTTACTATATATATATGAATTGACTTTGGACTTCATTCGAAAATAATAACTTTACGAGTGAAACAAAATTGATATTTTGCTTTAACTGTTTAAACATTAAGTTTCCTATGATATGGATTTGTATGTATAGTTTAATAGTTACCTACTTAAAAATAAAGAATTTGATGCAACTATAGGATATTTATTTAATTCGAAAAAGGAACAATTTAAACTTGGATCTCAGTAATTAGAAAGTCATTGAATTTTCAATTTCTATCGTTGTTCATTGTGTACTTCATAGTATATGAATATAATATTTTATATGAGTGTACATGTCTAAGTGTATGGGTTAAAATCATAAATTCGTGTACGCGTAAGCGATATCTCATTCGTAGGTAATATATCCTTTTCGTGCACGTGAAGCCTTCTAAAAAGGTTTAAGATATACTTAATAATATTAATACGATGTGTCAACTGTAGTGATTTTTTGAGCTGTGCTATAAATTTTTTTTGAAAACCAATTTGAATTTATCGGTGATTGTATATTTGATCGACATCTTTTTATATTTAAATTGTTTATATTTTTAAGCAACTAAAAATCGTTGTTTAACGTTTCCACGAACTATAACCGTCTGGTTGTATGAAATATATCAGTAGAACAATAAATAATTCTGTTATATTAAGACTGGGACTATTTGTTCTGCGTTAAAAAGTATCACAATTGGTTTATTGTTGACTGAAACGACTGAAAAAATAAAAGCTAAATAGGTATTGGAACATAGTAGGTAACCCCCGACATTGTATGATTAATAATCTATTTACGTATAAATAGTGTGTGTGTGTATGTGTGTGTGTGCGTATGTGGGAGAGAGAGAAAAAGAGAAATAATATAAGTTTCACTTCCTAAAATATGTGTCGTTTTATCGATTTCAACAGTGCAAACAAAAGTGTCAGCCAAATTCGGAATAGGTTTAACGGCATCAAAATATTACAATGTTATGTAAAAATGGTTCGTGCTAGGGTAGTAGGGTTGCTCCAAAAACGGCAGCGATATTGCAGTATATACACACATCGTAGCAGCTATAGGTTAATTAAACGAAAAGGGGTAGTCTAGAACGTTATTCAGCACCTACAGTGCAGTAGGTATGTATATATATCATAAAGTTAGCTCGCACCGAGCATCCGTATAATATAATAAGTCATGTTGTCGTTAACAGGTTTTTCGAGTTTTGAAAACTTTTGTTGCCGTGTTGTGCGGCGTATAGCAGTATAAGGTATATACAGTAAAACTTGTCCAATTTATTTCCAACTCAGCATTGTAGCGGTGGTAAAATTCCGATTCCGGCACGTTAATTTCCCTAGCAGTGCGAATAATAAAGAAACCGCATAGTTAGGTGTGAGTGGGCAAACAGCCGGATGAGGTGCGTTTCCGAAGGGAAAAAATTAACAACTCGTGGACGAGGAGGTGCAATAGTAATTGGCCGCCTCCGACGCCGCACGCGTGGTGTTTGTAATATAGGATATGCGGTTATTATTATTGTAGAGAATGTCGGAACAAATTTACACGCATCGAGCATTAATTACAATAATATATTAATCTCGTGTAATTGTTTAAAATAGTTATAAAATATCTTCTGACGCTCCGTTTACGCGTGTAGTTCACAGAAAAAATTCGCGCTATGGGTACACCTACTTACTTACCTCTGTCAACCTACGCACCCACGCATAATCATAATACAACGCTCTCCCTGTTGCAGCGTAAGTTCACCCTGAAAACAACCACTCAATCAAAGTGTAGGCAACCTATATTATACTTCATACAATATTGGTGTTTATAATATAATATATATTATATTTTAAAAAATTGTTAAAATTAAAGAAAAATATTGTGTAGTTTCATTGAATTAAAAACAATGATAGCGTGTTTTAAGTTAAATTGTTTCTTCTATTTAATTATAATTCCAGCAGTAAAAATCATTGTTTGCGGTTATAATGGGAGAGAGTGTGAGAGAGAGAGAGTAAGAGAGTTTAATAAAGTTTTGATATTTCGAATAGTGGGGACAATTTAATTAACGAACCACTCAAAGAAAAAAAATCATTACACCATAGCATATTACAATATATACTCTGAAGTCTGAATATATTAAAAAGCTCGGCTTTGCTATTTGCATCACATTATATAATATTTTATGTACATTTTCTAAATACATACCATTTTGTTTTCAGACACACGTTACGGAGAATATTTCTGAAGAAGAGAAGTTTCAATTTTTTCATTTGCAATACTTAGTATTGATGAATATTTAAATAGATTGCTATCCATGTGCGTTTCAATACGGTATATTTATTATAAAAGTGGAATGGAGCAGAATATTATTTATCCCACGCCTGCATATCTTGATATTGAATCGAAACATCTGAGATATTTACATTTTTAATTCAAATTAAAATAGTATAAACAAATTAACAAACTGTTCTACAAATGTTTATTTTAAAAATTTGACTCAACCGAAATTCCCTAGGGCTTAACAATTATAATGTTTTCAACTCGCCAAGAGAAAACTCGTCTTAGGGGTTCAATCGTTACAGCAAAATAAACAAATTTTTTTAACAATAACTAAAAAAAATTTCCTGTATAATGGAAAATTATTAATTAAACGTCTTACTAAAAAGGTTTGCATAAAGTTCACTTCTAAAATTTAAATTTTCTATGACTATAATATCATTTTATAACTTGACGTTTATCATTTGAATTTCAAAAAACTACATAGTATCGATATGGAATTTAATTTTTCCAGTGTATTTTTACACAATAAAGCATTGTTATAACAAATATTATCTTTAAAATATGAACAAAGTAAAGAGGGGGGGGGGAGTTCATTTATATATTCTTTAGATTGTTGTACGTTTTATAATGATTTTCAAAGATACTTTATAACGGTGCTCTTACGTTTTTCGCATGGCAATTCTTAGTCTACTACATTTATATGTTTACACGAGCTGGTTCCACTGTTTTATTTATTATCGTTCAATCTCTGCAATATTATGTTTTATCAATAACGTAAGTTTTCTTGTTTATTTTTATTTTCCTATTTTATAATTTATGCATTATTGGCAACTAGAATGATTTAATTACTTTTTAGTCATATTGTATGTATTTTAACTTTTTGAATATGTTGCAACTCAATGGCTTCCCTTATTATCTTTGCATAACGTTGTTATAAAATTATGCAAATTACGATGAAATGTAATGAAAACATTGCTTGTACATAAAATAGGGCGTTAAGCTGTTTATTATTTTATATTTGCGTTGAACATATTTATAATCCAGTATAAAAATAGACTAATAAAAAGTTCTGTAAACGTTTTGTGTAAACATTTTTACCAGAATAATATTTTATTATAACTCTAAAGCATAAATACGTACTCCTAAAAAAAAAGTTTAAGTATGAAAGTATGAGGTGGTTTTGTGTTAATGTAGAACTTCTTTATAACGTTTAATATTTTTTATCGATTATAACTTATAATATAAGACTTATATTCTTTGTTGTACATTTAGAAATAAAATATTTTTAAGACACTTCGAGATGTTCAGAGTCCAGTAAACTGATAGTCAGATATACTCAGGTAGATGTCATAATATATAATTATAAAAAAAAAAAAAACAATAACATATTCCATTATTTAAGAGGAGAGAAATTTCATAATGCAATATCAAAAGATAAATAAAACATGTACTTAATGTTTAATATGTTTTTACTGTAAAATATCTATCCTTCTTTGCTAATTAGCAGAAACTAATAATTGGTGGAAGGGTAGTTGTATTCAAAGTCAGTAATCCACGACGACTGTTATTAAGGTCAAGTTTAATGAAAAACGCATTTCGTAAACACAGTTGTTGTAGGTATAATAATTTATCTTTTCCGGGTAGAAGGGATTTAATATGTTTTTGAACGCGTGTTTCGGACTAACGCTTAAATTAAACAAGATTTTGGTCGTTATTTCTCCTCCCCTATTCAGTCTAATACTATACTCCACTCTAAATTAGATCAAGAACGTCGTTAATCGTATCCAACTTAGGTATTCTGAGCATTTTAAAGAATCAGCTTAGATTCAAAAAAGAAAAGAAAAATTTGTTGCTATAAAATAAATAAATATTATTAGCTAAATTATAAAATTAAGACTAGTAGAACATAGAATGTATTAATTAAAATATTACAAAGTTTTTTAGTACTTAGTTAATGTCCGTATTGAATGAGTGTTTTATAAGTTTTATTAAATAGCCTTTAAACTATTGAAATATTGGTCATAACTCACAGGTTATGCTTAAAATGAAAGTGGCAAACATTATTTTCAGATATTACGAAATATATTATTTCAATATTTTAACATAATATATAAAATTAAAGCGTCTGAGAGTTCTTTTGTTTTATATAAGGACTTAAAAAAGAGATTAAATAATGATTAAATAACTAATTTTCTTCTTCTTGAAAGGAGAATATTTGTGTACAATTTCAAGAAGATATAAGATTTTTCAAATGGGTTTGAATAAAATTGTAAAAATCTAAAAATTATTTTCATTATTATCTCAGAATAAATTAGTTAAATCGATAATATATATGAAAGTCGAATGAGATTGCAGATAGTTAATATTTTTTTATAGTGTAAGATTTTTAAATTTAAATTATTTATTTATACATAAGTAATATCTGTTTATCATTTATATCATTTTAAGTGATGCAGTACTTGAAAATATTTTTATGATTTTAGCTTATATTGCTTATAATATATATTGTTGTATTCAATATTTTTCTGGAAAAATATTTTCAATAGACCACACAGCTGTGCTTTATACTTCTGAACATTAAATGTATTATCCTTCTTAGTATCTTAGATAATATAATATTAGTTCCTAATAATAAATGTTATATGTTTGACCAATATATTTTTATGATCGGCTAACGAAATATATGTAAATTAAGTTATTATATTATGGTCTATATTTGACTACGTGTGGCTTTCTTCCAATTTATTTGAATATCCTATTGATCGTGTACGTTACTGTTGAACAAATTACCTACCGGTTTATCAATGTCATGAACATTAAGTATTGTGCATCGGCTTGACGATGTATTGTGTATAGAAAATAAAATAAAAGAATAAACAACTTTTTGGTTGTTTTTTTTCCCCACAAACAAGCAAAGCCGAAACATGTCAATAAAATTTGTTCAGTATTGAAATTTTACAAACATCGAAATTGTCAATTGTAATTTTGATCAAGTATATTATTATTTTTTTTTTAAGCTAGCTAAAAAGATTACAGTAGTTGGTCTTGGTTTCTTGGATACATTTTTTATTTTTAGACATATTATATAGTTTACTAGTTTAAGAAAATTAATTTTTATTATATGGTTTTGGATAACAAATAAAATAACAGAACATTACTAGGAATATATTTTATATTATGTATAAGTACCTACCAGTGAAATCAAACTATATTTTACGTGATTTATCTTATAGGGTATATTAAATTAAAAAAAAAATATATGTCTGATATTATATTACCGATTAGTGTCACCGGAGTAGCAGTTTTAATGTTCATTTAGCTAGCTGTGATTTTAATACGGTTCAGATATAGGTACCTACAGTCATGAAACGATGTTGGAAACCCAATGAGATTTGATTAAAGTGCTACAGTGCATTTTCAACTGGAAATGTATGAAAAATAATTGTAATAATAATTTAATTGTATATAATTAGAATTTTATACTAAACGCTATAGCTATATTAATGTCCAATTACAGATTGCAAACAATGTAAATATATTAATGTATCAATTAGTTATAATACGGCTAAATTAGGATTAATTGTTGACATTTAATTTTAAAATAATACAATTTTAGACTGTTAACTTGAAAAGATGTCATCACACTTTGCTTTTTCCGTTCATCGCATGCAATTATATAATATGTATTAGTGTATTATATATTATAACAAAGCCAATTTAAGAAATTGTGTTTTAGTATTTTTCCAGTTGGTGTGACACATCTGTCATAAAAATTACTGCGAAGAACATTTTATATTTTACTCTCTACGTAGACTATTTTTAGTTAATGTTTATATTCTAACATGATTACATTAAATCTATAATTTCACGATTTTCATGATTTAGAATTTCTCAAATAATCTGAAAGTTCTATAGTTAATTGTTTTTTTTTTCTGTAATATTTTCATAATCGAACACCAGTATGTTGTATTTGTGAAATGAGACATTTTTTGCCTGTATTTGATGGATGAAGATGAAAAAACTGGGTTAACATTTATATTCACAAATTTAAAGTGTTAGCTCGTTGGACAGTATAGCATTTGCATTAATCTCTCTCTCTCTTACGAGTCCTTTTTTTGTCATATAAGAAATTATCCTTGAAAAATATTTAAACTTAGACAAAATGTATTGGAATTACTAGTAAATTACAAACCCTTATAGATTCTCATTATATAGATTTGATTAATACAGTTACTTTTTTTTTAGAGTTTCTGTAATGTTTCCATTGATTTCAATTAATATCTGATTCATAATTACATAAAATACTGACTACATAAATTAAACCTAGTAGTTTATACTTATACCTATACATAAATACATGATTATCAGTAGAATGCATAATGCCTAGCTTATACCTTTTATCTTTTGTTATTATATTTGCACTTTCCAAATTTTACACGTTATATCTATACATTGATTTTTAAACGAAGTACTATAATTTGTAATGATGTAAGATACTTATTTTACAGATTCAAGTCCCACGTGACATTGGCAGTTATTTTATCTTAGGCTGTTCAATATTTTTTCAGTATTTTTATTTACCATTTATTAGTTGTTTCAATAAGAACATTTTGATTTAAAGTGATGTTTATATAATTTCGTAAAAACATTTAGTGGTTTTTTGAAACTAAACTGCAGCTTCTATACAGTTGAATTCCTTTCACGATCGTCTTGCTACAATATGGTTTTAGCTTTATTTTTTCTTAAACTTAAGAATGTACATGTAAACACCAAAACACGTAAATAGTGTATAAGTTTTATACTTTCACTTAGCATAGTGTATGATACAATATTTATGATACAAATATTTCACTTAACCTTTTTCAAATTTAAATAAGGTACCAATACATAATTTAAAGCATTCCACCCAGTTGTTAGCACTACGATTTTTCTTTGCAACTTATATATTTATTATATCGATAACAAGTTCATTATTATTGAATTTGTAATAGTTTGAAAATTAATTCCATTGTTCAACGTCTTTAAAATGCAATACTGAATTTTGGTTTCCAATTGTAACTTTCTTCTTCTCTAAGACTAAATAAACAAAATCATCGAGGTAATATCTGTATTGATTATTTTTTTATGGATACTTAAATAAAACATATCTAAAAAATTCTACGTTAATCCGACTCGAATTGAACTCGGTTCAAAGAATCGTCTTGGAATCTAATATAACCAAAAATAACGATTACCCTACTAAAAGAATATTGCACTCGTGATCGAAGGTATTCGCAAACTTTACGAGAGATATTATGTGGAACTATCGGAAAAAAATAAAAACCATATAATATCATAATATAATAAGTTCACCCTGTCATTTTTTATTTTACTTCTAGGATAAACTTATTTTAAGATTTATTTTTCCGTACAAATATGACGTTCTGAAAAGTTCTATGATCATATCGATGTGATTTTAAAAAAAAAGTTCTAGAGTTCAAGGACTGTGGCGAAAACGCATTGAGAAATGTTTTCTTGCTATGTTCGATGCATATATATATATATTGTAATATATTAAAGTTACAAAAAATTTCGCTGAAAATCAAAAATATCATGCACAATATCCTAAAATATTATATATTATTTAAGCACCGTTTATTCCTTGGCACATATATATTTTTATTTAAATTAAATTAATATTTATAATTATCTATTGTGTAATCTTCATATTAATAATTATCTTAAAGTTCTTTGGTTAAATTTTCTCTGTACTCAGAATAAAATCATAATATTCTAATTACTTTGGTTTTCAAGATCATCTGCATTTTCAGTTTTACAGCTTATATAGATAATATTAGTCATTGAATAAGTGTGATTTATATTGTTATCTGTAAACCCATACGGGCCTTACCCAGGACGGGTCTTTTTTTTCATAAACCAGTGTATAACCGAATAAAAATAATCAATATTTAAAATTGTTATGAATGTATACCTACAGATTTCAAACAATCAACCAATAATTTGGGCAACAACAGTTAAAAAATATTAATTTTTAATTAACTCACAAAATAACAGCATAGGTATTATTTTGGTTTTCTTACACTTTACACCACTATTTAAAATTATCCTTTCAATATACATTTTCTTGATTCTTGATTCGTATACCTACAGATTTCAAACAATCAACCAATAATTTGGGCAACAACAGTTAAAAAATATTAATTTTTAATTAACTCACAAAATAACAGCATAGGTATTATTTTGGTTTTCTTACACTTTACACCACTATTTAAAATTATCCTTTCAATATACATTTTCTTGATTCTCAAATATTCGATTTAGCATAAACAATTAATAACTCATACTTTATAGTATCTCGTTTCGTAATAGGATTTGTCAATTGAAATATTTATTAACCTAAATATCATGATATCCAATGCTGCTAATTTATATTGACAGATATGAAATATGATTTGAATTTATCGGTATACGCGCGGGTTGGTTCTCTAACAATAAATCTAAAATTTGAACTTTTCGTATACCTACTTTTGACAAAATGATTTAAAAATATGTAAGATAGATTAATTTATTTTCAAATGCGAAATTAATTGCATTTCATTGGTGATTGAGTGAGTAAAGGAGAATTCGTTTACGGTATTATATTTAATAAGAATTACAGATATGATCAAATAAATAGATATGAAATAAATGAATACAAATCAAATAAATCATTGATACCGTTCCATTTGGCTATGTTTTTAAAAACTACTTTACTTTTTATTTTAAAATCATTCCACTAACCCAAAAACAAAATTCAAACTATATTTTTTAATCTTAAATTAATTTTTGTTTATCAATATATAAGTAAGTGTTCTTTATGTAATTTATAACATTTTATTATAATAAAATTATGTTAATACCTATATTAATGTATGATTCCAAAAAAGATAATATTATAAACAATAATTTAATAAATATATATGGTTTAGTGGTAATTTATTCCTATTTTATTTATGTACGAGTATATATGCATATTTAATGATAATAAAGTGTATTTTTTAATAATACAACTTTACTTATTTAGGTAATAATATTAAAATGTGTGGCTGTGTAATATACATAGATGCATTGTTTGTATTATTTAATCGTTATGTCGTAAAGCGAGACTGTTCTAATATTATGTTACGGTTCAGATTTTCGATACTATCATTCATTTCTATAGAACATCGGGATACTATTAAAAACTAACATCAATTACATCCGTCTGAGGTTTGTGAAATGTGAATACATTCAAGCACGTTAGCGGGTATTATGTTTTGTGAATTCACGGAAAGGAACAGTGTGAGGATGAGGACTAGAGGGTCAGTAAGGAATTCGATTAATTGTCGTTTGGACCATTGAATAATGTCCAAACAATGCAAAACGAACGGTCCGATATCAAATTGGCATTTTCGCATCCCAAGAAGTTCTGCAGAAGTGAAACGACAAACGATTCGAGTTTTACCCTTTCTAGTGGAATGTCTACGCTTCTGCTTAAATTATTGCAAGGTCCGACCTAGTTTACTCGTATGCAGATTTTTTTTTTTTATGATTACCAAAGTTCTTCAGGGAATGTACAAAACTGCAAAGTAAATTCGACACAAATAAACTTACTTTTCCGACAATGATCGTAATTCAAGTTGTATGGGTAGTAAAAAAATGTTTTATTTTCACTCTCTCGTTAGCTGTTAAAGTTTGAAAGTTTGAAAATTGAATTATTGCTTTTTTATTTATTTAATGTCTAATTGATTTTAGTAATATTTTTCTATGCACAAATGTATTTATTGAAATATGTATTATTGTAATCAATCCAAAATCAGTAAACAGTTATGATATTGTACAGTTCAATTAAATGCATTAAAAAATATAGGAAACAGTTATTAATAATATTCAATTTGAAGATGTTATACTTGTGGCCGTTTTATATTATTCGTTAAATAATTATTTTAATAGCAGGTTCAAAATTATTATAAATGAATAGAAAATTATTTTAAAAATACTATATACTATATAATATTAATATACTGCACGTTGGATAAAAATAATAATATTTTATAAGTAATAAGTATATATAATAAAAAAAAAAAAACATATGTACCACACTACAGGGTCTGTTTTTTTTATTAAACTAAATATATTATAATAATCTTGTAATATATCTCGGGGCTTGAGTTCTTGAATTAGATAATATTTAGATAATATTTTTTGATAAGACTTTTGTATTTTGATCATTTTATATACGTACCTATACTATAACTCTAATGAACAGAATACGTGTGAACAATATAAAGTTATCCCATCATGTCGTTTAATATACTTCATCTGGACAAACATTTAAATCTCCAAAAGAAATAAAGCTTTGATTTTATCTTAATGTATAATAGAACTACCTACCTACCTACCTAAGTATTTATTCAAATTGTTTATGGTCTTTTTTTCTGGGCATAACATTTTAAGACATCAATTTACAGGGTCGACTTTTGACACACATGATGCGGAAAAAATACGCATATGCAAAACGACTATACTCAACATTTTCGTTTTCACAGACTTATATAAAGAATGATAACGATTGGAAGAACGATTGGATGCGGTACTAACATTTAAGTTTATTTCATATATAATACTATATTTTCCCAAACAAGCGTTAGCCAGTCTGAAACTTTTTATCTACTTCTGTGTTACTTCTATTGTGAATTGTAAATTATTATAAAAGAGTATCCAGTATTGTATACAGTATAGTATATACTATTATTTCAAATTTGAAAAGCTATGAAATCTTTGAATTAAAAAAAAAAGAAAAAAGAGTTTTAGTAGTTATAGATTGGCTTACCGTTTTTCTTGTAAGTACTTTCATAGTTATTTGTAATTTTTTGGAAAGCTTCGGGGAAATGAAAAAAATGACTTTTCAAGGACATACCGTATAGATATTCAATTTCCAGTTCATAGAATTACTGCAGTGTTTCCGACTTCTGAGTAGTTACGAAATACAGGTATACATAAAATATCTTAAACAATATTAATGGCTCAAAATATATTTTCGTAAAGCATTATTATATAAATACCTAATACTTTGAATCACTCAGGTCTAAAAATAATACGATTTAAGTACAATGTATGAACTATATATATTCTGTAGTAATTATTTCAAAAACTTAATCTAAAATCTGTTCATTTTTCTTGATAAATTATAAAATTTTTAATTTTAAAACTTTAGATAGTATATTATATGGAGTATAGTTAAGCAAAATTATCCAGTACATTAAATAATGTGGTCGTGATTTACATGCTTGGTAACATATTATGGTTGCAAATAGTGAATAGTTCGGATGGCAATGGAATATCTGTTCAGAACCGTTTACAACAGTCAACAAGAATGCTATACACCACGTTCGTCAACGTTCTCTAGACCAGACCAATAAGACACTTTTTAAGACTGACTGTTTTCAATCTATTATATTTTTTATTTTATTTTTAGAACTGCATTATAAACTTTTCAGCAGAAAGTCTACTAAAATAAATTTGATATTTATCAGCTTTTACATTTCTTTAATTTTTAATTAAATTTTTCAATTAATTTTTGGAAACAAATATTATTATATAGATATTGTTATTATAAGTAGGAACAGTCGATGCACTGGCGCGTGTAATTTTTTTCTCTCTAACCCGTAAAATGTTTTTTATTTTTTTACATTTTAACAATAAACCGATTAGTTAGAATAATCGTATTATAATATTTTCCTTGCTTACAATGTATTTAAATCCTTTTACCGGGAATATTTTATTAAGCACAGTAATAGTTACTAAGTACAAGGTTTTCGAAGAAAAAAATGTGTGCTATTATTCGATCATTGTTAGTTTTATATCATTTGGTAAATATGTTTTTAAATAAGCTAGGTACTTAACATTTTGATTTAAACAATACAAGTACGTATCATAATAACAAATAACAATGGAATATTTCAATAGTCAACATAATGCTACAGTATAGATTTATTCCAATATAAAAAGAATGATTTTTATAAAAGATGAAATTTTCAGGTTAAATTATTCAAACCCTGCATAATTGATTATTGAAATAACTACCCTTTGATTCTGAGAATACATTTTTTAACAGTTCAATAAAATATTAGAAAATAAAAAAAAACATTAATCAATCAATTGAAAATCGAACTTGATTAAAATTGTATTGTATTAACAAATAAATAAACAAATAAATCATATTTTATTCGTTAGTAATTTTATTCGGATTTCAAGTGTTACCAATAATAAATATTTTTTGTGGGATGGCCTCAAATTAAATAATCACAAACAATAATGGAATAAAGATTCACTGCTATGTGTCACGTGGTGTACAAGAAATGTTTTTAACTTATGACCATAAACTGCTTAACTGTGTGTAGGTGTTTTATGTTCGATACTTGTCAATTACAGAAATGTAGATCAGCAATCGGGTTTCGGGTATAATTACACCACATTTCGTTTGGATTATTTTTCATTTTTGACATTCGGTACGTGCGTTCGAAATTCTTATCACGTTTCGGGGAAACAGCCAACCCAAGTGCATAATATAGTAACAAGCTGGTAAATTGTTTATTTACTTAACCTATCGCACGTTACTACGCGTGCCTACCCACGTCACAACCGGTACCAAATGCTAACATCTGCTACACCGTGATGGCATCACCGAAATAGTCATTCGAATCAAAACAACTTATTGCTCGTACTGACAACAGTACGTATGACTACAAAGTCATGTACCAATAGGCGCAATAGTTACCAGTGGAAATATAAACAGTTTTAAATAAAATTTTATAATAATTCTACGGTGTTATGTTGCAGATTGGACGGCGAGACGACTTCACTTACATTTTATAATGTATAGGAGTGTCCGTCCTTTGGTCTACATTTCTACCAGCCGCGGTAACAGTATGAGTACGCAGAGTGTGTGCACACGTACATGTATACGTATTATTATAATGTACGAGATGACCCTTTCCCGCACTTCCTTTGGCCTTATTGTTTTGCGTTCATACATACATATTACAACGTCGTCGTACATACGGCTCATTTACGTCAAACGGTCGTCGCGGGCGTGGGTCCGGGGTAGATGCCGCGGGTTGTACGACAGAGGTGGGCTTCGTGCCAATCATATAATATTATATGCGAACACGTAATAATAATATTATTGTTATTACTATCATTATATGCTGTAGTATGTTCGCGTACACCTATACTGCACACTATTATAACACCGCGTTATTATTACTATTACTATGTTTCACAGAGATATTCGGAACGGGGTTAAGAGTCATGTGAGCGAGCACCTATGTACAATATCATCCCCTTTGCCTGTCGGTTTCGGACTTTATTAGTCGGGTGCGGCGGGTAATCTTCATAGTCGCGTGTACATAATAATATGTAGACGTTATGATATTATACATTATCACGACTCACGGGGCACGCGCGCTGTTGCTGCAGCGATCACGACCAAAAGGATATGATGCGAACGAGGACGAGGTGGAGGACGACGACAGTGCGCGTATTATAATAATATACTTATCCGGATCAGCAGTTATCCTGCACTGCAGCAACTACCTACCGGCGTGTAATTGAAACTCCGGGGGTTATCGGTGTAAAGTTTATAATTACCCCGATCGCCAGCCTCGTCCACCGCATTTTCCCTCGGTCGCCGCACGATCGTCCTGCAGGACCTCTCACGACGGGGCTTCGGTCTGTTGTTTTAATATAATATGTATATACGTTATATACCGGGTGTGCTTCACGGACATAGCCGTCGCATTACCATTTAAATTGGACTGGTCTGCGCTGCCGGGGATAATCCGTTCTTAATACTTTCAAGAGGTGGGTGGGTGGGAGGGGGGGCGGGTCAGATGGAGAAGGCAGAACGGAGAGAACATCGACATCGAGACAATGGTTAGGTCGTAGATGATAAGTGGATGAAATGGGGGTATATAAGGTCGAATATATAGTGGTGGTAACGTTTTTGCGGGCCGGAAGTGCCCGCAAAACGGATTTCACCGTCGTATATACCTACACTTAAACCCAGCAGTGACAACTGTGATGCTCGCCTGTTCACACTGTATGTAATACGAGTTATGATAACCTATAGTGGCCGCAGATATACCATCGCCGAAATTTTAAAATCACACGAAATTAACCTAATCAAGAAATAAAAATCCAACAAAATTAATTAGGTGAAAAAATGCGTATAAGTACGTATTTCACTGTACCTATACTTGATCGATTTGAATTAATAATTTAAATATTTTAAGTATACTTATTATATATCTTCTTACATAATACGTGGTCAACTAGGTATATTTTGGAAAACGTTACTTTCTGCAAATATAATATATTTTTCCAGAACATTTTGTACTGCTTACCTATTACTCCCTATTCAGTATTTCAGTTTTAATTTTTAATAAAACCATATTATATTTTACTTTTTAATTGCTCATTTAAAATTTTATATTCTTATAAATCATGAATATAGGTGCCTAATCATCTATCATCGCATTGTCATCCAAGTTATTAATCGAAAAATAAAATATTAGACGAATGGTTATGAAATTCAAATGTGGGTCAACATTTTAACTCATTAGATAATCTCAACATTTACACAGGAATTAGTGGGTTAAAGATATTTTTGTGGGCAGGGATAAGATTAATAAGGATTAGTTAATTTAAGGTATTTAGTATATAGTGTATACAGCTATATAGTGTTAATGTGGTATAATGTTATAATTTACCTTTTAACAACAATTTTTTTAAATATTTAAATTTCAAAACTTTATTTAATAGCATGTAAAATATACATGAATCGTTTGTTTAAATATTTAACTGGAAATAAAAAAATATTAAAAATTAAAAGTTATGATCTTATCAAGAGTTAGGTATAAATATTATAGTATGTATCATGTTAATACGCGTACCTATATACATTTATTTTGAAGCTCCTAAATGTAATGTAAAGAAAATATATCATATTTGTATAAATACAAAAACGTATAGCTTTTCCATTTTTCTTAAAAAAAAATCAAGATACAAATTTTTTCAATGTGTTCTGCTTTCTGTACCCCCCAAGGTTTCTGAAAATACTTGCCATTCTTTTGTCAGAGAGTTTGACTAAAAGCCAAAAAAATGTCGACATTCTGTTTTCTCACCACAAAAAAAAAAAAAAAACAAAATGTACATTAAAAATATTATAGTGTTACGAATGTTCTAAAGATGTTTTGAAAAATTAACAATGACGTAGCAAAAATGAAAATAATAATAAATTTGTGATCCTAACAATCCGTTGATAGTTTGGTCTGTTTAAATGACTCATTTTTGTTGTCGAAAGACCAATTTTTCGCATATATTTATTTGATTCGGTTTATGCTAAATGTATATTGAAATGTATATGTTTAATCTGTGTAGTTGAGATTTATAACACGTCTTGCAATTACAATTATTTATATGTTTATTGTTACAAAATAATATATACTGTCTACGTTTTTATAATTCTGATTAGATGACTAAATTCAGTCATTAGATGATCGATGCGAATCTGTTTGAAAACAATAATGTTTTATTCGGACCATTATTCGTTGATTGTTATTTATTATCAGAGTCAAAAAAATGTAATATTTTGAGATTATTATAGTAAAATTAAACTTATTTAATGTAAGAAAATTTTTAAAAAATACTGCAATTAAACTTGAAACGAATCACTGTAGAAAAAAGTAAAATGGTAGCTAAGGTTTTAATTTAATTTTACGTTACAAATTTATAACAATATTTTAAATGGAACACTTTGCATTTCACATTATTTTTAGGCATAACTTGAAGTTTGTTCAATCATACTAATGTTAAAATCAGATAATTAATTTCATTCTAAAAAAATTACTTTCACTGTTTATACCAGTTTTTATTAAACCGTTCATAAGTGAAAATGAATTATTTTTAAAATAAATTATGTGTTCTATTGGAGAACGCAAGGTACGAAACACATCAAGATATTGTTTGGATTATACTATGTTAATTATGAAAATCTCATCACATTCAAAAGATGATTCTGAGCGAAAATCTATAAGAGATGTGTAATAATTATATTATATTATTCCTAAAAGCCAATTGAATTATTTATTGCGAAAATCAAAGATTTACTCTTGTAAGGGGGTACGTTTTCTGTCAAGTGTCAATACGAAATGGATGTGACAGACTAGGTAAGTAATTTGAGGACGAAGAAGACCTGAAGAATTTCATATAAAATAAATATTTATTTTTTAGTGCAATCAAAACTCGTATCACCATGTTGAATAATAATTGTTATTAGTAGTATTTATTAAAGGCTTGAGTATAATTTTTTAGTGGGAGAACATGTTTCTTGGACATTTTCTTTTAAGTCTTATTGTTGAACTGTGAGGAATGGTGATCGAGGATTGAGTATAATTTAAAATTAAACTGTACAATTTTAAGCTAAGAGAACCAATCAAAGTGTGTAATGGTATGCCTTATCTTACTAAAGAAATAACAAATAAAAACAAAGTTATGGAACTTAGTGGAGTATTTCGAATATTTCGATGAAAATAATTGAGAATATATTCAATAATGTTGTCAGAAAATTGGTAGTTACTAGTTGATATGAAAATGAAAAAGGTCTGTTCCTTTGTACATGTATATAAACATATCACATATGAATACATTTATGAGAAATATAATATTATATCGTATTTCATAAAATAGTAATTTAAATGGTAAGCCTTGCATTCAATTTTAAACCATAAAACACAAAATACTTATTACATAAAATGGAATATAAACTAGCTCGAAGGAATTCACTTCATTCTTATGTTTTTCTTTCATATCAGAAACACTACTGCCAGTAGTCTACTAAGGAAGTATGAATATGACGATTTTAAAATAACTTATCAAGGTTCAATTTGAAATGAAATAAAATACTATAATATGAGATATTTTGTAATGTTTGTACAGTTAACAATACTTTGATACATGCAACCATGTAAATCAATGTATATTATTTAGTTCCACTTAGTATTCTGATTTTTACAGTGAAACAATTAAAATGTAATGCACCACAGTGATGTTCTGATGTGATATTATTTAAAATATTGAATTTGAAAATAATTATTTATGCATGTTACTCATTGTGTATCAATAATGTATCAGTGTGGTACATGGTCTGTGGGGTTAATTTCATATAAAATGTGTAAACGATTTTATTGAAAAAGTGATTACTCACGTTTTTTTCTTTATAGTTTTATTGAAAACCACTAGAAAATTGATAAATGACACGTTTAACGATGTCAAAGCACAATTTGAATTCAATTTACAATCTTGAGAGGTTCTGTGTATGACTTCCAGAATTTTTTCATGTCATTTATAGCGTTGAAAAAAAATCTAATAAAATACTCTATTATAAGCCTAAATTTCTAATGTATCAGTGGGAATATAAAATGACTATAGATCAGTTGGAAATTAAATACTTTGTAAATCAATTAACTAAATATAATCGTATTGTTAGAAAAAATGTTACTTATGGTATACGATAAGACTGGATTATAGAACGGATTAACAATCTTTGGTAGGAATTCAAAAAACCACTAGTGTTATTAGATATACATAACAACTTAAGAACTCTAATAAATTATCTAAAATAGATTATTTCACTCTAAAATATCACTGTTTTTCTTAAAATGTAACACAGTATTGTTTATAAAAGACTGTATAATATCAATCTTTCAATTTCTAAATGCTGCTTTTTAATGATACAACATCATCATAATGACAATAAATCCAACGCATATTTTGGAAGTATTTAATCACAATATTGGTTATATTTATCAAAAGAAAATATATTAAACTAAATAATCAAGCTTAAAAAAACAAATTCCATTATAAGTACCTGTGATAAATTTATAAGTTATTCCAAATGTTTCTTCCGTTAAGGAAATAAAAAGTACAGAGAAAATCGAAAAATGAATTTTTGAAGTAGGTACGTTTGTGTCCCATATTCGATCTAATGAGATACTGCGTAAAACTTTTGTTTAAATTATACAACTTGAAAATTATATAATACTCGTAAAAAAAAAAATGCTTGTTATAAAACAAATATTACATATTTCTCAATTTGCATCGAATTAGAGTACTGAGTAATGCATAATGTGAAGAACAAAATATACATATTTCGACAAACTATGACATTCTATAAGTTGTATAATTTCGGATGATAATAATAGTGAAGTTTCATCGGCTTGAGTGAAAACAGTTTGCATATGATCAATAAAAATTTAACCAGACAATAGAACATTACGTTTAAAATGGGAATTGAATGCAGTGACAATAAATGAGTTCTTTCATTTGAGTATCAATGTACGATTCGGTTACGTTTACGAATCGTGATAAAGGAGAATTGGTAGACATTTATTTGCATTACTTCGAACAATAAAATGTAAAGAGTTATTTGTATAAATTTACTTCCAAAAAATAAGAAATGTAATATATTTGTTTTCGCAGTTCAATTAAATCAATTGATAACAATAATTGATATCTCCAAAATTAAAACATTATTCGTAATTGGTATTAATTGTATCCAATTATTTAGAATATAGGTGCAATTTGTACATTTTAAATTTTAGTATAAATTAATTATATTTGGTAATATTTTATTTTATACTATTTTGTAACAAACGCCGTTTTTTTAGTAAACCGTTTTTTTTTTTTTTTTTTTTTTAATATGGTATATTGATATAAATATCATTTGGTTTGTAATGCTTGTGCGTGTATTATGAAAGTATGAAATCCTTTCAGTAGGTATCATAAGACTATGGCGTTAGATTAAAAATGTTGTAATCCGTTTAAAATATAGCTAAAAGTACAATCACATTTTATTTCATTTCGATTTTAAAATAATTTTTAATGAAATCAGATTTCTTTCTCCTTTCGTTTAATTTTTATATTTACTTTGAAGCTTAAAATTGACATTTATTGTAAATGATACACCTTAATATAGCGTGACTTTATGCCTTTAAACTTTGGATTAAATAATTGAATAAAAAATGTTTTACTGAAACTCGGGTGTTTCATTATATTTTAAATAACTTAAATCACGATAAGAATAATCTATTGTTCTCAGTAGTTTCTATTAGTGTAGTATTATAAATTATAATTGATTTATTGGATGAAAATATGAAGACTATATTTTTCATTTTTTACACGTTTTTAATGCAAAGATTAACCCTTTTATTTCCAGATTTTTTTTGTTAATATTTAATAAACTATATTAAAATAACGTACTTCCATAAACAAAATTTAATGTTTTTAAAGTAATTTTCAAAGAACGTAGTGTACCAATTTTTTAACAGCATATATACTTGTAAAGGTATTTTGTAATTTCTAAATATTTTGATAGTTTGGGACTCTAAAGTCTAAAAAATGAGCTTTTAATACTAAATTATTTTACTCTAAATAAGTATATAATAATATATCTTACATATTTACTTTCTATTTCTATCTTCTTTTCTAATAAAAATAATAAAATGTTAACAAATGATAAAATAAAAGTTATAGTATTAATATTATAACTTGTAGCTCATGAAATCTTCAACTAAAATTAAAATGCATTCTGGGTGATTTTTGACTATTTATTAATTTGATTTTCAATCTTTTCTTAAAATACAAATGGTAAAATAATAAATAATTATAAGATTTCATCGGTGAATCCTGAACTATCTTTGACTATAAACAAACATATGTGTACATACTGACAGTCGAATCTTCGGCTTCACGAGGTGGCAGTATAATAAAATCAAATTTATAATAGTTGATTTCAAATATAGTTTATCACATGTTTATTCACGGTAAAAAAATAACAAAGATTAGGGCCATCATTATACACAAACATTGATGAACAAAATAAGATAAAAGGTGATATTTAAGGTTTAATTTAGTTTAATTCTATGTATGTTTTAGATTTAGATAAAACCATATATTTACTCTTAATTAAGTATATTTGTCTTAGTTCATTAAACGATAATGAATAAACCAATAATTCAATATAATATTTAGTATTTTATAAAGATTTTTGAAAATTACAATTGCAAACTTTGAGAGTTTAGGTTGAAACTGTGGAGAGGGTTATCTGATATCACAGTGATAAAATAATTATTTTTTAAAAATAAAAAATGAACTATGACTATCAAATTTTGTTGTTAAACATTTTCCATACTCTCTGAATACATTTTTTGGTGTTCATTTTACTTGTGTTAAATTAACTTGATTTTTTTAAATTTATCTTAGAGTGATTCACTACGTTTTATTTTCAACTATAAAATATAAGGAATACTTTTTGAAAAATCAAGTTTGTTTCTAGAATTTCTTCTGAAAGGCATTATCTATTTTTTTTTGTTCTATGTAAACTAGTACCAATTAAGAATGGAATATTAAAATAATCATCATTATCGATAGTTTTAAGGAAAATACACTTTTCCGATGTAGGTAATAATAATTTTATTATATTGTTAAATAACCGATTAACTACAATTAAATGTTGATAGGTCATCAAAAATAATTTTATATTTTTATTAATTCGAAAATGCATTAATGATTAATAATTAATGCATTTTCGAATTAATAATACGAAATAAATACGCATGCATATTTCACAGCCCCCTTTTAATAGACTTACGCCCCCCTAGGGTACTGTGGCCCAATTCAAAAATCACCGATATACGCTTTACAGTTCTACATGTTTCCGCTGGACTATGTCAACGGTCGTGCCTTGGTAGTCGGTTTAATATTAAAGGTAAATGTCCTTTTATTTGCCGATGCCCGACAAAAGTTTTCGCGTATCGTCTAATTGTAAATCAGTGTTCTTACAAAAACCGTAAGGGTTGCGTTTTGCGAAAACACCATCGAATATAGATCAGTAGTCGTCCTTTGGGACTGTCACGTTTGTAATTACTACGGTCGCGGTAGTCCCTAATCAATTTGTCTTTCAACCTGACCGAGAAACAAAGAAAATCATGTCAGTCTCTCGAGGATAAAATCGCGGGAGCTTAGTTTATAATAACTCGTAATATAAACCGACGGTTTGTGTTCAATTTATAATGTTATCCGATTTTTGTACTATAAAGGCACACGTAGAAAAATATTGTTTAACGTATTTGCACACCGAGTATAATACGTTGATGATAATAAGTTGGTTGTGCATCATTTTTTTTAACTATGAAAATATTAGGGCGCCCATTTTACTACCTTGCACCTGGTGTCTCTGCTCGGTCCGTAATTTTAGAGACCATAATAACGGACTGACAATTTTAACATAAGACCGATCGCTAAATATTTTTGTAGACAGGTCCGAACTGAACATTTAAATTTTATGTGAACCAAATAAATCTGTATAGTCCACGGTAAGGATCATTCGTAGTTAAATGATAAATTTATAGGGAAGGCCGCTTTCCGGTAGGGGAGACCGGGTATAAATGTTACACGAAACGTTTTACGATTGTAACACTTTCAATATTCGCCTCCATTGTAATATTATAAACATACGAAAATAATACGTCGGTCGCACAACAGTGATGCAGACAATATTTCATTATTAATCGGATAAGAACATGTTAATATAAAAAAGAAAAAGTGGTTTTTGAGTTAATGACATCATTTGAAAGTAAATATAAACCATTGATGTACCTTTTTAAACTACAAACCGTGTTTTGATATTTTTGCCATATGTTTAGATAACTAAATTGATCCAAAATTATATGTGAACATTCCACCAAGTTATTATTAACTGTTTTTATATAATATCACACTTTTATAACGAAATATTGATTGGGGACAAATAAACCCGATACTAGTATTAGTTATCTACAGTCGTGGATTATAATGAACACAAGTAACTAA
Source organism: Chaitophorus viminalis (assembly GCA_025469195.1). Lineage (NCBI taxonomy): Eukaryota > Metazoa > Arthropoda > Insecta > Hemiptera > Aphididae > Chaitophorus > Chaitophorus viminalis. The sequence goes on along the minus strand of JAIPRK010000090.1, from coordinate 387,682 downwards.
TATTTCTATTTCCTATGTATAGTATTGCGGGTTGTGGTCTGAAATATATATTATAGTGATACAAATAACACAATTTGTTTTTATGAACCGATTTTCAAATAGGTTGGTAGTTTTGATACGGTAATTCGGGTTCCGATAAATCAATTTTGAGGACTGTAGCACAAAAAAAACGATAACTAATTTATTTCACACAGAGTTAAGTTAGCAGATACAGTTAATTTACTACTCGCACTTGTATTGAAAACTCAAATGTACAAAATGCAGATGTATAAATATTGTAATACGATAATATGTTATAATAGGATTGTAAAATTGACTAAATATTATTATTTATTTAAATTTAACTAGCTTTCATCACCCGGCGTTGTCCTGGGCTTAATTAAACAAATAATGCCAGGGTAAAAGTTGTAAAAAATCAAGATTCAAGATAAGGTATAGTAGGTACTAGGTTTCGTTGTCTGCATCATAAAATTAAACTACCGATCAAGTTCTACATTTAAAATTCGGCTATGTTTCGGCTAGGGGTTGATTTTTCAAATATATTCTTGTCTACGTTTTATAAGGAATCTCTGAAAAATATCAAGTCTCTAGACCTAAGAGTCTAGACCTTTCACCTGAGTACAGTTTTTTTTTTTTTTTTGTTAACGAACCCGATAAAGAATTTACGTTTTATAATATTACACCCTATTAAAATTATGGTTACTTAAATTATCTGGTGTTGTCCGTTTAAATAAATTATGAGTGAATGAGATTTCTTTTGGATGTAAATTCAATAGTCAATATGAAGACAAAGCCATTTTAAGTGAATTTATATCATGATTTTATATGTTATTTTGTTTATTCGTATATCGAGATTTTTTGAAAAAAAATATTGATAATGATAAATAAAACTATATTATCTAATCCATATTATGTAGGTACCGATTATAAGAATATTATTAACTTATTATTTTTTTGCTAACACCTGATAGAATTGAAATGATTATAGTTTAAACCTGGACCGGACCGAAATCTTTCTAAAATATATTGAGTCACATATTTTTATACGAAAGGACTGGACCGGAACAAACTGATATAGATTGGACCATACTGAGAACTAGAACTGGGTATTGTTTGTTAAACTAACGAGTTACGAGCAACACTTTCCAAATAATATATATTTTATAGTTTTCCAAACCGTTTTACGTATCGTAAATACGTGTTTATACAATATAATGAAAACTATTCGCTAATAGAAATTTGCTTTTTTCCGAATAATATTTTAGTATCGCAGAAATACAGTATTAAACTAAAAGTAGAATTTATAAACATACATACCATTGAAATTACTTATTTATGTTAACACGTAGTCCACTATATTATTTTGAGCCATATTATTACAGTGGTTTCGTATAGTTAGGGGGTGTATTTTAATAATTCATTATTTTTACACGGTTACTCCAGGCTTATTGCAGATTGCAGTATGATATGTATTAAGTATATTGGTTTTCATTTAGATAGCTATAAATAAATATTGATAATATATATTGAAATTAATAAATATTTATCAAAATAACCAAAAAGGCAATATTTCCCCAAAGGCCAAATTGTATTCGATTTTCAATAACTCTTTATAACAATTGTATTTCATATTACAATTTTCAATTAATATGCTTATATTTTATACTCAATAATACTGTAACTAAACTCGAGTTGGTACAAAAATTTCTTAAAAAAATGTAACATGTACAAAATAATCTAGAAATGTAGAACATTTTATTATCAGTTAAATCGAAGTTTTTTATATTGAAGTCGAAGTTATTCTTCGGAAGTACTGATTTAAATGTTGAATAAGCTACTGCGAAAATTTCTGGAAAATGAAGTGCATCATTTGAGTAAAAAAAAAAAATGGTATTCTGGTTTGAACAAATAAAGTTGATATGGTGAAAAAAAATCATAAACTGTGACATAATATTATAGTATTTTAGTATTCGAACAATATTTTTGTATCAGTTTATAATTAAAATTGTTTAAATGAAGGTTTAGTGTCGACATTGCGTACATGTGCTTTAAAACTAAAACTGCTATAAAATTGAATTACCCATTTATATTTAATTGTTAAAAATAGATAATTTTTAATAAAAATAACAGTTACACACACTATAATTATTAATCCAACATGATCGACTTTAAGTTCTCATACGCATTTTATGTATCACATATTTTGGATACAAAAAATCCATAAGTACATAAAGTATATTGTTATACATTAAAACTGTTTGTAAATGACATAACTCTTAATTTAACCTTATTATTTTATTTTTTATTTAAGAACTAACAGCCCTAAGCCAGAAGCCATGCATGTGATGGAAAAGAAGCCAAAACAAATACTAAATAAGATGTTTTGTAAGACGCCAAAGTGCATTGCTTCACAAAGCTCGGAACAGATTAATTACAGTATTATAGTTGTAAGAACAGCGTAATTGTATACAGTTTTTAGAAATGGATTCTATTATAATAGCTGTAAATTTTATTATCCAGTGTACATATGTCACATAGGTACCAACTTTGTGTATATTATGTTTGTGCTGAATTGAACAGTACTGCACGTGATGGACTAAAATAAAAACGAACATATTTGTATATTATAATAATATAATATTCATATTACAAATAAAGATTTACCGGATTATTTAAAAATTAATACATATTTAATATAGGTACACTATATTATACTTCCAAAAAGATAATTAACTGTGATGGCTTACCACCGATTGAATAAAGAATATTATTATTTCTTGTCCAGCGCTCAAACTGTTAGTGCTTAATGGAATACTATCTAATAATAGACGATTTTAGATTGGACTAAAAACTACAGTGCTCTAATGGCAAAACGGGCACTTTTAGCTTTTACAGAAAATTAGCTCAGTTTCAATGGAAGTTTCCTCGGCGTACTCAGGATCTTATTCGGATAACATTACTATTATTGACTATTCTGACACTGGATGTTAGATTGACTTTATATAATTATATTGAAAATAAATTATTGATTATAACTTGACGTTAATTTTCAGAGTATTACAAGTAGCTATAGAATGGTTTGATGATACCAAATTAGCAAAAATTGTTCGATAACAATTAATCTAATCTAATACACGTATAAATTATGCATATTAATTATTATTTATTACGTTTTATAGGTACGGCGAAGGTTTGGTTATATAGTCTACAGATATTTCAGACATTTGTGTTTGTTACTAAATATTTTTCAAGCTCCAAAGAAAAATTTAGAAACTCCATTTTTCTTGTTCTCGGGTTACGACTGTATTCTGATCAACAATTTATCTCTCTGTCGACCTCGAAAATGATCGTATCTGTAGATATCACAGGAATATATTTAGGTATATAAAATTATGTTTCAGAATCTCCTGAGGTGACGTTTTCCAACGAATATAGTCCTTGTATCTCGAGGTATGATGGAATTGAAAAATATTTAACGCCGAAGAAGTTCGTGTATATTTAGTCAAGAATTTAAACATACACAAAAATATACCCACAACGGTAATGTATTGACGTAAGTCAGTTATCTTGTATATTTTTGAGTATGAGACCAATTGTTTGTTACATAATAAACGTGATGGTAAACGTTGATTACAACACGTCATAATAATAAACTGGTCACTAATATCACACATTTGGTGCGTTAATGTGTTGATTTAAAATATTCACGAAATTCAAATCTAAGAAGAAATATATTGTTTGTGTTATGATGCCGTTTTTGTTTTAGTGTACTTCAAAAATATGGATTTCGTATATTATTATAATGTTCTATATTCTATTAATTTATAGGAGATAATATGTAATATTATTGTATAAGCCAATTTTTTAGGATAAGAAGAGTATAAAATATATATTATCATGAAACCTCACCAATGACATATAATTTATAATTTATTAATGTCAAATACATATTATTATTCGACAATAAATTGAACTTTTAAAGGTCGTCTTCATAATGTTGTATCATTTTTCAAGCATTAATGTTGTTGATAAATTAGTAAATGCCAATAAATGTTTTGTTGGTACTCTTATTTAATAAAGATCTTAAGATTGTTGAACATTCGTAGAATTTATTTTAAATCTGTAAACCTGAAAATTAGACTCGGCTTTATTTATATTTGATTTTGATTGAAATTAAAAATTCAAGTTAATTAGCCATCACTTGTTTTCATGAATTACAAACAAACTAATGGCTAATTGTATGTTAAAATATATAATTTTAGATTTTAAGATTTTATATATTATAATTGACTTCATTGTTTCTGAATATTAAACATCTTGCATTAATACTTTTCATAGAAAAAAGCCCATTCAATTTAAAAACTTTGTTTTCTTCAATGAAACATTTATGGACATATCACATATATAATATTTATAATGTTTAAATTTAAAGATACTTTCTCCAGTGGTATACTTAATTCAAGTCATACGTCTAAGTATTTCTGAAAATATTAAAAATACCGGGAGTCCTGTTATTTTGCGAATAATAAAGTATGCATATTTTAAACAGAATATTTGTTGGAATTTTAAGTTTTCACCATTATCAAATCAGAATATGAAATTTATAATTACAAAAATATTTTTTTTTAATATATTATAAATATTAAAATCTACTAAGTATAAATATAATAATATGGTTCTCTCTAGAAGTAACGAAAATCAACAGAACTTAAAAATAGGTAATATAACCTTTGAAAAAATGGAAATTAATATCGAATATCTAGGAGTGAACATAAATAGTAAAAATGACATACACTGAGAAATAAATGAAAGAATAGCTAGTGGGAACCGATACTATCACAGTACAAGTAAGCTACTATAAATTCCAAATTTTTGTCAAGAAAATCAAAAACTTTGCTCTATACAAGCTATTTGAGACCACTAATTACATATAAATGTGAGACATGGTATTCAACGAAAGGTGATGACAGTAGATTGGCAATATTCGAACGAAAGGTACTTAGAAACATTTTTGGCCCAATATATAATACAGAGTTAGAAATTTTCGGGAGAAGAAAGAACAGCGACCTATACAGACTATATGTAAAATCCAATATTTCATCGTATATAAAAACTAAGAGAATGGAATGGTTTGGGCATGTATGGAGAGCTGATAATGACATCGTAAGAAAAGTACTAACGGAGACCATACTTAAGGAAAGACCGATAGGTAGACCAAGAACGAGATGGAAAGATGCAGTAGAGAAAGATATCAAGATGTTGGGAAGAAATGTATAAGTTGACCTGGCATTGGACAGGGAAAGATGGAGATAATTGCTTATGGTAACTCATGTCTTACAAGGACCGTTAAGCTAAGAGAGAAGAAGAAGATAATTATAATAATATAATCACTTATAGAAATTCAAATATTAAATAAGAACATGAAATTTGAATACTTATTTTTAGAAAAGGTTATAAATAAAAAATATTAATAATTTTAATCACAAATCATCGAACAAGATCAAACGTCGCGGGCTCGTAATATCGATAGATCGACGGGCACGACAGGGACCACGATTGTTGCGCCTAGCGCGAAAATCGAAAGCCGGTGGCGGCGACACCGCGTCCGCGTATAGCGTTCGCCGTTCAGTTCACTCTCATCGGTCTGACCGTTCTTACGTCGTTTGCATTTCGGTCATCACGTAGCCCGCGCTCAACGGAAATCTCGAGCTCGTACACAACACACACACACACACACACACACACACACACACACACACATACACACACATTCACACTCATTCATAACTGTACCTACACACATACACACATGAGCATAATTAATAGTAAGATTTCCTAATGTGATCGTTTTCGGGGATGTTTTGTGTTTTTTTTTTTACACCGATAACCGTTCGCAAAGTTCGTTCACCGTCTATTTATCGTAACGTTCATTTCGTTTTAGTATGCGATAATATTATTATTATATAGTGAAGTGTTATTGTCGTGTGTGCTGGTACCTCTCACTCACGACACAGTCTATATAGGAAATTATCTTAATATTATTGTAAAATATTATCAATAGTTCCGCTTTTTTCCTGTTCCCGCACCTTCGATTTGAACTACATAAACTCTATACTGGGTATCATCGAATATTTTTGTGCGCCGCGCTCTCAACAACTTGGTGTTGTGACATAGCAAGTGCGTATAACGTAACTATATCGTAGTGTCGCGTAATTTCATTTGTACGGACCCCATTAAGTGCGATGACGCCGGGATCGTGCGGTTGATTTCGGATCCCCGGGGTGTTTTTTGGTGTTCCCCCCTTTCAAGCTAATCAACGACTACCACCGAAATGCTGATGCTGTCCTTTATATTGATGGTGCTGGTGTATACGGCGGATAAAACAGGTTAGTCCAAGATTTTTAAGCTTTGGTTTTTGTCTATTATGTATAATATTGCAATTTCCGTTTAGAAAAAAAAGTTTGTACTGTTTGTAGTCAAAAACATGTAGTGGCTCAAGACTATTATTTGTTCGATTGACTTAGTATCTTTCTTAATTCTCCTCTATTTTCTTGAAATACAAATTAATCCATTGGATATTCTTAGCCGTCGTCAAAAATGTGGTTATTAGTATTATTCAGAGTACCTATATTCCGAAAATGTCTAGTTCCTCTTCGAGTTTCTCTTATTATCGGGTATATTTTGATTATTTTTGATTTTAACCTCACATTTTTTTGCTGTAATGTTTAAAAACAAAATCTAAATAAAATAACCCGAAAATCATACGAAACAAAATAAATACAAAATAAATTAAAATATAATAAAATTAGCTCCTATACTCCTGCTTCAATAACATTTTCAATAATAAAATTGGTACTCGCATATGCCCTATGTACCTACCTACGTTGAGAATATTTGAATAATTTGTGGATAATATGAGTATAACTAATGTGGTATCTTAGTGCAATAGTTAAGTTACATTTCATCCGTTTTCTATGATATTATTACAGTTTTGAAGTTTTCGAAATATAGGTACTTTTTATTTTTAAATGTCCAAAAACTGGAAGAAATTATATGTTTTCCATATCAATGTTATTTTGTCACTCTAATCGTTTGGTTTTACGGAGAAGTGATAGCAATTTTATATAAAAAGCCGACAGATCTTCCAAGTGAGTTGGATCGCTTTAAACGTATCCTGCGGTGTTATTATAGTCGTTTGTAGCATTATGCGCAAAATGCTATTAAGTAGCGAAGAAAGAATCATGAAAGAAAAAAATCATGGTTGCAATGGGAGAGTGGGAGAAGATGATTAGGTATATAATTTGACTGATTTTGGAATATAGCATCTTTTATAATCATAGTGAATCATTGAAAGCAATCACGTTCCCAATGTGTTTTTGTTTTTCCACCAATCGATAACTTACCATTTTACTTCTTTCCAAAAATAGAAAAAAAAAAAATTTTTCATTGGATCTATCTGTTTTTCTTCTATCATGTTATTATTTTTATCGATTTAAAACTTTCTTCCAATGATCCATTAAGTTCGACAACTATAAATAATTAATGACAAAATTAAGAATTCAATTTTGTACCCGGGCTATTGATTAAGAAATTATTATTGTTGTAGCATCTACAATGGAAATTGAGAAATTTAATAGGTAGAATAACATTTATAATTATTCATAATTTAATTTATTTTTATTTGAAAGAAAAACTGAGCAAGTGCACTCAAAAACTCTTCTAAAGAACGAACGGTTTAATTATAAGTATTTATTATTCATACTATATAATTTATAAATTAACCATAGGCGTATAGACTCCGGTAAGAGTCTCTGAGTCCATTATATAGAGTGTAAAATTTACTTTAGTACAAGTCTTTGATTCATATTTATAATATTAGAAAATAAATAAATAAAACGATAATTATGCAGAAATTTAAATACAATAAAAATACAATGGTAGTTCACTCTTATGAATACCTACATAAAATATAAAGTATAATTATTATACTACTAATAATACTCAAAAGTATTTTTAGACATAAATAAAAATATATGACATGATAAATGTTACTGCAATATCAATAATTTTCGAGATAATTTTCTTCACACTTCAGGGTCTAAAATTATAATAGTTTGTTATACCTACGTTCATAGCTTTGAACGTAATTTTTACATTGAAAAACAATACGTTAAATACAATGTACTGCTCAGTTATAGGATTAATATATAGGACAATATATTATCCAGTACCTATACTTGTTTATAATATAATCAATTAAAATATTTATCAGCAACTTGTACAAAGGTTCTAAGCACAATAATATATAAAAAATACCTATGTTCAATGTTAAGTCACGAAGCTATGATTTAAAATATGATGATAAGTAGAGTTTCTGATTAACTTTACGAGGTATTTTATCAATTGATTTTAAGACAAGTCCATGTATGATTTGATCAATGATTGATATTAATATTATTTATATTATAGGAATATACGAATATATGTTGGATGAATGGGCACTTTAAATTTTAATATGTGGTATAATACCATGCCAAATAAATCAACAATTTTACATACTTAGTTTCATAATTGATACCATTGATATATTCTTCTTCTATGGTATTAGCCTTTAAGTGATTCCACTCAAAATAACATTGTTCTCGAGTCCTCTTTTATCATTGCCAACGTTTTATCTAGTTGCTGGTCATTATCATTCTTTTTTTTTTTTTTACACAGTCTTCACGTCTTAATCTTTCTTAATGATTTACTTCTAAGCAGATATGTTGGTTGTTACCTGGATTGGGTTATCTAAGTTTTTTTAGTCTATTGCTTAATTATATTAAACCTATAGGTAACAAACATACCTTTCGTTCATTATAATTTTGTACATTTGCTATACCTACATAATAACCGTGATAATATTTAACTGTTTTTTTTTTTTTGTTAAAAAAATCAATTTTTATTTTTATTTTTATTAATTTTTTAAAATACTAATTTATCTATTTTAAGTAAAAAAATACGAATTAAAGAGCATTAGGTATCTCTCTTGTTGTATATTTTTTATAGTATTCATTTTTGTTAGACAGCTTTTCTTGATAATTCCATTTATCCTATAAAATCAACCCTAACTCCCAACATAAATTATCTGTTCCACAAATATTAACTTAAGATAAGAGTCCTAAAGCCTCGAAGAATTTATTCTATTTCAGTTCGTTTTTATATTTATTTCCAGAATTATATCTAATATCGTTTCAGATACGGCTGAAATAATTTATTATATTTATCAAGTTTCATTTTTAATCTAGTAGTATTGTCAATTATTGGTATATAATACATATGAAAGTAAAAGTAAAAAAAAGTATTTTACTATCTGAAAAATGTTTTAGGATAATATAATATTATTCTCTATAAAACATTTATAAAACTGTAACTTTATATAATGAGATTTTCTAAGCAAGTCAATTACAAGATACGATTTTAATATAAGGATTTTTTTAAAAAACATTAATGTCTATTTACAGTTTGTGAGTAGAAGTAGTTGATGAATGACACACAAAAATAAATAAATAAATAAAAGAGATTTTATGGGACAAAAGAGAAAAAGAAGCACATTGCCTTTATGGCTTCGTCAAGAGAAATATTATATTAGGTTAAGTTTTATTTATTGTTACAAGTTGTCTCTTATGAAAACGTTTCAGTAATTATATAATATTTTATAAGTAAATTTATATATATATATAAAAGATACGTTTATTATCGAAATAAATGTTTAAAAGTTAATAAGCTTAAGAATAGTAAGAAACTGTGTCCATATAAAAATTAAAAAAAAAAAAACATATATCATGAAATGTAATTGATAAACATTCAAATAAAGTTAAAATGTGATAAGGATGTTAATGGTTAAACAGTTATGAGATTGCTTTTAAAAATATTCCTTGCATGTTTTCAAATGTAAATGATTATTATTAAACCCGTATTGTGTTGATTATAATTTAAATAGGTATATACAAAAAGTTTATAAAATTATATGAAATAGAGAAACTATGCTTTATTATTTTATTTATTTTATATTAACATTCTTTTTGGTAGATTATGATTGATGTATGAATTTCTTAGAATCGAAAACCCTAATGCATAATTGAAATAATAAGAATTATGAGACAAATACAGAGACAGTTCCTGAGTTTTATTTAATGATAGAGTGAATAAGTATTGAAAAGCAAAAACTTTCGGTATATTTGTTTTTAGTTTGTTAGGCATTAAATAATTTGAATTTTATTTTTATAATTTAATGTTTTAATATTTAAGTTTAAAGTGTTTAATTTTATATACATTAGTATAATAAGATAATTGTATATAATATTGTTTATAATATAGATCAATATCAGAGATTCAGCAGTTTAATTTATCAGAGATATAAGTATAGTAATGTATTTATATTATATAAATACCTAAATTATCCGGCTTCGCACGGGCATAATTTTTAATGGAATATTAGTTATTACCATATATTAGAGTTTAATAATTAGACTATAAGAGCCTAGCCATGTTTTTGACAAAAACCCCTGTTTATGGATTTTCTCATAAGCTCGGTCCAAACATTTTAGTAAAAAAGAACCCCAGCCCGACTTTTTTTTTAAAACAAAGCCCCGGCTAGTTAAGTGACTTAAATTGTATACTGGTTAAATATTGGTTAAAGAATAAATTACAGATAACATAACATTTTATAGGTACTCTTTATTAAATTTTATCGATTGAATTAATACTATTTTGTAACTCTTTTGTAACTATTAAATTAAATTAAAAATTTAGAAATTAAACTCTAATTTTTTTTTTTTTTTGATGATTTACTCATATCATTTAGATTTTGATCAATTTTTATATACTCTTGTCAATATTTAATAAAGATTGTCCATTAAGCCTACCTACTTAATCCTACTGCATTCTTTAAGTAGTGGTTATACTGTTAAAGTAATAAAAATTTTCAGCAATTTTAAAATTATTGGGTTTTAACCCTTAAAAATTATATTTTCGAAAAATTCTTTCGTAGTGCACTAATACATGGTCAATGTAAATTCAACTTACTATAATATTTATTATATTCAAGTTTAAAATGAATCGGCTTGACGATTTTCCCTGCATTTTAAATCACCTGATTTCGCATGGAACAGTCTTGGCCGGGGTAACGTTCTTCAATCTCTTCTTATTGTACATTTAAACTATTAGAGGACTATGTTAAATTTCAAGTTCATATGTATTTTGTTGTCTCTAGATTATAAAACGAAACTACCGACCAAACTTCATACATACCTTTAGTGGTTCTGACTAGGGTTATTTATTTCATTTTTATTTCTATAACACCTTTTATCCTATTTACCTGTGAGTTGAACTTTGGAAAATCTTTAACAATTTTTATCATAGATATATATATATATATATTAGCTGAACTACCCAGCGACCGGCTTTTATATGGAACAGCCTTGGTTGGGGTATAGTTTTTAATGAAATATTTCTTTACATTTTTTAGAGTCTATCTGTTAGGTTAGTCTTAAGATCCATAATACTTTAATATAAATTTTTACACTACCAGTTACCAAGGTGATATTTTTGTGTTTATTTGATCAGCCATCCTTTAAAACTTGAATTATTAGCACCCATGCAACTTTTTTAATTTTTTCTTACATAAGAACTTTCTACTGACAATAACAAATACAACAAAAAAAAGAAACAGGGAAATTAGTCAAGCCGTTCACACGTGATGCCGTGATCAAGGGAAATAGAGATTCATTTTTATATATAGAGATGTATATATTATGTATTATTACTATTATTTGATTGAATAAAGAAATTCATTCAGAAATTTTATTATTTATTGTATGATCAATCATACTGTTATGCATATAAAACGACAAAATTATGTTTTCACATACTGAATAATACTTTATAAAAGTATGAAAAAAATGATACAATGAGTGTAATACATTGGGCATTGTTTTATTTTAATATCTTGTTAATTTTTATGTTATAAAGTATAATATGTTACAATATTTGTAACATGATTCATCAAATTTTAAATTTCAATAACGACTGTAAAAATTGTAGGTTACTATTGAATTTACTGGCTTCTTTGAAGAGATCAATTAAAAAAATCTATAAGTAGATGAATACTTTTTAAATAGTATTTTTTTTTAATATTTATATACCATGTATTACAATTTAACTATTAAATCATGTATTTCATACCACCATAGTCATCCACCATATATCATATTATATAAGCCGTGTTACACATCTACGAACCGAAATAATTAATCAAAATAATTATAATATGTTTCTTGTATACTTTAAATAATAATAATAATAATATAGGTACCTAATACTACAATTATATTCCTAATCACAGTTATTGAATATTTTTGACAATATTTAGTTAGGATATATTGTCATATGTAAAATAACTGAGATTATCTATACGCTGAAATACAGATTTAAGTTATTTTAAATTTTGATGTTTTATTCATTTATTTTCATGTTATTCCTGTTTTCAAGTCAAACGTTGTTGTAATGACACGATAACACTGATGATTGTGTATGAACTATATATATATATGTAGATTATACAATTATTCGATGAAAGGAATAAAAATGTAGTGTTGCATGTGTACTAAAAATAAAGACAACGAAGCATAAATAATAATAACTAGAAAATATTGAGTTCTAATATTTTTATAAAATTTGAGGGTGGGCCAGTGGATGAGCCAGGAATTTTCAGGAAGGGTAAATTCCCGCCTTTGCCCGCCCTTGGCGCCGCCACTGAACCATTCAGACTAAGTAAACCAAGCGTGTAAAATCCACCGTCATCTGCCGATCGATTGCGCGTGTTTAATTTTGAGCGAACATTAAGTATTAAGGGTAGGTGGCTAGAATTAAATCCGTTGTTTTGATTGTATAAACATAAGAATAGATTTTACTTATTTCTTAGTATTGCAGTAATTCGCTGTTTTAATGACTACTAGAATGACAGTAATAAAAGCTAATAAGAAAAATTTTATAAGTCTAATATTTTGTGTTACTTATTTGTTGAAATCGTGATAAACATGGGGTTTTAGCGTATCTACCCTTACTTATGAGTACGGATATCCTGAGCTAATATCAGAATATTTGGGTCTTGAGAGTATTTTTGTCTACTTCAGCCGTAGAAAAATAATAGCATATTAACCAACATATCTATAAAATTAAATAGGAAGACACTTATTTAAGTGCGTCATATTTCCAATTTGAATTGGTTAAATATGGAGGCTAAACGTAAATTCCTTACGTTAAATTTGTAGGAACATGTTAATTATAATAGTATATGACTTAAAACTATTTACTTTCCTAAATTTACTATTAAACTTATTTTATCAGTCCTTGGAAAGATATCATAACTACTATGCCAGTAAAACGTACCATAGATTAGAAAGTAAATATATTACAACAATAACAATACCAAATCAAAGTATAAGTACCTAAGTCCTAAGTCAGAGAGAAATTATTAATAAATACTATAAATATTAGTCATAAAACATAACTATAAATTATAAATAGGAATTATGTCATATTATTGTTTAACTTTATACCTAAATTAACATGTTTCCCATAAATAGTTCTCTAGAGAGTAATGCATTTTCGTTTTCAACCGTCCTTTAAATGTAGTTTTGAATCTTTTGGTTGTTCTTCGTTAAACTTACAATTTTATTTAGAGGCTGTGATAAAATTGTTTCTTCCTTTTTCAATAAAATATCCTATTTTATACTTGCTATTTCTTTAAATTGTCTAATCCAATTAAAATTTTCTTTTGAAAAAAGATGATAAGTTATTAAAGGAAATTGAAATGTATAATTTTAGTTAATGCATGTTCAAAAAAAAAATAACTTTAAATATGAGGTTAATTAATATTAATGTAAATATTTATTTTATTAGCTTATTAAAATAGTTAATTCATTTATTTCTATAAAATCTATTTGTAAATGATGATTTATGAAGTTAATTTCAGTTTTGAGCTATTGTATTTTACAAACATTGAAGTTTGGTAGTTATTCTTCAGTTAAAATAAACTTATATTTCATAATCTCAAAAACTTAACTAAATTTCAAACTGCCTAAATACGTATGAGTTAGGTTAAAATTACGTATACTGGAGTGAATTTTGATCATAGTATACTTATCTGTATATTTACCAAAAATATGAAAAATTGTTATTCAATAATTACGTTAAAAAGTTATAAGATTATTACATATAATGGCTATTTGATTGCCTATCATGTACTTAAGTATTAAATGACAGTATTTAAGTATTTTTTCTATTTTGAGTACTTCAAAGTTTTAGTTTTAATATTTCTTAAAGCTTAAATTATTTTTATGAGTGATTTTTTTAAAGTACTCATGTGGTCATGTCAGTAGATGTATAAACGTATACCGATACTTATTCAGTTATTTTATTATTTGTGAGTAATTTTATCTTGCAATTGAAAATATATTAAAAATCTATATTTGCTATCTTTATAATCTAAATTCTTAAAAAGTATTTCAAATCCCTATATTTTAACAAAATAGGTATAAAAATAAATATATATCAGTTCATTTTTAAGTTATTTGTATCCACTCTTACGGTACAATAATATTTATTTTTATCTTAAACAACGATATCTAAGAACATACAAGACAAAAGTTAAACCTGTTTTGTGTTATTTTTACATTTTAAAAGCATTATTCCATAAAATTAAAATTATGACAAACTTAATATTTGGATTACTTATGAGTTATGAGTAAATTGGTTTTCATTCTTAAAGGATATGAGTTCCAGACTAAGTTGTTTAAGCCATTTAAGATCATTGTTTTGTGATTCCAATTTCAAAATAATTAACTGTACTGTCTGTAATTAACAATTAAATTCAATCAAGAGTCCAAAAATATCAAAAGTCGAGAGGGAGTAAACAATGTTTTATTTTAAAATGTAGCTATAATAGATAAATATTATACTGACTACTGAGTCTTACCTTTTTTATAGTGGATGAATGTGGCAATATTAAATTTGGAAACAGCTAGATACTATATAATAATGATCGAAGAACGGTTATTATTTATTGATAGTGTTCAATTAACTACAGGGGTTATTTTGTAAGTAAAACCAATAAAAATAAATGGCGAATTACAAATTACGGAGTGTTTAAGTGTCTAATATACAGTTTGATGATTATAACTAGACTCAGAAGTCTAAATAAAATAAAAAAACATTTAAAAACATGAAAAACGACATTAAAATAAAATAATAGTAATATTCATTTATATTATTAAAAATTTTCTACTCATAACTATCTATAATGATGCCAATATAAATAATTTGAATATATATTTTGAATTCGTTTGTTCTTTTAACGTTTAATTTTTGGATTTTTTTTCCAAGGGTAAATTATTAATAGGCACAATGGTTTAAGTTTTAAAAATATAATACATTATCTGAACATATATCGATTGACCAATATTTGGATTTGGAAAAATACTACGACTACTGTACATCGAAGTATGCTGATGTTTTATCGTCGGAGAGAAAAAACCATTACGCTCTTCTACCAAAGGGGTCCTGTAGTTGTGTGTTTGTATATATATTTCCAAAATAAAGTGCCTACGACCAGTGCGCGACACAAATCACACGCGAAAAACGTTGGCAGTGACTTTACAGTCGGTTTCATAAATAATTTTTTTTTTGTCTTTTAGTTTTTGGTTTTTTATTTTATATTTTTTTCCTACCGTTGCTCACCAGCAGTAGAAGCGGTGGCAGCGGCGGTGATAGCAAAAGTAGTAATAGCAGGAGAAGCAGCAGGAGTAGCAGCAGCAGGCGTGCTCGATATCCGTCCCTCGTGCTTCCGCGCTGTCCATCGGTCGGTCTTCGAACCTAGCCCATAAATCTTACACCGTTGCACCCATAACGGTCAAAAATGAACGTACGGCGCAAAACCTTTTCCCGTAATGGAAAAAAGTACAAAAATAATACAATGTAGACTGGATAGGATGAAAATAAAAAACTTTTCGTTTCGATTTAGGACTTTCATTCGACCGGGGGGATTTCGGACGAATGATCGGCAGTGGCTTCGGTGGCGGCTGTTGCGGTGGCGGTAGACTAGTCGTGGCCGATACCGCTAATAAATAACTCAAACAAACTCCCCGTGTCGCTAACGCACTCGCATTAGTGTGTGTGTGTGTGTATGTGTGTGTGTGTGTGTGTATGTGTGTGTGTGTGTGTGTGTGTGTGTGTGAATGTGGGTGTATGTGTGTACATGTATGTGCGTGTGTTTGAGGTAAAAATGAGCCGGCAAATTTTTGTTCCGACATTTTCCAATTTAACTTGTGGTACCTACTAACGTGCACATATAGTGTGTTATGTTCGTGATTTATTTATGGTGTATGAAACCTGACTGTTTTGCTGCCACGTTTTATGAATATTTCACGTGGATTTGATTAACTGAGCTATCTACAGTGTACACGCATGTATATTTTATATTTATAGATATTTTACGCGGTCAGAGCGTGGCGGCCGGTGGTGGCCGGTGCCGTAGTAGTAAAAGCGCGTCTACCTGCGCGACTATTGTTTAAATTTTCCTCTATATATAGCGACACCCACATCGCCATCGGAAATTGAATCGATCTTTTGTGGTACAGGTTTTTTGCATTGTATTATTGTTTTTGATGGTAGCTAATAAACGTGCACCTTGTTTAATAATACTCCGGAAGAATATTGCATCGTTGCTGACGTTAGAACACAAGTATGTACATAATATGTTACCTATTATTAGTAACGGGACTAGGGAACCAGGTTTCAGTTATTCAGGGAGGAGTTTCAGGGCTCTTTGAATTATATTTAAACCGTAGTAAGAGAGTGGGGTAAGAAATGCAGTTTAAACAATGAATAATAGTTAATATTTTTATTTGGTTCGTATTTAATATTAAACAACAGTATATAATTATAGTACTAATGGAAAATAGTCATCCAAAATTCATCAGTTGTATCGATGGTGCTGATAGTCAACTGATGAACTTGTACATGGTGTGTCTTTTATATTTACAATTTATATGTTATACGTTTATGCAGATGACTATTTCCTGATTATTTTTAGTAAATAATATTATACTTATTTTGTAAAACATTTCTTAATCGTAATCATGTTGTGGATGTAGCAATATGATATACATTCGTTACAGCATTATAGCTTATTGAAATACACGTATTATGTTTATACGATATTTTAGATACCGATATTTTAGGTATAGACTGAAATGAGGAATGTATTGATCTATGTACACGATTTTGATTTATTCCATTAGTTATTTGATTGTTATTTTGGTTGTCATAGTAACTTAAAATATCTAACGGGTACATATTTAATATAATTTATATAATATTAGCATTTCATAATAGACATTTCATAACTATCAAAATATTTATGAGATTTGTGCTGTTTAGAAGTACTGACATTTTGGGTTAACATTTAAATCAGCCTTATAAAAAGCCTTGTATCATTCATCTTTATATAATTAATAATTTATCCACCTATTCTGTGTCACTCAGAATGGTATTTTCGGGTGCAATGGATATTGCATCGGATTGATACATCGGTTTTATGTTTAAAAACCAATACAGCAATATCATTCACCTACCCCTATATCTCACAAAAGTCATGTCAATTGGTTTTGTCCAATCATTTTGGATATTTTCCTATTTTGAAATGCGTATTTTGATATTATAATATTTTGCACAATAAATCTTAGCTTTTTGTGTGACGTTTTATTTATGTGGCCGTCGAAATAAAACATCAATCTCTATCATAACTCGAGGTAAAAATAGCGTGATATTTATACACACATAAATATGCAATATTCCTTTCTCAATATTATGGTTTGATTACCGCCTTGTGTTAAATGTTATAATTTGTTTGATAATATGGTACACTAAAGCACACCAAGTTTGCGGAAGTGCAACGTTTGGAATTATACGATTTATTATGCAGTGAAAACTATATGGTATTTATTATTGTTGATGTGGAAACTCCCAGTTTAAATAAATTTATAAATAGAATAATATTATGTAGACGAGTACAGTGCAGTACAATTTCCATGACTTATACTAGTTATTACGTAATATCATTGATCAATGTTTTACAAATTATATAAGTATGATAAATTTTGAGATGGGTAGGTTGGTGGAATTGAATTCACGACACGTTTTAAAAATATTCTGTGCGCTACTTCTAGGGCTTGCTCACTTATCACCTTCATATATAATCTGAATGAATTGGATTTAATGCGTGTAGATAACGTTGTAGACCTTGTGTTCAAATTCAATAGTATATTTGATCCAGATGACTATATTGATTTTATATGTTGTAAGGCTCTAAAAACACTTTGTTTTATTATGAGATTGGTCCGTAATGTCCGATTCTAAAGTATGGTGCTGTCACATAAGACCCTCATACAGCGGATAACTTTAAGCAGATTGAAAGGGTGCAACGCAAATTCTTAAGATTCTCGAGTCATCTATTGAACATTTTGTATGATCCTTATGACTATACCCTTGTATCAAATTCTCTCAACCTTGATATTCACTTTCGGAGTGTGGGCATTCTATGAATATTACCTTCTTGAAGAGATTGTTGGAAAACAAAGTTAACTCACTTGCACTACTCGCATTGGTAGATTTCAAGGTTCCACAGAGAACTGTACGTACCACTGTTCCCTTCCATATTACTCACTTTACCTCTAGTTATCAACAAAATGGACCCATACAATGAATAATATTTTAGGCTAATGCAGACTCTTCTTTTTTATTATAACTATTAATTCTAAATGTAATCATGTAAATTATATTATCTAAATTGTATGCAAAATGTTGTAATAAAGATACTTCTCGTCCGTATGTATTTAAAATAAAATAAAAATAATATTCTCTTTTGTGCATCTGTATGGTATTAAATGTAAACACTAATATTATTTTACATTTTTGGCAATATTCATTATTTTTAAATACTTTAACACTTCTAATTAGAAGGAACTAATTATTTTGCAAAAGCTCGACAGGTAGAAAAGTATTTATAATTAGACAATTACCAAAAGAATATCTTAATTGTGTTTGAAATTGTATTAATTAACTAGTCATATTCGTTTATTATAATTATTAAAACAAACTGATTTTAAAATAATAAGTTCTAATCTTGGGTGACAACGTACTTGTATTTCATTAAATTTGACCTTATTTTATTTTTTATAGAAATAATTAAAGAACTCATTAGGTCATAAGGTTTTTACTTATGATTTGATAGTTATAGATAGTTTGTAATTAAACAAAAAAATGGTACCCGGACTCAGCAACATACAAGAAAATTAATTCGCAGAAATAGTAAAAATAAAACTCAATAATACACCGAATTATCCAAACCAATCAAATTTAAAATACTTGTTTACTGTGAATGGGACAACAATTGAAAATCCCAAATATAAAAACTTTGCGAAATAAAAAGATCAATATACAAATGATCTAAAAAACTCGAAAATAGGAAACAAGAATCGGTTATAAATAGTCTTGGTATCTAAAATACCAGACATATCTATGGTTACCTGATGGCCAAAGAAGAATCCCCAATATGCAAAACATTTGGAACATAAAGTACAATCAAGGACATACTAGTACCGACAACTGTCAATATATATATATATATAACTGTCAATATAACTCACAAAGAAAAGAAATTACATATCCAACCAACTTCAAAAAAGCTTAAGGTTCGAATCAAATATGACAAATAGGATAATACATTTATTTTTATCTATAACAAAAAAAAAAAAAAGGTAAAATAGTGTAGTATAAAGAGATAAAAATCATAGATTTTTTTATTACTCTTAATGAATACTAGATGTTCACGTGGTATCATATAAGGACTATAAGGATAATTCCATGTATTGGCATTATGAATTGAAATATTGTATATTTAATTAATAGTTTTCTTATAATCGTTCAATACTTAAGCCATTATTATCAACGGTGAAAGGAGTTTATTGTCTTTTATAATGATTATATGTCATACCTTACATGCCTTGTATAGGTAATAGGTATATTATACCTGCTATGTTCATACCTTTGTTGAAATACATTTTTAAAAGTCTGTGTGATCAGTCAAAGTGATCTAAAATGAACGAAAAGTATAGTAGAAGTGTTGAAATAAATAAACAGTATCTAAAGGATCAAAAAATATCTTTATAGAATGTACATTTCATATAATGCACATAAGGATACATAATTTATTATGATTACAAGCGGCATCGCCCATTTGCGCTAAAATAAAAAAGGTATGTTTTTTCCAATAGCCCATTTGAGCCAAATTTTCCTGCGTAAACATTTTAAATTAACGACTTGGTTAATTCTTATATTTTAAAGATGTATTTAAAACGTATGTCTGTAACGTATAATAAAGTTTATTTTATAAGTCTATAGATTTTAAATTTTCGTGGCATATAAATATAATTATATTAGATAAATCTTCGTTTTTAGAAGTAGTGAAATGTAGATCGTTTAAAGCTCGTACAACATAATAAAACTGATATAAAACTTGTTTGTTTATCTTTCGATGCAATAATATACAACGCTTAAAATTCTATAGATTTATAAAAATAACTTTATTTTACGTTACAGACATACGTTTTAAATACGTCTTTAAAATATAAGAATTAACTAAGTTGTTAATTTAAAATGTTTACGCAGGCAAATTTGGCGCAAATGGGCTATTGGAAAAAACATACCTTTTTTATTTTGGTGCAAATGAGCTATAACCAAAATGAATTCATTTTTTTTGGCGCAAATGGAGAACATCGATTACAAGTTATCTTTATCTGTGATTCCTCTTATATATCAATAGTACCTAATACAATTTAAATATTCATTTTAATTGTTAAGACTTTAATAGGTACCTACTTGAAAAGTTAAAACAATGTTTATTATAAATTTCAACTTATAACGAAAAACGTACCAATTTTAATAGTTATAAAACGTATTAAGAAAGACATATATTTTATAGAGATATTGTTTGGTTTTGAAAAATATTCTTGAAATTATGAAAGTATATCAATTACTTTAAAATAAGTAGAATAATAAAATAAATTATTTTCATAATTTTCAAATGTAGATACATACATAAACATCTATTCAAATAACACGTCCTAGTAAATATTGCATTTTGAGATTTTTGAAAATTTATATATGATGTAATTATTTTACATTGTATAATAAAAAAAAATAGATAATTCCTTTTATATTTATTTTGATGTTGAAATTTCAGGTAGGAGAGTTAAAAATATAATTCTAACTATATTTTAACTATATTTTAATTGCATACAAAACATTTCACATTTTCATCAAATTTAAGATTAAATTAAAAAATACATTAATGTTTAAGTTCATTGAATATATTTTTAAATTGTATTTCGAAGTTAAAAGCTAATCATTAGTTCAAAGTATAAAAATATAATAGATTCTGCATTGATGTGAATCAATCTTGTCGTGTGTTCCAGTTATTGTGTGTCTGTTTCTATTTTGTTATTTCAATACTCGATGTACATACTTTTTGTTTTCTATTTAATGCAAAATAAACTTTCTTTCGATAAATTTACTGAAAAAGATGGTTTGGGTGATTAAGTTATTACTGAAATCAATTTTTTTTTTAATATTATATTTGTTTGATATGAATCCAATTTACTCATTGTTTACATTTTAAATTGATATATAGATTCTTTATAATAATTGTAATTAGCTTTTTTGAAATATGTCCATAATTTTATGTTAGAAAATATATCTCTTTCCGTGAAGTTTATTTTATTTTTTTTTTTGTTGTTGTTGAGAGTCACAATTTTTATATTTCTAACAATATTGTTATTTGAAATATTATACAAATAAAAGCGTTTATATTTATAACTACTATTTTCAATGGCAGTAATTTTTTTGGTTAATTAGAATGTAAAATATTATAATGTGAATTAATATATAAATAACCTCTAATAAATTACGGTTGTATTGTGTGTCTATTTGAAAGTTGCCGTAACATCAATTAAATATGTATACAGTATACTTAATATTTAATAACCGTTAAAATACTCCTGTATTACGAGTATATCTACAAAATTGCAATCCTATATTATTGTATAACATAATTATACCCATAATGTTCAAAAAACCAAAAATATATAATGACAATATCTATAGGTATATACAGCAATCAAGCTATAGGAAGGTCTTACTGTGAAATAAAAAAAAAATTAAAAATAAATAATAGTTAAAATGAAATTATCATATAAAATTACCTTATTGTATATGAATTTCAAATTATTAACTACTTTTTTTTTGTGAACATATTTTAGGATGTAAAACTTTAATTCAACCGTTTTTGTTTACGAATAAAATATCCAAACATAAAAAAATGACTATTATTGGAGAGAAATTGAATTGTTATAATCACAATCTTAATTCCAATTACTGTTAATTAGTTGATAATGCCTATATGCGTATATGCGTATAGTATATTAGAACTTTATACTACTTCACACAATAATAGCAGTTGATCATAAAAAATTTAAAATAGATGTTAACATTTTTGCATTATATTATGTGGGTAAATTAAAACACTTTATTATAAATAATAAAGAAAACAACTACTGAATTACTTAACACAAAATATAACTGGGGTTGAGTCAATAATACAACGGGTTGGAAATTAATGAATAATTGGTGTATCTTCAAAAATATATGCCATTAACATATTTATTTCTACATTTTATAGATATGGATATAATATCTGTAACAAAAAATATAAATGTAAAATATATTACACAAATATTTATTATTTAATTAGAAAAGAAAAAGTCAGTCTTGACATTATAGTCACAATATCCTAAGATGAAAAAAACAGCTTGAGCACTAGATTAGATTTAAGTTTATTTTTTTATTATTTCCAGTATAAAAGTTTGAATTTAGAAATATTGAGTTTTATTGGATGTAATATATAAGTATATTATTATAATTCATGTTAACAATTAAAAATTACGTATAATCGTTGTCATTAAACTTTTTGGTTATCGGAAAAATAAATTTAAATTAATAATTTTAGATTCTAAACGGAGTGATGGAATCTATTAATTTTACAATAATGTTTGTTTGTTTTTTTTTTTTTATTAGTTTTTTTTGTTTCTGATGACACCTTTTTTGGCAGTAAAAATTCTTCGATTTTCTTAAACAGCAACTTTTCTGAAAGGAAAGTGAATGTAGATGGTACTTTGGCAAGACAAAAATCCAACCTTTTCAATATTTTTTAAAAAAAATCGAAAAAACCGATAAAAAAAATTACAAAAAAACGGGAAATTTTACTCAAAATCACGTTTTTACAAAATACATTTTTTTTAAAATGCTCTAGCTCAAAAACGAAAAACTGCAAAAACTTGAAATTTTCACCAAATATTTATCTATATATGGTTAAATTTTCAAAGTATTTTGACATACTTTGACTTATTTATAGAAAATTTAAATTTTCTTGGCTGACCGAAAACTCTTTAAAATTTAATACAAGGTATATATTAAGTTAAACTAATTGTAACTAAAAAATATCGGAGATGGTTTCACTCAAATTTTTTTTATAAGCCCATAAAGTTCATATTTGTATAAAATATGATAAAATCGCGATAATTTGTAAGTTATTTTGTAGTTGAAAATTCATAAATTTTTTTTGTTTATACTTAAGGTTCATAATTTTAGTACTAGGTTGTCCAGAAGCTAATGATCAAAAATATAAAAAAAATTTCTACCGGACTTAAAGAAAAAATTTTATGACTGTTTGAAATTTAAATTTTTAGGAGATTGCATTATAATTCAATTTAAATATAAAATACTATATTATTATATACCTACACATTTTAGACAAACATATTAACTCCGTTCAGAATCGTTATTCGTATATAATGATATCTATCATTGCATTCAAATTTAACCAATCCATTGTAATAATGACCTATCCTATAAACGAGGTGCACTCCACCCCTAACTGTACAGCAAAGCAAGGCCCATCCGTTTTTTATTTTTATTTTAATATGAAAACGTTAAAACATATATTATAGGATTTATAATTTAATTTTATGAGTGACTTGTTTACAAAATAAAAACTAATTATGTGAGATTCTCTGGGGTTTTATCATATTTTTAGTCACCCGAACTATGACTTTTTATTCTATCACCTTAATTTTTCCTCTACTGTATTACTAATTATGTTCAGTCGGTGGTGTAATGTCGTTCTTGGTATTTGGAACTAGCCCAAATACCTTGTAATGTCCAACGATCCATTCGAAAATTATATTTTATGGAACTTCCCACCGTATTTTTACATATTTTTTTGTTTCAAATATTTTTTATTCTTTGTTTGTTGACAAACGAAATGAAAATTTGAGTGCTGACAAGGCACGAAGCAAATGTGAAAAGTTATAATATGTTGTACCATTGTTAAGCTAAACCCGGCAACGTTGTATCAGTACTCGTATAAAAAATGATCATGCAGTTAATTTAGTAATGTAACGGAGTATCCCTTTTCTCAGCACTGGCCATGTTTTGGAGTAACAAAGTGCATTGAAACACATAGGATTTTAGTAGATATTATATAGGTATAGAATCATATATACTGTATGTATATATAGTATAAACTTTGCTCGTAAAATATTTATTGAAATTGTTTCCATTTGTTTTAATATAGTATACAATTATTTAAAGGAGTTGGGTTAACATAATAAATAAGGTATCTAAAATGTTTGTAAATATTTTATTTTGTTCGAACGACAAAATATGCCTTATCTTATTCTATATCTTATCATATAATTGTAAAGAATTATTTTGGCGTCTCGGTAAACTGATCCAAATAATAACAGATTACTATACGCAGATAACAAGAATGTACCTTCACGTAATTGTTTGAGATTAGAAAAACTACGAAAATAATAATTTATTATTTATAATTGAAAACAATATTTGACAAATAGTTTGGAATATTAATTTATTAAATACGTACTTATTATAGTTACAAATATGTCATAGATTTTCTATTCATCTTATTAGTACCTAATTTATTCATCTTATAATTTATTTTATTTATTATTGAACTTATTATAACAAGGCTTATTATTTTAATTTTACTGGCAAACTTCGAATCATACTTAAAATGTATCAACTAATATTCATTTATTAATTCAATATTGAAATTAGTAAAGTACAATAAAATAATATTTATTCTTATACATATTTATTCTTATATATATAGATTAATAGGTATTTATAATACTGATTTTTTATGTTATATTTAACATTTTAGAATTAGTTGTTTGCACGTGAAGTGTAGTGAGATTAATAGAAGTCCTGAACACTTCGTAGTACGCGTTCTGTTATCAGGTACGCATTTCACAGTTATGTTAGATATGTGCCATGAAATTTAACATGTTCGGCATACTGGTACCGGCAAGTGAGCTGAAATGATATATAAGATATAATATGATATATATATATATATATATATAGACAATAACAGTTCAAAACGATACTCATCTTCTACGACCTACCAACATATCGCCTTGCCAAGACAAAAATCCCAAACTCTAAACTTCCGAAACTGTTAAACCTGTTTTATCAGCTGATTCAAAAGCACATGTAAAACGCCTTTTATTCACCTAATAATAATGCTATCATCCATGAATCCTCAACCCAAAAATATCGTACATATTAATATTATATGTAATATTTTTATAAAATGTTTTTCATACGTTGTTTTGTGTTGTATAATAAAGCAACATTTCTCTAAACAGAGAAAAAATAAACATATACAATTGTAGTCTATTATGGAAACAGATTTATATGATTTTCAATTATAAATTATCACAAAATGTCTTTATCAATTAATGTCAATATGTTAATTAAGAACAACAATTTGATTAAATCTAAACAAGAGACCAATTTTATTTTGTAAGGATGAATTATTATTACGTAGATGTACCTATTTGCTAATATTTTACTAGGCGTTTTATAGTGAAATGCCTAGGTATGTTGTTTCATAATTAAAAAACAAGATTACAAACTTTATTATGTAAAGAAAAATATTTAATAAAAAAAATCTTGATTGTAAAAATTAAGGAATTCATGTAACTCAAAATGTTGTGATGTAATTTATCAAGTTAAAGTAATAACTATATATTTGGTTAAAAACGCTTTTTCGTATAACAAATTTTTTATTTTTATAATTTTTATAAATTGGTAATACAAGTGGAATGTAGTTGTGGAATATCTTGCTAACTTAATTTAATGGATAATTAAATAATGTGTATTTATTATAAATTTAAGAAAATAGAAAATAAATTCTAATGAGTTGATTTTATAATTTTATTTATTAGGTGATTTAACTTATTTTTTTTGTTAGTAATAATAGTTATAATAATAGTAACAATAATAATGCCATAATATTATGTAGATATTTGTTTGAAGAATATTACACGTTTGGAAAATAGATTAGTTAATGCGAAATTTTATATGGAAATGAAGAAATTATTTGTGCTCTATAAATAATAAAATTATTCTAATACTCATGATAGAATTATGTAATATTATAATGGTATCGTGGTTTTTTAATCTCCAAACTAATAATGTAAAAGCAATCTAATATATGAATACACCTTTGACCATATTTAATATTTTATTCCACCCAGAAATATGTTTTTTGAAGTAATTATTTTGTTAAATAAATGAAAATACGCATCGTTATAAAACCAGTAGTTATAGCCTATAAGCTTTAAATCTGAAATACGATGTTATTAATACGATATTATTATTCTTATTATTGAGAAACTTCAATTTTACAGTAGGTACCCCTTACATATTTTAGAACATTTCCATCAAAACTAGAGGTAGTCGAATACTTTTTAGGAACCTATATTTTTTGATTGGTTATTGTAAGTCGTATAAATGTTTATGATACACACCATGAATTATTTTTTTATTTTATTTGAAATACCCAAAATGCCCAATGGTTACATTTACAGTTATAACATTTAAATACTTATTTTAGCTTTTCTCTATTATGTATGAGGTGAATAAATACGTCTAATATAGAACAATATAGAGTCCTGTGTTATATAATGTTGTAGTAAAAGATTTTTGATACCTAAGAGTGCTTCAAACCATTTATTTATGGGTAGTTACAAAAAAAAAGGTACATATCAAAGCATTCATTTGAATAAATCACATTGATCAATTCTTCTTTGACATATTTTCAATCTTAGGATGGGTACGATGAAACTATGAAAGACCGAAAATGTATTTAAAACTCAATTTCAGGTTCTATTGCACTTGAAAAGGTAGAGTGGAGTATAAAGAAATTGGACAAACGAGTCAATCGGTAATGCAAAACAAAGAACGTTAATTTGAATTTCTGTGTGGTAGTTTTACTTAAAATTGTTTTCAAAAAAGAAATTGGTAGTATTGAATTATTATTCTTTGACTTTTTTTATAAAACCTATACAAAAAGAACCAGAATAAAACACTGTGACCGTGCATCGGGTGTATCGTAGAAGACGCTAAATATGAATGGAATATTTTAATAACGAAATTCGAATGATGTTTGTGTGAACATTATTTCCTCTGAAACACCGTTCAAAACTTTTTCATTTCATTCAACTTTTCATAATACCTTGTAAATGTATTATTTATAGTATCTCATTTTGTGTAAGACTACTTAAAAACTATAAATCTGCACAGGCTTATCATACGTCATTAAAATGTTAGCTAGAACTTTTTATCAAGGTGTTGTCATTGTATATAGCTATTCAGACCTGTATTGAGATTGTAAAAAAAATTCAAACAATGGACGTTCAATTTTTCCGTGGTTGTAGGTAATGCACCTATCCACAACATTGTATAAAAACAAAATAAAAATAATACCGGTAATATTTTTATTTTGTTTTTATTATTCATTTATTCATTATTTTACAATGTAATCAAGTATAACCTCCCTGGTTTGCTATAAAAAAATTTTAGTCCAAGTTGACATGAAGTTTTTACACCGAACGCATGTTCTTAAAACAACGAAATTCAAAGAGGTATTTTTAAAGAGCATATTTAATTTCTAAAATATAAAATTAACTTAATTTCATATAGAATATTCAATTTAATCTAATTATATTAAACATAGTTTTTCATGATATTATTATTAAGATTGATTTTTATTTATTTGTTTTATAAAGGATTCCTAATTCAGGAAATCCGAAAGTTAATTCTACGACAGGTTATTACTGTAATTAGTTTATAACTAATGTTTATTTTGTAGATTTCATTCAGAAATATTGCCTGGAATTGGTTATATTTAGGGCTATATAATCTGAAAATATATTTACCACATAATGGTAGATAATACTATATTATATTTAAAAGTATCAAAAAAAAATATCCAGTATATTGATTGATATTAATTATTATCAACATACATTTCGAAGATAATAACATAAATGAAATCATTCGAAAGTAGTAATTGCTCTAATACCTATTAATATAGTTAAAATAATATATTAATATGACACTTTATACTTCTTATCTTTAACATTTACATAATTTTAACTATTGGGGTTGCTTTGGTCAGAATGATTAGAATGTAAATGTTCTCATTAATGTGTTTTTTTTTCTTTAATTTTGTATATGTGAGGTATATTATCATTATATAATCGTAAATCGTATTTTGCATGTTAACTAATAAAAATTGAAGTACTGTCATAGTCTACCGGCATAAGGCGGCTGTGCATAATCGTACGGTTACCGGTTCGAATCCAGGTGGCACAGCCTCCGGTGAGAAGATGCCGCTACCACCCCCTCCCAAACTATAACACGTAATTGAGTCTTCATAAAAATAATCGTAGAAATATAATGGCCATGATGCTCATATCTCCCTAACAACCAAACAATAATAATAAAAAAAAACTAATAAAAATTAACTGAACATTTAAGATCTTGAGAACTATAAGAAAATGTTAAATCTACTGAATATAATATTTAATTTAATGATTTTTCTATGTACTTTTGTTCTTCAAATTATAATTTGAACTTCATTAAGACAGTAATTTATAGAGATAAATTTCTAAATTTAACTAATATTAAAATGGTGAGTGAAATGTGTAGGGAAAACGGAGCACCTATAAAATATACTTAGCACATTAAGATTAAGTCGGAGACTACTTAAACAGGAGTATTGTTAGTATAAGGTATTATTAACTCATAAACAGGAATCTAATTTGTTAAATATTAATCACAGAAAACGAGCACGTATCTAGAGCAAGAGAAAATCGTGTTGAAATAGTTTTAATTCTATAAATATTATAAATAAATATCTCTAAGTACAATTCAATTAAAATAATTTGAAAACATAGTTATTAGTGAGAACCTAACTAATTGTGTTCGTATTTCATTATTTTTCATTAATGGTTTTTATGTACATTATAAATTATAATATATCATGATAAGTAGTAATGAGCAAAAAATAAATAAATAGGATTTATTTAAATGAAATGTTGTGGAGGTATTTATTTTTGTATTGCACAGTAATCATTATAACAAACCATGGTTTGAACTCATAAATTGTACTTTCTGGTATTTTCTAAACCCTCTAAATGTTTCGGATCTTCGCGGAAACCGTGTTTGGGAAAACACTAGCAGAATGTTTATTGCTTGAGATTTTGATGATATAGGATATTGGGCTTTACAGACACACTATACCGGAAATATACTGCTCGCCTCGTAATACTGGTTCATCTGTAAATAACAGTTTTATATTGAATGAACAAGCGAGCTCAAGATTTAAGTTATTTTGCCTATGTTTTGTAGAGTATTCGAACTAGGAACTAGATATTATGTCATGTTAAGTATACATATAAATATATTATATACAACTATATTTACATTATAATATACTTTATACGTATACTGTAAAATGATATTCATTGACAGTTTTATAGTAGATTTAAGTACATTCAGACCCGAGTATAATATATACTTTTTTTTATTATTATATAGTTTTTTAAGTGTTTGTATCGAAAGGTTATTGATATATACAGCTAAAATTATAGATTTGTTGAATATGAATGTATAGTTTGTACAATATTGTAATATTTAGCTGAATAATTTATACCGAACTAGGGATAATGGAACATATTAGCTATTACATATATGATGTTTTTATATTTTTTAACTTAATCGGGTGTAATAAAATACATTCATATTTTATCCCGTAGATTTTACTATAATTGAAAATAAAGTTGAAATAATATTATTGATTTAATTTTTAATATTGTATTTCAATATAGACATATTAAATTTGCCATCAAATTGTGAATGAATGTTAATTAACTATAGATTGACGAGAAAATGATAATATATATTTTTACATCATATAGTTTTAATTATAATATAATAAAGCACAATACATCATAATATTTTGTTTTAATATTTGATATGTCAATTGATGTTTCAGTTCTCTGAATGGCTTAAATTTCTAATTAAAATTTTAAAATTGTCATGCCAGAATGACACTTCAATTAAAATATTTGTTATTTATTTAAACATTATACTATACAAGTATATTATTTTAAGTTAATAATATTAAGTACTTTGTTGAATAGAGCTAAATGTTGTAAAATATTTTGTTTTTCATGTTTCAAAATAAGTATATACATAAGGATATTGTACCGAAATAGCTATTCTTTTAATGCTTCATTTATTTAAAAGGGTCCTTTTTGTGGTAAAAATTGTACTCGACCTTTTCACGTGTAAAAAAACATTTTGTACAGTGCCTGGTTAAATGAACGATCTTCTAAAAGTCGGATTTCCCCAACGACCGTTCCTTTAATCCATAAAAAAAATGTTTATTTATTTTAAATGTTTTTATTTATGATTACCTACCTAAAATGTCATATTCGTTCTTTTTTTGTAAATCGCTTCTTTTATATACAACTATGGGAATTCAATGTATTATATTCGTGATACTCTGAGAAAAAAACATTACCATTACATAATGGCTCATTTATAAATATACGTTATGTATACAAGATATATAATAGTTTACAAGTAACATAAGATAATTGACACAGAATTTAGAATATTCACGATATCCTTTTATACCGGGTCAGAATAATTTAAAATTTCGAGTTTGAACACGAAAGTTCTCTATCAGTTTTAGATTTTTATTTTTATTTTTATCAATAAAGAAAGAGCTTTGATACATTTGCTAAAAAATATATTTATTTATTTTACAAATATATAGATAGTTCTATTACAATATGATAATTTATAGTGCAGTTACATATATATAGTATTCATGATAGTAGTTTTGTATTAGGTTTGTAAGTTAAGTGGCGTTGCAAAACTTACTGATGGCCTTGCTGACTTCGTTTAGAGCTCTCTTTTTATGTTGGTTGGGATATTTCATTTTTCTTCGTAATTTGAGCAATGGAATGTGAGGTGTGGCAATAGTGCATTACATTATTGGAAGATTGGCTGATTCTCGTGGTTCAAAAGGTGAGAAGAGAATGGATGTGGTGTGTATGATCTATTTAGATTATTTTTTCATCTAGGTGATTAAGTGTATGATCTATCTATACAAATGAAATACCATCAGGCTATTTTAATTTTCGGGGTTTTTTTTTTTGATTAAATTAGTATTGTTTTTTTTTTAATTTGACAAGAGTAATAATAAAACTGTTGGAGATATATATATATATATATATATTCTGTGTTGAAAATGTATTCTTGCGTTAATTATATTAATTTAATAATTGTATATTTCATCAGTAATTTCGTTTTAACGTAGCAATTTAATAATTGTAACATATAATTAAGTAAGCATTAATTTATAATTTAAATGTTTTTCTTTCGTCGAAATAACTATGCTTAAAATCGCAGTTAAACCATCAGTGTTATTCACGTTGCTATAGTAATGTTTTCTTCCGCTCCAACGGGGGTTAATCAAATGCAATTTTTAACCTGAAACCTAATCATTTACTATAACTAAAGTGTTTATGGAGTGTTAAATTAATATATATTTTTTATTGATTTTTATATTGCATGTAATAAATTAAAAATGATTAAAACTATACAAATTATTTAATATAATATTATATATAATATTATACACCGAAATTGTAATATTTGTTTGAAATAAATTATGTTTATTCATAAGATTGTTTAAATTACGTTTATTTTAAAATAATATTATACAGTAGTTGTACATAATATTATTATGTACCTAATACAAATTAGTAATAAACAAGTACACGTAAAAGTAATGAATGAGTGGATATTCTTTTTATAAAACATTGTTTTATAATTTTTGATCTTAATGAAATATAATTTATTTTAATATTATAATATAAAGTAAGGAATAATTAATTGTGGATTCGATTATAAAATTACTAGCTTTCATTATCTGGCGTTGCACGGGATTTAATTAGCTAATAATATGATTATATTATTGTAAATAACACCATGTTGAAAGTTATAATCAATCAAGATACGCTATAGTTAAGTAGCGATTCTGTACATTATAAATCGAAGCGAGGTGCTGTCCAAATTTCATATTTATAGCTTCAGCGTTTCGATCATTTTTTTTTTCAATTATTTATCAATATATTTAAGAAAAAAAAAACAGAACAAAATTTCCAAAAATTAGACTACAATATTAGTTATTGGATTATTTTAGTTATCATATATAGCGACTGGAAACATTTACTGGGTATTTTATATTTATTATCATAAAATCAACATAAAATATTACCTTGGTAATCAATGAAAAAAATTATACATCCAGAGTCTAAAACTGCCATCGATACTTAAAAATACGATTTCGAAAAGTCTTTTCTTATTGCATATCTAGATATTATATTATGCATATCTACATTTTAAGTTACTATCTATTATAGTTTAGACTGTGTATGCTGCAGTGTATTGATTATTTATTAGTCAGCTAGTCAGAATTTCATATAACTTGTTATGCTTAAAAATAAATAATAAATAAGATTTAAATTAATATTCGAATAAGAGAAACAAAATCCATGTACATATCTAATTGTTTAAGAATGGTCTACTGAAGAATGAACCGATCTAAGTTAAAAATAAAAATGATAAACTCAGTGTCAAAGTAAAAAAAAAAAAAAAATTACAAAACTAGCGAGTACCTGTATAAAATATTCATGTCTCAGTCATTGTAAGCTACTATATGGGAAAAAAGTATATTCAAATTTTGCTGTGGCCACCCCACTTTATCAAAATATTATTATACAAACATAATTTACTATTGCCACCGGTTCGCCTAACTAAAATGTACTAGGTACTATCACCAATCCTTAACCACTGAAACACACTCCCACACACTCACACATAATCACAGATACACACACGCACGTACACACTAGCACAATTTTGCCCGAAAAAGGTGAAAAGGTATATCTGTATTCATACATGTTGGCTGTTATCCAGGCAGACCCAAAAGTCTTGTACATCTGAATCAGCAACCCCCAAATCCTCACTTCACGTGTATCATCCTCTTTATTCCTCTCTTCGCTTGGCCGTCTAGGTCGGGGTAAACATTCACCTATTCCAAATAGGGGTTCCCTGCGTTTCACAGGCGACCTATTTATGTTTACACTGCAAAAGCACTTGAAATCTGGAAGTTTAATAAAAGTTCCTTTCCTTTTTTCCCCTCAATTTATAGAAGATTAATCAATAATTTTTGCTAGAACCACTTTTTATTGTCCGAATACCAAGTTTTAGCGGTACAATAATAGTTTTGTTCCTCAAAACCAAATTATTAGTTACATATTTTCTTACTTAATTAAAATGATTTTAATATTATTAAGTTTAAAAAAGGGTTTAAGGAATAAAAAACCATTTTTTTTTTGTATTTATTTAATATATATTTTGTTGAATGTTTGTTCTACATTTTCATTGTAACTTTAAAATTTAATCATATGTTATCAGCTTATTGAATTATTCATAATTTTTTAAATTAGTGTAACATAATTTTCACGTTGTTCAATATTGCATGATGAAAATAAATATTAAGTACTTATTGTTTGTTGGTTCGATTTAAATTATTAATTATAAAAATTATGAGCTATTAGTATTTTTATTAAAAGTCTTCTTCACTACACTATATATATTCATAACCTAACTCTTAAGTTTACTTTTCTATCATTATTTGAATGTTATTTGATATAAATTTGAATTTCCAACGTTTAAAAATATTATATCCACTTATAAATCGGCAAACTTCATTGAACTGGAAGTGCTCACTATTATTATATAAACAAATAATTCGCCCTTTAATTTTATATGCAGCTCCGGTCTGGGGTCAATGTGCTACATCTCATATACACAAAATGCAAGTATTACAATTAAAAGTCCTACGTGTAATTTCAAATTCCCCATAGCTTGTCCGAAACGACGCACTGCACACAGATTTCAAAATTCCAACTATCAAAAACTACATAAAAGAATTATCGGTAAACTTCTTTAACAAATTATCTAAAGCAAGTGGTCCACAGCACTTCAGGCTTCAGCGATTCACCCGTCCAAACAGTCGCAGACTCCAAGGCGGCCGTCCACACGACGTCCTAAATCTCTAATATACTATTGTATTATGTAAATATTGTCTTATATTTTATCTTTTATTATCTGTTAATGTTTAACAATCGTATCTTATTCAGTATATTTTAAATAATAGTTTTAACTATTTATACCATAATTGTGATCTAATTTATAAATGTTGAAAAATAATTAATTCTTTACACCTAAGTTTAGATGATGTTGACTGTCAGGAAAACTTTATATTATTAATAAAAAAAATAAATAAACAAATTTGAATTTAACTAGAGCATAATGAAGTATATTAATGCATGTTATAAGATACTTTAAACATTATTAGAGCAACAAAAATAATTTAATTTTAGTAATGATTTTTTCTAGAATTATCAGAAACATTTAAAATAAATGTAAACGCTATCAATAGTTAAATTCATTATACCGTCTTTAAAATTTAAATATTTTATTTAATATTGAAATCTAAATTATTACCGTTATAAAGTAGGTCGTACATCAAATGATTTTCCTGGTGTCGATCTACTTATTAAAAATTCGATCATGAATTATGACTTTTTTTTAATGACCCTACCTTCGTTTATTATGTATAACCAGCGTACTGAATTC
Organism: Chaitophorus viminalis; assembly: GCA_025469195.1. Lineage (NCBI taxonomy): Eukaryota > Metazoa > Arthropoda > Insecta > Hemiptera > Aphididae > Chaitophorus > Chaitophorus viminalis. The sequence goes on along the minus strand of JAIPRK010000090.1, from coordinate 352,366 downwards.
AAATTAATACGTCATTCCGAATTTGAAAAGCTCTGATGACATTAATATTATAGAGTTCGGAAGTATACCTGGTAATTAAAGTAAGTCCCTACTCCGTTGCTTGTAAATTTGCATGCTATTTAATAAAATAATAACGTTTTTAGTTGTTTACCAGATAGTTGAGATGGTAATTAGTAATTAGATTATTAATCATATTAAAAGATCCTAAACAGTCTTACATAGAGGAAACATACCAGTAATTTGGATCATAAGTGAAGAAAGTTAGTTGTATAAAACAATACTTGTGTGTGTTCTGGAGAAAGTAGAGAAAAAGGTCTACGTACTTTTTATCTATTCTTAATAATCTTTATGTAAGTAATTTTTAAAGTGGTCAATTGTTATCAGATTATGAAAGATGATTACACGTGGAGTCCTGAGTCAGGTGTTGGGAAAATTTCATTACACAAGTTTAAATAATTTAACCACTCTTGACACTTCCGAATTTTATAAATTTGGCACATCAATAGTGTTTTATAAAATTGATCATCATTTTATATAAATATTGAATTCTGTATTTCTTAGTGATATGATTATAGCATGAGCCACCAATTATTCATTAAAGCTTATATAGTTGAGTTTGATTTATTTTTTAGCTGCTACCAAAATACTATTATACTATAATACTAGTACTATTAAATACTAACTGATATATCTAAAAAAAATCTTATGATATAGTTAGATCGATTTTATTTTTCTATTTTCAAATAAAATAATATATAGATATATATGTACCTAAAATTTTAAAATTGAATTAATACATTTTTATTTTTATCCTATTATTTGTGTATTTAATTTGAAATATTAATTGTACATGCAATATTAGTCATACTCATAATTAATTAAATCAAATATTTTGTAATTTTAGCTATTGAGACATGAAGTTTAATCGTAAGATATCTTGCTGTTACTATCATATGCATAAATATTTTGAAAATATTTACTCATAAATTATTTTTATGACTACTTAAAATCTTCTGGAAAACATCCTAAAAACATTCTATAGTAAACCAAGCTCCGTTTAAAACCGTTTTTCAAATGTGATGATTTATTATCGTTCAAAAAAAAGTATATATAGTATATTCTTACGTGTAATGATTGTTTCGAAGATAGCAAAGTGAAACGAGTGCATCGTACTCGAATAATTATCTTCCCTATCCACAATTTATAATTTACTTTAGATATTAATCAGGAACAACCGAAACGTTGCGTAGTAAAATATTAGTGGATCAAAGTTTTTTGACATGTTTAATATTTTTAGATTCTGAACGGAGTGATGGAATCTATTGGTTTTACAATGATGTGTGTTTTATTTTTATTTTTATTATTGATCTTGAATACTTTATGTGACGGGTTTATTTATTATGATAGATGTATTATTGTAAGAATAGCTCTCTTAAATTTCAGAACCAAGATCACGATTTTATGTAAAACAATTGTGAGTATGTATGTTTTGTAAATACCTAATCAACTTCAGCAGGTACATTTTCCTTTCCCGTGAGCCCATTCGGCTACTATATGTATAAATAATGCGTAGTAATACACGAGTCCTTTAGAATAATGTTTGTTCATTATACAGTTCTAGTTGGTTACAATTTATTAAATACAATAGTGCGTTGTAATATGAATTCGTCTAAATGTTAAAAATATTCTTAACCATTAAACGTGTACCAAATTAGTATCGTTCATCATTCAAACAACAAAAAAATTATATAAACAATATGGATAGAAACCAATTGAATTCACTTCGATTTTTTGAATATACAACAAAGAAAATAATTTAAAATACATCTATAATTAAAAGATTTTGTCATAATAATATGATCATATATTCTAATTTATAGCTATTGATGATCTGTGTCATTTTATAATATACATATTATCTTAGACTTATAATACTTACTCCGGATTATTTCAAAGTATACAAACGCTGATAAAAATATAAAATTGTGTTAGAAATGTTTGAAATAATATAGAAGTGACCGATTAATAATACAATTACCTATTTCAACAGTTTTATAATGATACAATAAAAATATTAAATTAATAAAAAATGTATATAATTTTTAATTATATATTTGTTTTTGTTAACAGGTAAATATGATTCAGTTTTTAAAGTATGTTCGATTCTATTTATCAAATATGAGTGTATGACTGCTATGACGAGATCAGGTAAAAAAGAATATTTTCAATTTTTATGTTTTTAAGTCCAAACAATTATAAATTATAATTGTACTAATATAGGACGATCAAAAAAAAAGTTGATTTAACTAATATTAGTACGGTGGTACGTCAGTACTTTGACTTTTAAAAGCGCATAATATATTTAATTCAAAATATGTTAAAAATATTTTGCTTATTATAATTTACATGTAATCTGTTTTTGAATCGAAAGCATAACATGTACAATATTCATAATAGAATTTGTAAAATATCCATTTATACCTTTAAAAGAACATTTAGAAATGTTCTACCTTTATAAAAATAAATTATTGGTACCAAAAATATTACAAGAATTACTCGTAATAACGTAGAGAACATTTTTACGTTGTGAAAAGTAAATTTGCAAGTAAAAAACATAGTACACGAAATTTTGTTGTTTCTATAAAACTATATTTTATTACCACTTCAGTTATAATAACTAAACTACTGTCACAATTTTTCAATATTTTTATAGTAATATATTTTTAGTAATTGCGAGAAAATTGTTTTCTAAATACTACAGGGCACAAGAGAAATATAAACAACGATTGCTTTCAATTATTTTTACTTTGAAAATTATTTCATAATAAATATTTTGGCATCACCGTCAACTGTTCATGAGAAGGAGTTGGAAAAAATAACACGTGTATAATGATATTCAATTAAGACGCTAATTAACTGGCCGACGGCGGTTGGAACGGGAACTGCGTACAGCTGGCCGACACCACTCGCTTTGCATAATTACGTATAACATTATTTATAAATACAGTGGACGACGGCCCAGACAAACACGAGACCCAAAACGTTTAGAATTAAATGGAGAAAATGAACGCGATGGCGACAGGGCGAACGAAATAGAGGAGTGCTTTTGTTTTATTTTTGTCTAAGATTGAAACATATCAGCTTGTATACATTTGAGGTGGCGGCAGAGGCGTCTTGACACACCTACGCCACTTTCATCTGGGTCGATGTAAGGTTTTGGGCCACGTTCCAACAGACATGCAATAATAATGGTGATGAGGGTCGAGGGGTGATTATGAAAATAGGACGGGAACAGAGGGGGAGGGGGAAGAAATATATTTTATACACATGTATATGTGGAAAATGTGCATTGATTTTTTATTCACCGTTCAACACGGCATACCGAAACATTTTCTCGTAATCAAAATACTAAGGGTTTTGTTTATTTCTTATTTTAGATTTTGAACAGTGTGATGGAATCTATTGGTTTTACAACGATGTGTGTTTTTTCATTTATTTTTGTGTCTGACGACACTTTTTTTGGCAGTAAAAATGCTTCGATTTTCTGAAAGGAAAGCGAATGTAGATGGTACATCAGCAAGTCAAAAATCAAACTTTTTCAACATTTTTCAAAAGCATCGAAAAAAAACATAAAAAAATTACGAAAAAACGGGAAATTTGTACGCAAAACCACGTTTTATCAAAATACAATTTTTTTAAATGCTCTTACTCAAACACAAAAAACCCCAACAATTTGAAATTTTCATCAAATCTTTATATTGGCGTTTTATATACATGGTTAAGTTTTCAAAGTATTATGGTATATTTTGACTTACTTATAGACGATTTAAATTTTCGATTTTTCTAAGTTTTTTTTTTTTTTTTGAAAAATCAATGAAAATATTTGGTGGTCCAAAAACTCTTTAAAATGTATTAAAAGGTTAACTATAAGATATAACTATCGCAAAAAATATTGGAAATCGTTTCATTCAAATTTTTCTTATAAGCTCATAAAGTTCAAATTTGTTTAAAATATGATAAAATCGCGATAATTTGCGAGTTATTTTGTAGTTGAAAATTCATAAATTTTTTTGTATATACTTAAGGTTCAAAATTTTAACACTAGGTTATCCATAAGTTACTCTTCAAAAAATTATAAAAAAATTTCTACTGAACTAAATTTTTTTCAGTTTTTAAGATTGGCATTTTATTTAAGTAACCTTTTTTTTTAAATACTATACTGATTTTTAACTGATTTTATACTGAAATATTTGATTTTTTTATAATTTTTTTTATTAGCGTTGATAAAAAAAAATTGGCTGGTACAAAAAACTTGAAAATTTAATAAAAGATTCCACATTAGTTGTTTTTACTGTAATTTCAAAACTATTCAAATCCATAGGTAGGCTTAATTATTTTTATAAGTGTTTAAAAAGCAAATATTGACTTTATCTTTCAATTTAAATATAATATACTATATAATAATACACCTATTCTAGACCAACTATCATCTCTGTTCAGAATTGTCAAGTATTCGTATACAATGATACCTATTATTGCATTCAAACTTAACAAATCCATTGTAATTTGTAATGACCTATCCTATGAACGAGATGCACTCCACCCCCAACTGTACAGAAGAGTGAGACCCATCCGGATCTTTTTATTTTATTTTTTACTAAATATTACATATTTAGACTAGATAACAGAAATTACATGTCCGTATTTTTATAGACAATTTCATTGAAACAATCATTATTTTACCTGCAAATAATAATTCAGGTATTTTTCAGTGTTGTAATTTATTCAAAACACTTATCAACCATTTTTGATAATTAACCAATCTGGTTTATTATCTTATCTAAGAACAGCTTACAGAGCAATTTATTTAAAACTGTTATGTACTTACGGCATTACTATAGCCTAAAATGATAAATATTGTTAATTTTTAGAACCTTAGATGAGTGGATCAAATAATTTAATAGATATGGGTAATGTATTGGTTTGAAATAAAAGGCATCTACCGAAATTCGAATGAAGTTTAATTTTAAAACTATTAATTACATTGCGTTTTTATTAATACTATTACGAAACGTCAATAATAGATATTTAGTTCACATAATAAGATTTTTTTTGACAAATTATTTATCACGTTCAAATCAAAATTTCTTTAAATAATACATAAATCTAAATAATAATAATTGAATTGGATATTATAAACGTTAAATTTTTAATGTAGATGGGTCAACTTTACTATTGAAACGTTAAAACTAAATCGAAGAAGATTATGTGTAACATTCGCTAAATTTCTTTAACAATATACGCTCATTACCCCGCTCCTTACTTACTAATAAAACGTTTGCTCTGCACTTCTCACTCTTCATCGTTCTTTTACATAACACCCGACTATAACCTCTAAAGTCTAAATTATAGTTTGACTGTACGAATGTTCACAATTCATCATCCATCCGATTTACTTGCTTGATTCACGCTAACAGCTACCTTTTGTAATTATAAAACACCCGCGAGCCATGTAAGTTTAATTTTATACAAATTACGAGCTAGGGATGAAATAGTTATAATTCATCCTCCGACATGGTTTCGGTATTTATTAATCCGTTCGATGGAGATAAATAATTTTGTTAGTGATCGATGGTACAAGTACTGTGAAAGTATATTATTTAATCTTAATGACTGGAAACGATAACTTGAACTAAAGTGGAACAGGTTAATATTTTACTATGTGATTTACTTCATTGATATTGAACATTTTTAAATGTTGGTTACTTACTTTTATAAGTTTTTGATAACGTATGATAACACGTATGGACGATATACAGAAACATAAATTATTTTTATCAAATTGAATAAGTTTTAAATATTGAAAATAGATTGCTTGTATTAGAGTAGTTATACTTCAATAATACACACATTTAAATATATTAAAATTAACTAATTTACAAAACCAAATTAAAATGATTGTGGTCTGTGGATACTAGATACATGGTCACTTTAACGTAACATGATATTTTGATTCTATAATAGAGCACATGTTTTCATTCATCAGAAAGATACTTATATTCTATATATACTTCACTTTCTAAGATCAATTTCATTATTTCATCATATTTATGAATGTGTAAATATTTATTTCTGTTCACAGTGAGATACTTTTTATCGTTAATATTTCTTCTTTTTTGTCCTATAATGATAGTTTTTTAATATTACAAAACTGCAGACAATGGAATAATGTATTGTTTACAACTTTGGAGTTATATATATATCGATGTATTTTATTTTGATATACTGCTTTTAGAGATAACGAAGTTTTTTTGTTTAAGTAATTTAGAGAGATAACAGGCAGAGTTAGTTCTAAGAGTTTAACCTAAATTTGTACAATAAATATTGAAGTTGATCAGATATAATTTTGTTTCTAAGGTTGATCATCTTTATAGAGATAAGAAATATATTCCTAAAATGTTCGCAAAGATTTGTATATTATTTCTATTTATTATGTTGTAGGTATAGACTAATACAACGCTAATGTAATAAATGATATTTTTATCATTAGGAGTAATCATACATCAATAAAAGTTAAATATTTTTCTGTCCATGAGTATATTTGGTAACCGAAATTTTTTGTGTTCATAATGATATTCATACTCAGATTTTTTTGTGATTTAAAAACAATTTTGAAAACAAAGTTTTTGCAGTTGACTATATAAAATGAAGTAAAAATATTTTTAAATAAAATGTATCATTTCTTAATTAATGTATAAACCCATTGTCATAATATCACAATTTTAACACCGATCGCTTCTTGAATATATATATATTCCCATTCAGTTTATAATAAAACATAGTCAAGTAATAAACTTTTTAACATCTTGTAAGCACTTAGGTAATTATATTAGTTAATATTTTGAATCTTAAGTATTTATTGACAGGAAAAAAATGATTTAAATTTTGTTTTAAATAGTTTTGCCTCTTTTTTTTTAAATTTAATTACGTTTTTTAAAGTAGTTTTATGATCATCCAAAAAAGTATTAACATTTGAAAAGAGGATTAAGTAAAAGTGTTGATATTTTATAATTCATAAAACTTACCAAACCAACCATAATCAATCATAAAATACGTAATAACTAATTTGCATGTACTTACTTATAAAGTATATTATGCATAATTAAAACAGCTAATGTATTTTTTAATAAAAACTTAACTACTCTAGTCAGATCAAATATTTTCTTATTCAATTAGAGCATTTTTTATTAAAAAAATATAACGTAACCGAGAATAACCGTTTTCAAATAAATAACTTAAACAATATGTTCAGCGAATTAAATAGAATCGAGTTTTATATAATTGCTGATGTAATTTTCTTTTTTAAATTGTTTAAATTTCTTCTTATAATTGATATTAACTAATTTATAAGAAGTATGATTATATTTCGAGGACTTTGAATACTTGTACAGACTATACAATTAAATTTTTTGGGTTATAATTATTTAGACTTTTTGTTTAATTATTTATTATCCACCCATAAACCCATATAAAAATAATGTATGATATTAATTTGTTGTGAACAAAGGTCTGGGCTATTATATTTTTGATGGTTAAAAATCGGAATAATTATTGACTAAGTAAATACTGTCCTGCAATATTATATTATGACTATGTACCTAATAACAATTTTTTCTTTAACATCAAAAAAGAATTTCGAATAGTGAGAATTCTAAAAGAGTACAGGATGTGCCGTAGTTAAAGCTGTGCGATGGTAATCAGAGCATATTGAGACACTAAGTGTTAAGATGTAGTGTCGAGATGTACTGTCGAGTTGTATGTTAAGTAGACGGAAAGAAACGATATAGTCATATTTTTTATAATTGATCTTGTTTGAGATTTTTGAATGGAGAGATGCTTGTATAGTTGTATGCTTAGCAGTTTTTTTGTAGCAAAAGTACGATTTTTGGCCATCAAAGTGTGTGTTCAACTTGTTCTTCGCGTGATTTCTGAAGATGATGTAATGAGCACGAAACACCATACGGCGTATACAGACGGTTCTAGTCATGACCCGTGAGACTTGAATTTTACACGGCATGAACTGGTATGACCACGTGGTTACAGACAATTTAAATATTGTGGAACCAGGCACGCACTCAGAATTTTTGTTTTTTTGGGGGAGGGGGCTTAAACATTTTCCTATTTTCTTTACACACAAGTAAATAATTACAACAAATTATAAATGGTAAGTTTTTTACTATTATTATTATATGTTTGATCAATCATCATTGTATAGTACTATATTTGTGAAAATATGCTATAATAATGTATAATTTAGTGAAAACATATTTTTTTTGGGGGGGGAGGAGCTCCAGCTCCAAAGACCCCTCTGGGTGCGCCACTATGTGGAACATATAATTGCGCTCTTGGGGTTTTTCCGTAGCGTTTCTTTTTTCACAAAGGGAAACATATCGACATTTTCCTTAATGAAAACAGTACTGTTGTCGGATAATTTCGAGTTTACGAAAAATATTAACTAACCTCAATGACTGTTAAACGAGTAGCGCGTATTATAATAACTAATAGCCACCACATCAGTCGATATCTGGCGTATCGCATTCAAAGTAGAAGTGATTTATTATACTGCTCAGATAATACTATATTTACGACGCGCACTGTGAAATCCAATTACACAATGTCTAATCATGTCTTATGCACGAGTACAGTCGGGGCGAGGAATCAATGGATTTGACCAATTACATTAGACACGTTATTTGGATTATGAATTGCTGTAATACATAACTATGTCGTCTGTTTATTATTTATTACGATGATTGTGTAAAACGATCGAGTAGTGTGCATTTTTTTTTTGATTTATTTATTTATTTCGAGGACGATAAAAGATGCAAAATAGGGGGATAGATTTTATAATATAGTTGTATACTAAAATCTTTTGAACTTTGATATCATTAATCTTGTATTCGAGTTATTTGGGTTCTCAGTCAAAGTTTAAAATCTCGTTCTTAATTGTTCTTAAAAAGGTGTAGGAGTTATTAATATCATTTATTATAGAAAAATATAATTGTAATTGGAGTCATCATTTTTATACTTATTATAGTTCAAACTAAAATAAAATAATATTTTGTTTAAATTAAAAACAAAATATTGTTCTTTTGCAAAGAATTGTGTACCTACAGTTTTTTTTTTTTTAGTAATATTAAATTTTATGAAATTTAATGTAAAAAAGTTTAAAGTTGTTTTTACCCTTAGTAAAGTAGCAGTAAGAATGTAATCAAAATTGTTGTTTTACTTAATTTTATTTTGGAAGACATAATTCAAGATGATGTAAAAAAAATTATTTTTCGTTACACATGCTTCTTCACTATTTGTATTTCTGGTTATTACTAGTCATGGATGATTAAAAAAAAGATTCAGATAAAGAAAGCGTTGAAATATTGTGCGTGTATAGGTTATATAAACAGTTTGTGGTTATTGGATTTTGTATGTGTTATGAGTTGCTAAGGAGAAAATTGTATATTTTACTGTGAGAACCTTTCAAACGCGTGTAGCTATGGCTCTAACACGTTTCGTATTGTATACCTATTTAAGCATGAGATGGACCAGAACATATTTTATCGTACTACTCATGACTTAAGTTATTCCGAGGCGATCCGACGACCAGTCATCGTACCGTTTCAAAACAACAAAATATATTATAGAAGTATATGTATGACACATTATTTTGTGTTAAAACACAAGTTTTATGTTGCAGTTAGGTATATGTAAATTGTATCATATCAATTGATAGAAAAAAATATTACACTTCATATCGTACGTTTTTTTTACTACCAACTTTTTATGATGCTCTGACGCCCATAGTCAATTTTGGTGCTAATGACCTTTTTTTTATTATCATCAAACCAATTTTGAAGGGTAAAATAACGAAAAAAATAATTAATTATTCTCGGTATTTTAATGACAAATTTTTTTTTTTTGAAAACGGAAATTAATTATGTTTGGATATTTATCATAATTATACTACGCAAACCAAAATTATATTATAAACTACATTGTTTTTTATATTAACATAAATTTGCAATGATAAATTTAATTATCAGTCAGTAATTGACGCAATTTATATTTTAGTGTGTAAATTTTACAATTTAACTACATCCCATCATTTATAAAGTCTGAAATTAAATGATTTTTCTAAAAATAAATGGCGGTGTGATTTGTAAATTTTCTTTCCTTCATTTTTTTTCTATTCCATGAAAATTATTTTCATTTATACTTTATTATATACACCATTTTTTTTAAACCTATGTTATTTTTTAATCAGTGTGAATTTATATAATCAATTTTTTTTTTAAACATTATACATTACAATAATACAATCTTCTGAACATAAACAATAAGTAAGAATAATGCAAAAATCTAGTTCACTAACAAGAAACACGTTAATTACTTTTTTATTGGCAATTTACTTTTATTTCTTATTATAGAGACTTTTTCTTTAGTTAATCAATGTATTTGCATATTCTTTGATGTTATAATGGAAGAAAAATAATTGTATCATAAGTTATTTAATTTCATTACTTATCAAATAGATAAATATATTTATTTTCAATTAATTTTTATTCTTCAGTACTATACATGTAGAATATAAATTAATATATACATTTATATACAATATTATTAATTAAACCCATTTTAAATATAACGATTGGATGAGTAGTTTTTTTTTTTTTTTTGAAATTGTGTAAGTATACAAACTAAAAAAGAAATATTTTCTATTTCTTCAAACAATTTCTAAAACCAAATTATGCCTAATACATAATACACTAAAAATTTTTTCATGGGTGTGGTAAAATTATACTTTTTTCTTAATAGATATTCGAGTAGATACTATACATAATTATTTTAACATCATAAAATTATAGGCTTCTCATTTATACTTTACTAATACGTTGTATAAGAATGGTATTGCAGTTTTTGAAGTACAGAAAATATGCAGTGTAATTTTTCGTTGTTTTATAACTTGGAAGAATTATTAGGATTTTAAAGTTAATTATAGAAATTCAAACAAATTTATGTAACATTATACTATACTGTATTTGTATTATACAAAATTATAATACGATAATTAAATTAATATTTATACTGGTCATTAAATTCTCCTCCAAAAACTCCTTCGTTTACCTTTTATTCGTTGTCATTGATCTCAAATCAGTCAACACAATAATCGTTGTATAATATTGGCGATTATAACAGGCCACGATGTCGATTTCAATATTTTGAAATAATTAACGGGGGACGTCATTACTTTACAATAGGTACGGAGTTATACAGTACTATAGTTGGCTGTAGGGGCGGTGGCGAAAGTGGTGTTGATCGAAGTGGTACGATAGTAGCGCGGATGGATAAAGGAAGGATACTATGGCTGAGGACAATTTGTCAAAAGCCGTTCACGTTGGCCTCGATCATTCAAAGTCAACAAATGTTACATTAAAACCGCCCCTAATTTTCCAAGGCATCTCGGCAGACATTTTCATTGTGCTCGCGTATTATTGTTATTATTGTTATTATTATGAGTGCACTCGAGGTATTCGTTATCGCACAAAGTCTATTAGTTTAAATCCGAAAACGTTACCGTATCGTGCTCGTATATAATATCTGTGACTTTTTCCATTCCTCCTTGCACTACCTATTGGTCGTTGTACTTTTACATTTATCAAAGTGTTTCGTGGTTATGACGACGAGAGATGTTAATCATTCTTTTAGGGTATATAGTTCAAATTGTTTGTGTTTAAATGTATTTAAAAATTAGCGTTGCTGTCCATCATAATATCACAAATAAATTGGAAAATGCGTCCATGAGGTTACTAGCAGCTATATGATGCAACTATAGTGTTGCAGGAATCGTGTTATCGATTGTTTGATGAAATATTTACTACTATGCTGCTTAATTAATTAATGCTTAGTTGGTTCAAGAATCAAAACAAATTAATTGATACAAACACATATTATTATATCAATGTCAGATTAGAAATGCATGATTGTAAAAATTCAAAATATAAATGGACGGAGGGAATATTGTGGATTGTTAAATTTCAGTTGGTTAAATAAATTAAAAAGAAAACTATATATTATGGTGTATAATATAGTAGATTATATCGATTAATGTAGTACAAAAGTAGTGAATCTGGATGTATAATATTAATGTGCACAGTGTATTATACGAAATATTAAAGTATAAGACATGTATCAAATGATAAAAATATAAATTAAACAAAACATAAGAGTACCCATCTTTTTTTATAACTTCTATATTTTAAACAGTATCCAACATTAAAAATAAGTTTAAAAAGATAAAATATTAGTAATTAAATATTCATATAATATTATAATTATCGATTATTATATACTGAAAATCACAAAAATATATTCAAGAATATTATGCGATACCTAGGTATTTTCTGAAATCTCTCAAGTTCTGAAAAAATTGTTTAATCAAGACTAAAAATGATATTTATGATATTGCTTTTATTAAAGTGAAATTCACTCACTGCAGTAATATAAATAATGCCACGTTAGTGTTACTGTAAATTAGATAAAAAATTGTTTTTCAAACTTTCTTTAAAATTTGAGTAATGCTTTTTAAATTGTTATAACAATAATACTTATATAATTTTCAGATACATACCTAGTTTTCATTTTTAAGTTCGAGCCACTTGAGATCTTTATTTTAAATATGACACCCCCATCTAAAATATAGTGAAATTACTTGAATGTCATAACAAACAATATAATTTTATAAAAATTTATATTTTTTGATTAATAGTTTGTAAATATAATAAAAATGTACTGTATTTGAAAACGTATAATATTATGTTTATAGAGGAGAAGTAATCTTTATACAGTATTCTACAGTCCATTATATCAAGTGATCCTGATGGTGACCCTAAAAATTCATTATAATTGATTTATAAAACAAAAAAAACATGAAAATTACGGTGACAGATATTTCGGATAATTATTATTTGATTCGATTGCTGATTTTTAAATAAGACATCGTATTCTATGTATAATATTAAATATTAAACGCCTGGCTGTTAGCGTATGTACACGTGGATGTGAGATTTAAAGCATGTATATATGTATGTGTGCTTACGCACGCGCGTTAAGACTTGTCGGCTGTCCATTGTGAGCCCGCGAGCGGGGACCATTAATGTCATTTTGCCGGCAAACTACATAGCTTTAGTTGTTCATGTATGACATAAATCAATATCGTTAAGCCGAAAACGTGTGTACACGATGACAATGTCGTCACCCAAAGGTTCGGACGGACAATGTTTTTTATTTTATTTTTACCAAGGAAATATAGTTCCACATAGAAAAAAAAATATAATATAACAAAGTTGAATTTTCTTCTTCTTCTCTTTGCCCTCCATTGCTCTCTCTCTATCTCTCTCTTTCACCAACTCACTCTTTCTCAAACACGCGCGCGCACACAAAACTATTTCTATCTAAAAATTTGAAACTAATACATATCAACATATGCTACTATCCATGTATCTGAAGCGTTTCACAAACCCCTTATGATTGACTTCTTGTGCTGATAAAAGTATTGTAACTTAAAAATGTAAAAAAAAAAAAAGAAAAATTGAATAAAATTTCAAATTGATCGAATAAAATAAAATAAATATTTGTTTGACTCGTGTGTGATGATTCAATTCAATTTTAGATTTTATGGAATACGTCATGTTCATGATGCAATTTCTATAACAACTATTAAATTACAAAATTATTACATATGTTTACAACACATTTGTTGACATGATAAAAAACTGTATAATATTTTAGTATCAATATTGTACAATTTTAAATATTTGCTGTGGTTTACATTTATCAAATGTTTGTTTCATAAAATAACAAATTACTATAGTTATAATAATAAATATTTAATGAACGACTTTTTGATTACAATGTCGACACATTTTTGGTATACATAAAAAGCACCAAGTACAATTTTTCATTGTTAATTTGCAAGATTATAATAAATAATTAATAATATTATGTGTAGGTACTATAAGTCACTAGGTTAAGTACTCAATGGAGTGTGTATATAAATACTTAATTATTGTTACCTAGTTTATTTTTATTTGTTCATAATTGAGATAAAATAAGAAATTCATATTGGTATAAAAAATATATTTTAGCTTTACTTAAATTGTTTTAGTGAGTCTTATTTTTTATAATCATTTTAGAATAATGACTTACATAATCTTTATGGAAAAAACGACCTTCACCAAGCGATTTTCCGTAGAACACCTTGCCAACTAGATAACATTATTACGTTTTCAATCATTATTATTGGTTAATTCTAAATATACTGAGTTATAGTTTTGCCCAATTTTAATGACAAATTATTTTTAGGATACGTCTATATAAATTGGTGATTTATTAACCTTACAAAATGATAAAGTATTATCACAAAATAATTTCAAAATTATATCTTTTATTTTAAAAACAATTAAAAATATTATGCTTATGTGCCCGATATAATTAATATTAAGTTGGTATAAATTAATTGTTTAAATATTTTAAATATTATAGTATTAATTTTATACACACATATTAATGTATATTTTTACATACATTAGTTTTGGCATTTAGACCTCTGATTTATGGTCTTTATGTGTTTTAAATTTACTCTACGTATTCAATATGTGTGAGAGAGAAAGATATGATTTAAAAAATTGTTATATAGGTATACAATGAGTATATACTTCATTCAAGCCCAATTACACTGTATTCATTAAATGTTCTTATTGCATATATAATATAGGTAGATTGTAAATAAATAATTAAAAAAAGGTTATTTGGATACCTATTAATAAAGTTTAAAATTAAATAATTTAAATTTTTTAAAAATGTTGTCTTGTCAATAAAATTAATTTGATATAAGTTTTATAATATTAATAAAATCCACATGTTCAATATTTAATTTGATTCCTGGATAAAAATTGTTCATAACCTAATCTAATTGAGTTAATTATATTATAGATGTATATACGAAGTGTCATATACACTTCGTATAAATGCATATTATATAGATATACCTATGTATATTGTATATGTGTAATGTGTATATGTTAATTTTTTTAATGGAGAAAAATGACTGCGTCCCAAATTTTATCAGATGATACTCGTTTTTCACACTTGGCGGGAGAGATTAAACAAAAAATATCTATCGCTTTGACGTGAATGAAGTCATTAACACGCATCCCTCACGGTATATTTTACAATGAGCTTTATCACACTACACATATAATGAGAGTATTTTTGAGAGAATATTTAAATATTATTGTACACGTAAAAAATGTATATTTTTTGTGTATAGGTATGTATAATATATTTTATTTCCGCATTTAATTAAACAAAAAAAAGAAAGAAAAACAAAACCAAAATAAAACCAAAATGTGTGTTGCGAAAGAGTACAATTTAAAAATCCGGATTAATATTGTAATATTTCATTGGTTTTATAATCATTTTTGTCACGAGCAGAAAACGTTTTATCGTAGTAAAAATGACGTTTAATTTAAAACAAACCAATGAAATTCAGTTTTACTTATGACACGCACGTTATGCATGTCTACTTGAATAATATATATTTTTTATTTCTCGTACCCCGTCAACTATTCCACCCCTACGACGAGCAGCCGACATTCACATAAGAATTTTTATAACGTCACAACATTTGAGAATTAATTACATTGTATGAACTATGTAGTATTGAAAATGAATTTTATTTTTCTGAGGCAAACTTTGAGTTCTTGTCTATTAAATCTAAATAATAGGTAAATTAGATGTATTTTTAGTTCAAGTAATATCATAATTGATAATACCTATCATTTTAATTTTCAAACCAAATTAGAAAATTATTTATATATTATTTATTTTGATGAGGATGAGGATATTTTGAAAAAATTTTCTTTATGAACTAAATACATAAAATAATGTGATGACGTTCAAATTTAACAATCACACATAGAATATTATGTATTTATTTTTTTTAGATAATGTTTATCGTAGACCAATATTATTAGAGGTAACATCATAATTCATAGATAATATATTTTGCGTTTGGTAATCGTTGTCTGAGCTATCTTTCTGTGTCATCTGCAGTACCTTAATGTCTTGCTTTCCTTCAAATGCCATGATATTTAATGTGCATTTTGTCATCGGGAGTGAATTTTTGTATGACTATTCTAGTTTATTCTATATTGTGCAATATACCATATGCATTTTTGTATTTGGGTCACTGACGTCATAGTTCCAAGTTCCTGGAAGATAATTTCGTTGAGTTATAATCCAAATGTATTTTAAATTTTGAATATAGTGTTCCCTAGACTTCGGACAGATCATAAATTAAAAACTATTAACAGCACTGCAAAATGTTTGGAAAGAGATTCTACAATCGTACCCAATTATCCAAAACTTATCATTTATCAAGCATTAAAATTCAGGGAAATCCTATTTGTGCCTAAAACACAACCGCTGCCATGATATCTTATCAAAGCATAATTTAGAAATTATTCCAGCAAAAATAAAAGATAAATAAAAAAAAAACACAATTACAAATATTTTTAATTCCATCAACATTAATTATATAAATAGGTAAGCAAGTTCTTGTACTCCATATTACTAAAGTGAATATGATTGTGAATGTATAGAATAAATAATTTCAAAAAATCTGTTCATCAGTTGTTTCTTTTGGTGTATGGTTATTAAAGGATTAGAGTATTAGATTTTTCATACATTCTGTAAATAATTTAAAATCACGTGTACCTATAAAAAAAGTTATAACTTCGTTTAAACATGTACTATAATAATATGAAAATCAATAAATTTATATACGGCCTCATTAAATAAAAGTTGTCATCGTTATCACAATCAGTTTGGATTTCAAATAATCGATGTATTGATTAAGATAATAATATTTTTTTTTTGACTGGTGGCGTAATGACATTTACCTTACTTTATAAATATATTTGAATGAGACTATATATTACTATCCGTGATGCTTAAACGTACATATACGGTTAAGTCCGTGTTTATTATTATTATTTTTTTTTTTTTTGTAGATTGCTGATGTTTTATTATAATATGTATATTATAATCAGCGTATGAGTACATGTATACAACGCGGGAGGGAGTGTTGTAATGACGCAATTTTATGCTCCTTTAACGGCATCAGAAACGCTATTAAAACTGACAATAAATCATATGGGTTTACAACTTTCAATGGTGAATATTATGAAAGTTCTTGTGTACGTTTTTGTTACGAAGATATAATATGTCGCTTCGATTCTTTAATGTCAAATTGATATAAATTTAACAACGCAATAAAAATAATTAATAGTTTGTTAGGAAATATATTCATCTAGCTATACTTAACCTGTAACGGTTTAGACACACAAATGGATACACTTCGCTAAGTTTGTATCTAAAATAATATTACACGTTGTATGTATACACAGTACATACACAGGAAAACAATTTTAACACAACATTTCGTATAGATACAGCTGTTTAGGAAAACGAGGAGTTTTGGATAAATCATTTTATCAAACCAGCTACTTACTTATAGGGGTAGTTATTGTATTTATTACAATGTATGTATTCAATGTACTATTATAGTATTAGTTTACTCTCACATAATAATACAAAATTATTTATTTGTATTTTTTTTATTTTAATGTTGGTATTGCTGAGCATATTTTATTTTTCTACACAAAATTATATTTTCGAACTACTATAAATGAGTTTCATTTATTACATTTTTTTTTTCCATAAAACAGTTTGATTTAATCAAAGTTTAGAACCAACAAAGCTTGAAATCCATTGGTCGAGTATCCGGTATAGATGGTACAAATCGCAGTAATTCATAAGAAAATCAATGTTATATATTTTATATATTATTCTACATACATTTATTTTATTTTCATTAAAGTTGTATTATGTGTAATCAGATATAGAAATGTAAATATTTTTGTATTATAGTATGGAATAAATGGAGTATTTAGCACAGAAATCATAGTTTGTGAAATAGTTAAGTTACTAAAGATAGTTATACAGTTTTTGAATTAATTTGTTATCATTTTTTAACTTTAAAGGAATATTTATTTTCGATTTTACAAAAAGAAAACTATTATTTAGTGTTTTTTTATACTTTATTGTCGATGGTTTTTTTCGTATACTGATATTATCTTAAGTATATTTTTTAAGTCATAAAAATTACGAATATTCATACAATTATACTAAATTGTGTGAAACCTCAATAAAATAATTATATTAGATGGACAAATTTACGATAAAAACGATTATACTAGAAATGTTATCATAAGTAAATGTTATAACTTATAAATAACAGATTATAAATATTATTTACGATTGACACATCAAAAATAATTTTAAATATTCTTCTTCTTTTTCTTCTCAGCTTACCGGTCCGTTGAAGACCATTGCTGCCTTCAAGAGATCTCGCAATCTCTCTCTGTTGTAAGTCAGATCAAAAGTTACATTATGATCTACTTCTTTAAGGTCTCTAGTTACCACATCGATCCACCGGGTTGGTCTTCCTTGTTTTGTTAACTTTTTCTAGAAATACATTTGTTTATTAGTTGTCCATCTGCTCTCCAGGTGTGTCCAAACCATTCTAGTCGTTTGTTTCTAATAAACACTATGACATTTGATCTGTTGAACAATTTCTGTAATTCATCATTTTTTCTTATTTTGCAGGTATTCGTTTTTCGATTGATACGTGGTCCATAGATGTTCCGGAGTAATTTTTTCTCAATTATCATTAATTTCCATTCATCGCATTTTGTTAAGGACCATGTCTCGCAAGCATATGTTATAATTGTGTGCAGGTCGCTATGATAGAGTAGAATTTTTGATGTCTATGAAAGTAATTTTGATTTTTGTTGTTTCACTATACTATAATAACACCTATTCCCACACATAATTATTTCATTCACTTCCTGGTACATATTATTCTTATTACTGACATTTACACCTTTTTTTTTTTATTTATTTATAATGTTTTCCTGACTACAGGTCATCTAAACTTAAAGCTAATTGAATATAATTTTTTTTTTGACATTAAGAAAATAGTTAACATAAAAATTTAAAGTTATCCACTACTTCGAATTTCATACTATTAACTAAAATATCGTTTGCATTCTGATTGTTTCTTGACATCATCATATACATAGACTTATTTTCATTAATCAGTTTCCCAGTTGTTTGAACAATTTCTTCTCTTCGTCATCCTCAATACTAATATATTCTATATATATATATTTTAATTTAAATACATACATTATTATTGATAATTTTATGTAACTATTATTAACTAGACATTGATAATTAGTTTTTATTATCTATATAGTATATAATTTATAATCCTAGATGCTTAATAATTTAGTATTTTGGTTATAGGTTGAGTATTTTTTAGTTTTATTACTATAGTCTATAATACATGTGGAAATTTGCAAATAAACTTGATATTATTTATGTAAACATACTTAAACTCTTATTATTATTATTTTTTTGAAGAACTAGATCGTCTATTATATTCTTATTATTTACTTTAATCTATACACTTTTGCATGTAAAATATAATATGATAACGCTTGAATAAACATTGATGTGTTGTATAAGAATATTGTGGACCGTTGTGTTCGAAGAACTTGCATGAAGAAAAATATCAATTATTCAATGCGAAAAATAGTATACGAAGAAATGGAAAAAAATTAAAATGATTGCGATGACTAATATTAAGGATTCGTGTCGCGTACTCAGCCGGATTTGCATGTTTTGATCGTCTACGGAATGCGTATATAAGTGCCATTTGAAAGCCGGAAACGGTAGACGATGGAGAAATTCAGCGGTCGGTCGGCCGGAAGAACCGTACGGAAACGCTGATCGGGATGATACTCTGTGCAACCGGAAATATAGAAGATTTTTTTTTTTTTTAGTATTCAATTTGAGTTTGGTTTAGATGTACTGAATTTTGTTTATGTTGGACAAGCATGTGCAGAAATAGGATTCTGAATGTATATAAACTAAATATTATGAATTTATTAAAAAAAGTTTTCTACAAATCAGTTTTTCTATCACAACTTCAACGGGTCTGAATAATTATTTACATCACTCAATCAATTGATTTTTGTCAGCGTATAATTAAATATTTTTTTTAACTTCTGAATTAACTTTAAATTGAAAAGAACTTTTTTTTTTTAAATATACTATTTTGTATTTATAATTATGATTAATAATAATTTACATTTTCAATTGATATGCAAACCACTACAGATAAATATTATGAATATTCCCAAGTATTTAATAGTATTTCTTACTTTAAGATACACTTGAAGACTATAAAACATTATAATCATGCGCATAACTACGCATAATTTAAAATATAGCAATTCCAGATATAGGTAATAATTCAATGTTTTGCTGTTTATTAATGTATATTTGTATATTTATGTTTGCAGGTTAGTTTCATCGAGTTATTACTAGATATATAAATAACCGACGGAAAAGTCTGATTACAATAATGAAATATTACCCTAACAGTGAGTAATAAATTAAAAGCTTTGACAAGTATTTATTTTTTGGTTATCAACATATCACCTATTACTTACTTTGTTTATCATAAAAACAATGTGGATCTGTTTAAGCGGGCAATTTACAAATATTAAAAATATTATAAATATTATTTGAATAAGAAACAAAATCAAATTCATTGTTTTAAGTATAAATGTAATAAAATAATGTCAGAATGATATTAACTTGTAAAACTAATATAGTGATTACTGATGATTATCCACCCAAAAAATAGCTGATAAAATATAAAAATAAAAAAAAAAAATACTTACCTATTGTTTTATCTCGTAAATGATAATTTTATTTGTTTTGAGATTACGAACGTACAAAATACATAGTGAATTCTTAGTGAATTAACCATAAAATACAATAAAGGCATATTAAAATATTTCCAACTACCCTATATTATGTATAATAAAAAAAAAAATAATCAGATTAATGTGACAATTTGTGATTTTTAATTTTACTAGATTGTACTAATTGCACTAATTGTATTAGATATATAAAACGTATTAAAGAAACTTGAGTTAATGCACATATTACAGATGAGAAGACTTCAATGAGAAATTATAAAAATATTAACTCAATATTGACGAAAACTACAGTTTTGTTTCCTTCAGTAATTTCTTTTTTCATAGAATTTTTGTCTTAATTTTGCAATTTCCAAGATTGAAATAAAAATATAACTGATGTTTCAACAGTAATTCTAATTATTGTGGTGTTACGAAGTATCGTGGCTACAATTGTTTACGGTTTTACTCCGATATTCCATTTTAAGTTTTAAAAATAGAAAAACTTCTATACTTTTATTTGTATAACGTTATGTTCTATAAATATTTACATATTTTGCTCAGATTATAATTTATGGTCATTTTTATCAGATTACTAAAGAGTATTGCCTTTAGTTTTTTTAATTTTTTAATTTTGGTTCATCAAATGTTAGAATTTAGAATTTTTTTATTTAAATTGTGTACAAATTATGTATACCTATTTTTCATTTTTATGTGATTAGACCTGAAATCATGGCCATGTATTACCTCAAATAAACAAGTAAACTAAAATATATTATTAATGTCATATAATAGGATTTTTTGGTGTGGGAATTGAGTAGGGATGGCCTAACATTGATCTAAGGGTATAAACTATCAACATATATTTTTTTCTACTTATAGTCTATAAATATACTACTCATTAATGCATGTTATCTTTTGGTTTTTTATTAGCTGAATATAATATATTGATTACATTTATATATGATGAAATATTTGATTTCAAAATCTAAATCTAACAATTTACAAATATATTAAATCGAACATTTTATAATCTATTATTGATTGGTTATAAATTATAATACACTATTAGGTTATACAGGTAATATAGTTAAATAGACTGAAATATCCAAACTACGAGTTGAAGGAGTAAAAATAGAATTAATGATGAGAAGATTTGTTGTATTTAAAATACATTTTTTTCTAGTTAGAACTAAAAAAATAATAATATTTTTAAACCCAAATAAAAACTTAATACAATTCTTGATACAAATACTAATTAATTTTTTATTATATATTTATTATTTATTTATGTAAGTTCCATTACTTTAATATTGATTTTCTTACTCTTCGAAATAAAGCTTGAATTTAAAATTTTATAAATAGTTCATGCCTTTTTAAATAAATGTATTTCTTCTTTCAGTTATTTGTTTTAAATAATATTTTGATTGAAGTTACTTATAAAAATTATGATTAATTCCTACAGATATTTTTTTAACAAGTTGATTGATATATTATATATATTTAATATACTTGATGGCATTTATGAAATTCTTACAAATGTACGCATATTTTTTACAAGTCGTTTTAAAATAATAAATTTTAAAATTTGAACTTAATATTTTGACAAATAATAACATTTACTGAAACCAGATTATATATTATTCTGAACGAAGTAATTTATACTGATTGTCGATACGACTATTCGTATACGTCATACGTATTGTTTTATTGATTATGGTTAGTTGATTGTTTTAATACATTTTAAATTATAGAAGGGTTGATATATTATTTGCTAACTACATAGATTATCAGTTGTGTACTAATATTTATACACTAGAAAAAAAAATAATGTATGATAAAATGTCAGAAAAATAATTATCCATGAATATATTGGATGAATCATTGTAGTGTTCTAGTTATTGTTATTAATAAATTACATTGGTGTAGAGCACGTCTATAGACACTATGGTTGCGCGGTGGCCTATATTGGGCTGCAGTGAATAACGTCCAAAAATGTTCTTATCAAAATCGACAAAAACCTCCTGGCTGCTAGAGATCCTTGTGGATTATTTTTGTACTCATTTTTGGCTCTCTATATATATATTTAGATGTATTTATAGCCGTGACTATTACTATATATACTATTAATATCATTATTAATAATCCGCTGTGCCGATGGAAGCGCTATTATTAAGCAGGTATTTCACAGAATATATGAAGGGTATCTGTCTTATTTGATAAGAACATTTCATTCCGTTTTTTTTAGTATCGTTGCGCAACCACAGTATCTATAGCCGTGGTGTAGAGCGAACAATATGTTGACACAATGCCTATAATGATAATAATGTGGTGACCGCAGGTCCGCAACAGAGTATTATAGGTATTATGCGTGAATTTATTCTCATTAAATCGCAAGGAAAATGTAGTTTTTATAATTACGAAATCATTATTTTGCCTATTCGGATAAATATGCTTAACTCCAGTTTTTCGTGTACCTGTATATATACACATATTTTTCCAAAAAACAATAATAATTATGACCACGTGGTCATGAAAAATAGAACGTGATAATAAGATTGGACGAAAACAAGCTGCAATGGCAGTGTACTTAGTCATTTATTTTTTTACTGACAAATGATAACACTATCAGTACCTGCAATATATTTATATTATAGGTACGGTATAACCACACCCGATGGATCTTTTTCCGGTGCTGCGTTTGATAAATAGCCTATCGGTATTTAGCGTCCACATATAGTCGATAGACGGGTTAGGGCTATCGGATTGGGGCTATCGAGTGGGTGTACAGTCGAGAAAAAAAAATAAACGAAAAATAAATAACAAATAACAAAAAACAAATACATCCACGGGGATATATAATATATACACCGCGCGATACGCCCGTAAAAAGTCATTAAATATCACTTACGCCTATTGCAATGATGAAACGCGTGCCCGCTGTTAAATTTTTTCCATTTTTTATTTTGTTTTTTTGCCTCCCTTTTCTCATCGATGGCTACCGCGGCCGGCGCGTGTCATCAACACTCGACAGATAAGTATTATTATTATTATACTGGTAATGCGTTTTCAGGACACGTTATTTTGATCGATACGTCGTCCAATAGCCCCATCAACATCATTATTGCGAACCAACTGCATATCCACTCCGCAGTCCACGATGACGAAGTTTAAAGCTACACTGTGTCTCCTATGTATGTTTTCGGAAATTACGGTCGAATTATGTTTTGCAAGTGAAATCGGAAATTGTAAAATTAATTCAATATATCGAATGAAAAGTAGACCGTATACCTTACACAGACATAATACTTATCGTTGCCCTATTATACATCCCAAATTAGCAACCTACTGCAAACTTACAACTTTTAAAGTCATGATAAGACCTGTTCGGGCATCTGAATATGCCATACTACGAAACTCAAACCTAAGAATCTAGAGGTTTCAATCTTCATGTCTTCGTTAGATATTGTCTCCACTATATTTAGTATATTATTATAACAAACAGTGATGTAATCTCCCCAATGATCTCAAAATCCACTCTTAATCGGCTAACAAAAATTGGTAACAACACTCACTTCACAAAATAACCCAAAATCGCTTAGTCCATTAATTTTTTTTTTTCTTGCATGCCATCATTCCCAGTAATAATCCTAACATACGGTTAAGAATAAGCTAGCCTAGGGACATATTATAGTAAGTTGTATCAAATCAACTTACCGGGTAGCACTACTTCAGTTCCATCTGTCATTAATTGTGTTGTTGTTATTTGTATTATTGATTGTAAATACTAGTATTTATAATCAATGTTTGTATGCAAGGTGAATTATTGTAGATATGTTTATAAAAATTTGATTTACGTTTTTAATGAAAAATAAGTCATACTACTTCCGACACGATAGTATACTGCCAATGTATTCGCCATTGAGTTTATTTCGGCACCCCAACAAGCAAGCAAAATCGTGTTGAATTGCATTAACTGCATCTCATGGGTCATTTAAAATGTACTATCCCTTCTTTTTGGTTCTCTTTTTTGTTGATATTTTACATGTGATCACAGTCATATTAAATTTAATTATCCTCGTGAGACACATGATTTACTTATATGTGCCATGTACGGTGGCATGGTGAAAATACTATTTTGTGATGCTCCACGTATAAATTTTACCCACCTCACCTATTATGATTTATTTTTATTTTAATGAAATATTTAAAATTATAAGAATGATTATTGATTTCAGTTATTTAAAAATTCAGTCATATAAATGTATAAATATGTATCATATTATTGCTTGGGAATCGAGGTTTAAAATCGCCTAATATTTTATGTTTTCTGCTTACGAATGTATAACTCCCAATTTTGAGAAAATAAATGAAAACAATTTCAGTGCATATTAGAACAATAAATATTACGTCAGCTTATTTAGCAAACAGCTTAATTTTAAAACACCAAATTTTACAGTAGAAGAAAAAAACGTTTAATTAATTACAAATATTTTTTTAGTATTACTTCATTAGTAGTTAATATTTTAGAAGTAATATAATAAAATGTATGTAATGAATAATATTTTTTGTATACATACGTCTGTTTCTACTAAAATTTCTGTTTTTATAGTTAAGACTAATTTTATTTTATTGTTTTCAAAAATAATTTTGAGAACAATATAAGTTAATTTATTTCTAAAAGATTATAAATTATATTATTACTTGATTTATTTTAACTTTGTATTTATTACATTTTTTACAACTTCTTAACCTAAATAAAAACAAATCATAAAAAATATTAATCAATATTTATGAGCAGTAGGTATTACTATCAATCATCACAGTTTAAAATATTAAATTGTAATATAAAAGAAATGTTATAAATATCATAATAATCATATAATCAAAGTTTTTTATTTTACACACTTGTCTTTTTCCTTGTCAACTTATGATAACTTATAATATTGTATGGTGTAACAACATTTCTAGCCATTTCTAAAAGTTTTTTTCTTCTCGATGTCATCTTGTAACGTATAATAATATAATGTATTAAAATCAAGGTATAAAATATAAATGAAAGCTGTTCATATTTTATGTAGGTATGTAATAAGGATAAAATTTAGATTCTTAATATACATTTAAATATAACGATGTTGTCACTAATAATATTATGGAGATACACTGATTTCTGTAGATATTATTTTTTTTGTACATTAGAGTTATGACTAATGCGTATCAATTATTACCGGTTTCATGGAAGAAAACACACTTAAATATTAATATTATTATACCAATCGACGCGCATTTTTTTTTTTTTTCTCTCCATTGAATGATATGAAAACATGAAATTTGAATTTTTTAGAGTTACACCGTTTACTAAAATTGCTAAAATTGTAATTTAAAATGGTTTTTACCCTTTAAAAAACGTTGTATACAAATTTGGAGATGGGTTCGTTCATATTTATAGTAGTAAATCTGCAAATCACATAAACGTATTGTATCATGGAATCCGAAAATAACTGAACAAGCCTTCAACAAATTATTATTCGGATATTAATGTAGATTGTAACACGTTCTTATTTAAAGAGGCCCGTGATCGTATATTATATAATATGTATTATTTAGACCCTTACGCATCTATTAACTTCCAACGTCAGATAAAAGTAAAAAAAAAAAATATTTAATTAATAAATTCGCATAATTGTTTGATAACAAACATTTAAATTATCGATACATTTTCAAAGTATACTGTTATAGAAAAAACTTTTCAGATATGAAAATACGAGCAAGTGCTTAAAATCTTGAGCTCTATGCATTGTATACAATATTTATTTATGATGCAGAGTAGTAAATCTCTTTGGCTCTTCAGCAAAATTTTCATAACTTAAATAGCCCCGAATCGTGGATATGAAGACATGAGCCTACCACCTTGAACTATGATACAATACTGTATATGTTGCCAACGTAAAGAGAAAATGTATAATCAATGATATGTATTAATGTTGTATAATATTTTATGTGTTGTGCTTATA
Source organism: Chaitophorus viminalis (assembly GCA_025469195.1). Classification (NCBI taxonomy): domain Eukaryota; kingdom Metazoa; phylum Arthropoda; class Insecta; order Hemiptera; family Aphididae; genus Chaitophorus; species Chaitophorus viminalis. The sequence continues at coordinate 325,404 of JAIPRK010000090.1, read as the reverse complement.
AATGTTTATTTTGGGATTTTGAGCTTATAATGTATGCGTTTATTCCAGTTACCATACATAGTAAACAATAAATATTGACAAAAACTGTAAAGTACCTACCTGATAAATAAATATTATACCAAATTTCAACCATGGCACCTAGGCATATTAAAAACTTCTTCATCACGCCACTGACCATGTGTACATGTTAAGCTTATTAAAACATCAAACTTACTGACCATCAATATTTAGTAATGTTCATATAAATTTAAAACTTTAGTTTGTGATTCTCCTTTTTTCATCATTATACTCTCAAGTTGTATCAATAAAAGTTAGTGTAATTAATAATCATCGCCTAAACGTTAATACAAAATAAATGTTACTATTATCTATTTAACTTTTTCCTACTTATTTTCCTACTGAGTTATATTACATATACGTCATATATGAATATATGATATGACTAATATATTTTTTATAAGGGTTACAAATAAATATTAATTTTAAACTCTGAATTAGTAAATTATATATAATAATATATTATAATATGTATATATAAAAAAAATTATAATTATAAAAAGTTAATTAAAAACTTGATAGTTAGTGAAAAGAGAACTGACAAGATAAATGTACACAGTTATGTATAGATAATGACTTAGTTTGTTTATTATATTATTTACAGTCGCAAAGTAAACTGTCGTATGAAACGGATTTTCCTTTTGGTATTTTTATTTTATCAAGAATGCAATGAGGCGCGTTTTGAAGGATACACCTACTGGATCTTTTGAGCAATTTAAATATTCAATTTAATATAAAACAATGATTAAGTCATAATCTCAATGAAAACGTGACGGAGCGTGGGGTAACGTACCGAACCCTTGATCATTTGCACTGTGCGCACTATTCTATAATAGTCTTTCTGTCATTTTAAATTGTGAATTTATCTGCTTTATATGATAGTATGTTCTAAAGTCATTTGTCGGCTGATCCGAATAGTCAATCAAGATAATAATATGTAATCGATAGTCATTGATGAATGGCATTTTTTAAACTAGATGTTTTACCGGCTTAAATAAAATTAAAATGATATTTCATACAGTCGATAAAAATAGATCAAACAAAGCTACAACGTTTACCGTTTGTTGAAAATAAAGGCGATAAAAGTTGTTTTTGTGTATTTTTTTAAAAGTTTCTTATCGTAAGGTGCCAACAGATGTTGTGTGACAAACAATGAAAACAAACTGTAACTTATATTTAAAACTATACTTTATTTATTTAATTTTTGTTTGTTTGTTAGTTAATGTTTCAAATAAATGTGTTCATCTTCACAGTTTAATTTTTACTAAAGATAGTGACCATTTTCATTATTCACGCCTTCAAAAACTCAACACTTACGTTTTGCGAGAATAGGTATATATAACATTTCGTTTGCTAGTTACTTGAACAACTTGTCATAATACTTATTACTAAAAGAATATCAGAATTTTTGATGATTATTTTAGTTTAATAATAGAGAACTTCTATTTGTAATGGATTATTTAATTTTTTATTGTATTATTTGAATTTATTTATAATCCAGTAATAATAGGGCTTTCAACGATAGTGATATCTTTTTTTATAACTACATCATACACTAATATATGAAGAATCTCTTCCTTGGTCACATTATAAGTGTCAAAAGAATTCCATAATTTTATTGTGAAATGAGATATGGAAGGTGACCTAAAAAAAACTTTCTTTATGCTTTCTTTTACATCAGATATAAATGTACTTACCTTTGTAATTTTCCATTTTTTTTTTTTTTTTTTTTTTTTTTGGTCGAACATGGCTCAATCTAATAATACTTATATTTTAAAACCTATTTAAAACCCGAACGAACTTAGGAAGAAAAATAAATTGTAAATGAAAAAATGTAATCAAAAACTTATTTTATATAAGACTTAAGATTGAATTTAGTTTAAAACTGTGGTTATTGGTTTAAATTTACATGTACCAGTAGGTATATATATTGGTGTTACTCATTAAAAACAAATAGTTTTTTTGGAAAATATGATCCTATTTTATGTATTTTCATAATTACTTTAAAATAAATATCACAGTTATTAATAATTTAGTAAGTTTTACAAAAAAAGAAAAACATTAATGATTATATTGTATATTTGTACCTAAAAAAAATGAAAAATAGTAAAAGGTTAAAAATGATATACAAACAATATTGTCTTCATATATTTTGAATAAAAATATTAAATATCAAATATTTTAATTAAAATATACCTAAATAAATTTGAATTTCTCTATGTACATTTTACTTTTAATTTTATAATTTAATACAATTATTACAGTATTATATACCTTCCTAAATATCTACACTCAAAATATTTTTTTGTATGGAATGACTATACATCATCTTAACCTTCAAATGTATACTATAATAATATCATTTTATCAATGAAGGATGTACATTAGATATTTTCTGTGTTCAACTGGCTCCTTTTTATTTTTGATGAGTAAGGTTATATTTTATTTAAGTTTACATTGTAAATAGTTGGTTTAGATTATAATCTAAGTATAAAGAATTAAACTAGTGTTTTGAAGTCGTTGAAACCGATCCTTTCCGGTCAGTGCGTACGCATGCATAGCGTCTTTGCCAAACAATCACAGAGACAAACGGACAACCGGTCGGATATCCGGCATTAGCTTTTAATCACTCTCGACTTCCCAAAATCAACATTAAGAATTGTCATCTTGTCCAAACTAATGTGAACCGTGTAATGTAGGTTTGAGATACAACAATACATCAGTAATTGTAGAACGTAAGGAGCATTTTTTTTAAAAGATTATGATATGTCTAAAAATATATATAATGTATCGTATGCATTAGAGTACCTAAACAAGTAAACGTGATTTCGAAAACTAGCTGTGATCAGAATAAGTTTTTAAAGTTAATAATAAAAAGCATTGGAACCAAGAATTAACAATACCTATGGGTTTAGTCGAGTTTAACTTTTCGTGATTTTTTTCATTGAAATATATTATTGGAAAATTTCGTAACGTATTCTCGTCAATCAACCTTATCTGAATTTTATAATTAATTAATATAGGTATCATTATATAGAAATAATATTTTTAAACTCAATTTATTCACAGGAATAAATCATTTTTTTTTTTTTTTGAACCACTTGTTCTGTGCACCTACCTTATTTCTACAGTCATTATTAGATTCTATAGCTTTTGACTAATGGAATGTCTTTATTCATTATGTAGAAACAATTAAAACGTTGTACTAATCAAATTAATCAGTTAGTTCCGTTGCAAAATAATATTTTAGCCATTGCGTTTTGATTTAGTTAATTTTTTTTTATACATTCATTAGATTCCTTAACATTATAGGTAAATAATAAGTCATTCATTTGTTTTATTATTTTGTTCAGTAACTTATAATTAGTTAACTTTTTTCAGTACCTACATTATTGGTTATTTGAAATAAATTATAAATGTTACCAATATTTACCAAAAAGGAATTTTTTTTTTCATAATGACCGATTGATTTTATAGGAACTGGAAATTCGTTAAAAAATTCGATGTAAAGTTTAACACATTGTACATAATAAAGTATAAAATGTTTTTACTTAAGTTAAAATTTTATCGGTTGACCGTAAAAGAAAACATTTGTTGTTTGAATACGACTGCCATAGTACTTAAGATGGTCTTGAAAAATATAATATGTATCTCTTTAATGACTAAGAAAATGAATAATATCAAATTCACAACTATAAGCGATAGAAAAATAAAATCAAAGTGTACTCCATATTTTTCAATAGGTATCGTTTAACTGTTCACAATTATTCGGAAAATATATTAGTTGTATGATGTCAATTAAAATCTTATGAATTTTTGATATTTTAATACAATTTTTTGCGTACTGAATAATAATAAAAAATCCATAAGAATCTACGAAAATGTTTTATTAACAAACCGTTGAATATGCCTACAGTTATTTAATATTTACAATTGCTGCGGAAAGTTTGTATGTACCTATATATTTTTAACGCGTAACATTATTCTATTTTAATTTGTTTTGAAAACTTATCAATGTGAATGGCGAACTACTGTTAAAATTTCAACTGTTGTTATTTGTATTAAAATATTTACGTCCATACCGCGGATATACAATTTTAATTAATTTATTATATTATATAAATAAGTGCACTTTATACCCGGACAAAAACTTTTTTAGCAAATAACATAATATATATTTTCTATCCTTTCCAACAATATTTTACAGAATTTTTTAACAGTCAAAATTAATGCAAATAGTATCGTTATATTTTTTAAGCTTTTTATGTATTTGTTTTTAGTTATTGTGTTTATTATATTTATTTATTAAAATGTATTTTTATATCATCTGAATAACCTCTAGGCTTTAGGGTATTTAAATAAGGTATGTTAATTATAGGTATTTACTAGTAAGTGATGATACTAAAATTTTCAAAAATGCATGAAATTTTTTATAGTAATTATTTATTTAGATTAGAAAATTAGAAATATATAATGTGTATATATAATACACAATTATTAAATATAGAAACATTCGATAAGGTAAAATGAAGATAAAATATTCTCTCAAAATAATAACCGTCGAAGAAAATATTTTTTTAGAACAAGCCCTAGGTAGGTATATTTACCATGTAAATATTGTTTGCATAAATATGTTACGAGTATACACATATTACTAAATTTTTATTTTTTTTAAAATTCTCAGAAAGTGGTAACTTTCATTAGAAGTATAGACTAATTATAAAATTTATTTTTTCATCAAAAAATTGATTTTAAGCCATCAATAAAAACTTCCTTTTAGAATAAATTATAATATAATATGTTGGTATGTTAAATTATCATTAAAATATGCCCAATAGGCAATAATGTATGGTAGGTAGTAATCCTACATCATGATCTTTGTAAATAATAATAATAATAATAATAATCTGTTAGCGTATAAAGTATTTTTTAGGAAGGATATGTGAAAAACTCATTTATAAAATGGGTTGAGATTTCTTACCCTTTATTTTCAACCATAGTGTTTGCCGCTAAAATCGTTTACCAGGGTACAAAACACATACGCAGTCCTGCGTTTGCTTATATACATATATAATGACGGTACAGAGTATTAGAGTAATGTTCGAATAGCTACTTCTAGTGGTTATCGCGTTGCTCTTATAGTTTCGTCTTCAAACTAACCGAAACAATCGATGAAATCATTTCTAGAATTTCTATGTCGCCGTGGTTGTAATATTTATTTTATTACTGCACGTTGTTAATAACAAAATAAAGTACAAAATAAATGCAAAACGATAAAGACTTTTCACCAAAAAAACACCAATAATTTGCGTTGTGCTAAAACGTTGAGTTTTTTTTATTTAAAACCATGAAGTTTGTAGTAGTTTTTATCTTCAGAATATAATGCTAGATTAAGAAGTAAAATTTAATATTATACGTATTTATTATAGTAGCAGTTGTAGTAGTATCGGCACCGTGGACCTACCGATTTTACATAATATATATTTTTATTATATGTACCTAAGTGTGATTTCGAGGTTCCAAGAGAGGTGAAATTATTATCCTCCTGAAAATCTAATATGTATTTAACGGGATTCGCGGTAACGGTGAAACGTGCAAGGCCATTTATTAAACTGCTGAGTGCATCATTTTGTTTGCCACTGGCACGCTACCGCGAAAAAGAGCCATTGTGGATTTGTGGTGTACAAGATCCCCGTGTGTTGCCGAAACCTTCAGTGCACCGAGGTCGCTATTCTACGTGTGAATATAAATGGCAACAGTGCAGGTGGGTGATAAAAATTATTTTCCACCCCGCACGCATTAACTTTAAATAGCTAAAATAACTTGCGCCAATGACACGAAAACATAACGGTACACGTAACGCGCATTTAATTTTGTAAAGTTAATTTCGAACAAAACTAACGTATACATACCCCATATATTTTATTTCGATGCTACGTCATCCAAACATTGGCGTGCGGACCTCATTATTTTTATTTCAACCCCTAAGAAGCTCATCTCAAATGTTCTTTTGTTTATTATTAACATGAATCCCTGTAGAAATAAAATTCAGTTTATATTTACATATTAACCTTATGGAGATTATGATTGAATATCTAAAACCAATAATATTATCAATACATTATATAGATATTAGGCGGGTAAAACTAATAGTATTAGGTATATTATATATTTCGTTTTTAAATAAATAAATATTATGTGAAGTAAATTTGGCATTGGAATGACAAATTAAATACCATAATTGAGTGAAATGCAAATTTAAAAAATAAAAAAATATATGGAAAATGGTCTAGAAAATATTTTATTATTAAAACTTTACATTATATGAATATTTCACATAGAATATCGATATAGTAATTTTAAACGTATTGTTTAGAAATGATCGGAAAACTAAGTGAAATGACTCATTGGAGTAGTTTGCCAGCAGATATCACCATGGCGTTGATTCGGAATTACCAGAAGTTATAGACCATCGCATGGATAATGTACGCAGTGAAATATTATGCATTGTTTATTTAAACGATTGAATTGTAGAATATATATGGAGTGTAGAGATATAAACTATAATATAGTTGGGCTTTTCGACAACTTATCTATGTGAACGTGCTTTTTCTACTTTAATTTATTTAAAAAAAATATATATGAATAAACTGAATGTTGAGAGTGATTTAAGGTTAAACTATAACAAGTTTTAATCCAGATATTGACTTTCTCGAGAAGAACAAGCAATGTCAAAAATCACATTAAATTGTTTATCTTGTGATAAATTTGAATTCAGTTTTTTTTTTTTTAATAAACAATTGTTTTTTTAATTTTTTTTCCTAATAACTATATATTACTATTATAGTATTAAATATATAATATGTATTATAATTTTATGAAAACGTATATTGGTATGCTATGGGTGGCCTCAAATATTTTTTTACAAAATTAGTGGTCCACGAAACTAAAAAGGTTGGGAACTGCTGAATTATACGATGACGATAGGTACTTGGTTTAAATAATATTGATGTTGGAATAGCTATTAGTAAGATAACAATCATTATTATACTGTTTAAGTATTTACAGTACCTATTTACGTCGATTAAATTACCTGTAAAATATTATGTGCACAATATATATTAAGTGCGAAAACAGATTTTTACTTTTTTTACGACAATGGAATATTAGTATAAAGTCATATTGAAGTATAACAGTATATAACAAGTAACAATGTGTGAGGATTTATGTATTTTATATTTTTTATACATGGAATTTCTTTTGGGTTTGATACTTGACGTTTCAAGTCTTATAATAGATTTGAAGCGTCAGGTGTCAACCAGTCGACCCATCTCACGTGGATGTTTCCGAAATTATGTAAATGATAATGACAAGAGTACTCAAAAACGAATTTAAATATAATATAATTCTAAAAAATGTATTTTAATAATAATATTTTAAAATTAATTATTTAATATTTTTTAAATATCTGATAGATTACTAATACACATTTCTGTATAAATTGTAAATAGTTGTAGAATGGTTATAAGTTATATTTTAAATTGACATGGAAATGTATACGGTGGTGTATATTAGTGTTTTAATATTTAAATAATGATTCTAGTTCATTTCAAATTTTTTTTCGGAAGCAATAATTTGTATATTTTGTACTAATATTATGGCCTGATGTCTAAATACATGTTCTCAAATATTTTGGATTATGTTAACTGCATAAAAATTGATTATAACAAAAAAATGAATTGATATAAATCAGTAAATCGCTAATAACTACCCTGATTCACGAACAAATGTTGAATTATTACAACTTACTTGTGCAAAAACGAAAATGTTTACCTACAGGATTATTATCAAAATTAAATTCTACCCATTTTCTGTAGGTAGGTACTACTATTGATCTGATATTATATTATCAGTATATTTAATTATACATATATATTATATATTATATATCTTTAATTAATAGTATTACTGAATAACGTATTAAATTTTTAAAATATTATTTCGGTTAACCGAAGTTTAGATCTAAATATTTTTAATATTTTTACTATCTCTAAAATCAAAGTAAATATATTTTTAATTTTTTCCATGAGTAATTACTGGCTAAAAATATTTTTTTCGTTTTAGACCACTAACCAGTTAAATTATTTTTGATGTTTCTTTCCATTTTTCTCAGTCTTTTATATTTCATCTTAGTTAACCTTCGCATAAATAGCCTTCCTCTTCTAGATTTGTCTTCAATTTTTCTTTCTATTATTGTAGTTATCCAAGGACTATTTCCTTATTATATGTCGAATCCATATTTTTCTCCTTAACCTCAATGTATTCTAAATTGATTTTTGAGTATTCATTCTTTTACAAACTTCTAACACCATACTTCAAAAGCCTTTATTTTAGCTTTCTCGGCATTCAGCAATTCAAGTTTCTGCTCCATATAGAACTACGCTCCACATAAAATATTTTATTATTGCTTTCTTGGTCTCCAAATTTGATGTATTTGTTTATATAATATGCTATTTTATTTGTGCTCTTATTTATAGAGTAGCTATTCCCACAATTTGTGATTTTACTGCCTATCCAGGTATTTAAAGATTTGAGCTCTCTCCAGAAATATTCCATCTAAAACTTTGTTTGCGTATAACTGCTGCTTCTTGCATATCAGAACTTTTGTCTTACATTTATGTATTTTCATGTAGTGTTTTTTTAATGTATAGTATATTTTTATTGTTTTTTTTTTTTTTTTTTTTTTTGATGATCCCCAATCTTCAGTTATTCCATATGTATCATAATTTATATTATTTAGTTTGAAATATTGATAATGTTCCAATTAGAGTGAAATAAAATGCATACTGTATTAGACATTATTAAATAGCATTACATTTTATCAATATAAATTTCCATTTTAGAACATAATCAGATTTAAGGGAAACAAAACATTAAAAAATAAGTATCTCTTGCACATGGCTAGATGGATTGTGAATAGGGTGGTCGTATCTTTATAGCCTAACATTTCCGTTTTTTTAGTCCTTAGCACTTAACATTTTTTCCCTTCGCCGAACATTTTTTGCTTTTGTTTGAATACTAAGACGAATTTTTGTTTGTTTCTTCTATTTCCTTCCTTTGTCCTCTTGCCGGAATAATATAGTAACTCTCAAGTTAACGACAGTTTTAAAGTTATCTAAGGATATTTTTTTTCTAACTTTTATTTATTAAAATTATCATAAATAAATCATTCAATTTAATTTTTTTTTAGTATGCGTGTTTAGAGTCTTAGATATACAATAATATTTTAATTATCATTACTCTTTTTACGACGAAAATAAATGATATTAAAATATAATTTATATGTCGGATATTTAGATTAAGATTATATGTATAGTGTAAAGGTCTACTCAACACTCAAATAAAATTACAGGATTATTTTGAATTATATCCGTCAATATATAGGTAATGTTTAATTACATCAAGAATTAAAATTTGATCGCTATATATGAATATAATTTAACAATCATATTCGCTTCAATTGATGGTGATATTGTTGTATATTGTTTTGAGATCTCATAATGTCAGTTATGTTCTTAATACGCTTGATGAATAGGTTTAAGAAAATATTTTGCAACTACTAAACAGAACAATCTAAATTCTGTTCTCACGGTATCACTACGTCTTATAAACAATGAATTCCTATTATATAATTAATATTGTTATACATTATAATTGATGTTAGGTTGTAAAAAAAAAAAATTAAATATGAACTATTTATGTAATTATATCAAAATTGTAATCTAGAAATTTTTCAGAACTCGAATAACTATTAGGTTAAGAGTTGAAATGAAATTTTACCATTAGAGTCTGTAACCGATTTCGTCTTAAGCGATGTACACTATATTTGTTAGTAATAAACACGAGACTTATTTATATGAATATATAGCAGTGATCAATCATTATCGGAGTGTATACACATAACTGATACTGTTTGAACTTCTATTGTACATTGTGTAGGCCAACCCGATAAACCATAGTTCGGTGTTATATAAACTATTGCAGAGTTTCTGTGGCAAGTTTTGGTAGGCGTAGATACAACGAAAGATTGTAAAGGAAAATTGAACCAAGCACTAAATAATTTTGAATGCAAGCCACGCACATCTCACGAATCTTTTGAAAATCGATTTGGAAATTGCTTTTATAATTACAGCGAATTTCTAAACATTCGAACGCGAGTGACACGCCCAAACTCAAAATATAATATTTCCAATAGATTAAATTTGATCGAAGAGAAAACAGTGAGACTTATTAAATCCATTACCAAAATCACTGGGTCAATTCATAACATTATGCATCTTCTAATACCATCCTAACTATATACATCCGGCGGTCAATCAATAAAACGATTATGTATTAATGCTGTAAAAAAGTTCAAAGTTTTTATAATTCATCTCCATAATGAATGATAAGGCTCACATAATTAGGTACGTGTTCACGTATTATTATTATTATAATTATACAATTGAATCCAGAACATTATTGTAATTGATAAGTAATTATAATTCCGTATAATCAAGGCTCTCTTCAACTATAGAACACACTATTTTTGATCATCTTGATCTGTAAATGAATGTTGTAGTATTGATACAATTAGTGATCTTTTATGATGTTTCTGGATTATTACTAGTTGAGTGCAAACGGTGCAAACAAGTATATAGTTAAATAACTGCATTCCCATATTAGTATCAAAAACAAATTATTCACAGTGTACATACAAAGAATGAAAAAAAAGATACGTCTAGCACGTTTTTATTTCGGTCTAAAGACAAAACAGCAATTCACTTTAGTAAATTAATCATAAAAACGCTATAGGCGTAAGTATTATTATTGAATTAAAAATATCAAATTTATATGCAACACACTTGATCAAAACTAAACACAAAAGTACCTACATAAAAATATAATATAATGTATATTGTTAACGATACTTATATCGACGATGGAGTGGTTGAAAACCTTTCCTACTGATTGGAGTTTGCATGTATTGGTCGTAATATATTATTTATTTCGAAGTTCACAGCTATTGTAGACGGTAGTAAATAAATCGTTAAGAATAAAATTATTACAAAAGTTTGACGTTCAAATCATACACATAGCAATTTCTATTTACTAATATCTTCAGCTTACATTAAAAATACATGGTGAATTAAAAATGTATATCAGATAAATATTTTGTAAGCATTTGATACAAATTGTATTTACTGTATAAATAAATAATTTATAGGTAATGAGCTATTAAATATTTTTAAAACAGATTTTATTTAAAAATTGACCAACTTGGATCCATTGTTCTCAAACAATGTTTTGTTATTACAATTAATAACATTTAAATGAGAATATTGGATGTGTTAGTATTACTAATAAATAATGATAATTAAAATAAATAATGTTTAGTAAAAGGCTATTCTTTTAAATATATCATGTCACTATAATATCATATTCCTTTTTAACATATTTTAAAACAGCTTATTGAACAAATTGACAAGTTTTTAGTACTATAGGCAAGTACATCAAGTTATTAAAAAAAAAGTATCGATATATAACAAATCTTTATAACATAACTGTTTTATAATTTGAATTTAAGTAATTTTACCATCCCAATTTCAATCAAATAAATTTGAAAAGTACCAATTTTCAAAACTTCATATTTAGCTTGAGAATTGGATCTAGGGTTGTTTTAAGGCATACAATAAGAAAATAACGTACATATTCATAGTCTTATACAAACTATAAGTGGAGAATTATCAAAGTTTATTTTTCATAATAACTTGAATATTAAATTCAGTATTCTATAAATTAGACATAAAATAAACTGAATAGTTTCTAATACATATTAGGTATATAATAAAACAAAAGTAGTTTTTAAGTATATCTTAATTAATTATTTATTATGAGATTCTTAAAAGATTTTTTAATAGTAGATATAACGTATTACATCGTCGTATATGAATTGTATAATTGTTATTCAGAGTATTAATTTAATATTGAGTCGACAAAAACTGTAATGCTCGGATAATGTGTGACACATTAAGTTTAAATACCTCACGGCTTAACTGAAAACTATAATTTTTATCGGGATGAATATTTTATGTTCCTATAGTTTACAATATTATAAACAAAGAATAAATTTACAAAAAACCTAGTATAGTTGTTGCCGTTAGCTATTGAATTATATGCAGATGTATTATAAATATCTTAAATAGACGTTATGCACCGATGAAATCGGAAATGGAATTTTAATTTACAAAAAGTTTCACATGCGTGCCTTAAGGAATTGCATTTTGTTTCGAAAAAAAGAAAAAAATGTTATCTAATGCTGCTATATGGCTTATACGTGGATGTGAACATGGTATATAGTCTCACGTAACCGACATATCTCTCAAGCTTGATAAATTGTATTCGTGTAAACGAAATCACGGATGCACATAGGACGACCGGTGAAAAGAGATGTACGGTGTTAGTGAGTGGAAGGGGGGAAGGGGGTAGAAAACTATAATAATATAGGGAGAACACGATGTACTATATATAGTGTTATTATCGAGACTATATATAATATTGTATGCAGAAGGGAAAAAAAATTCAAAACTAGAACGATACCGCCTTTCGTAATAACAGGTGTATGATCTGCATGCAAAGCTTAAAAATCGAATTGCTTATTCTATGGAAATATTAGTGGCGCGTAAGGCCATATTTTGATTTACAGTTGAACTTTCTGTGCGTTGGTATGAACCACAATATAAACGGACACAAAAAACAACCGAATATGAAAAACCTCGTTTTAGATCTGTGGTCGTTTTTCGGAAGAAAATGATAATCGTACGCGATATAGCTCCACGAGTCGTCGTCGAATAAACAGTCATAGCCACGAGAACTGGCGTGTATACTGCAGTGGTAGATTTGGTATAATGTACGTGTTTTTATAAATTATGTGTGTTGGCTCTTTATATTAAAAAATACCGTTTCATTTCGAGAACTTCCAGTGAATAACAGCTATGCAGCGCGAATTGAAATTTATTATCGTAATCAACCCGTCTTAAGTAGGTTTTTCCTATCTCAAATGCAGTTTCGTTACTCCACCATGACCACCAGTTATCATAAACTTTATCGTTCACTTTGACTTTGTTCTGTATAGTATATATTTCAGTAAAAACTGATGACGGTTTGCTGTTACACGAATAAATAGTTTAATTGCTGTTTAAATTGAGTTTCTCAAAGATAATTATTTATGGTTCACAATGTTCACATCCACGTAGAAATCGTTACTAGCCAAATACATAATAAGTGTAAAAGTATTTTTTTGGTCTTTAAATCGATGTAGTGTGTGGCGTATTATAATTATACATACTTAATATTTATGCCATATTATAGACGTAAAATAAAATTTAAGAAGTATAATAAAGACGTGATAAGTATTTGGTAGTAAACATTTTAGAACTGTTATTGTTTTTTGGTTTTAGTATTGTTCAAATAAAAATTGATCAATATCAACTATTATTTTCATCTGCAGTCGTATATTGTATATATATATATATAATTAATGTAAGTATAGTTATATACAAATATACTATTTATTAACTATAAAACCTTTTCGGATATTAAACTGGGATACGGCAGTAAATAGTTGTGTACAACTATCGGTTTAATAATGAAATACATTTTTGTTTCATAAAAGCACTTTTAAGTGTTATGTGCTCGGTTATGTGCGTCCCATTACTTTTTATTTATACGTAATTGTCAATCAATTAGGAAATGTAGATATTGTGGAAAATCCTGCAAATAAAATTGTAGGTAGAATGTTAAAAAAAAATTAACTAAATTTATTTGGTGTTATCGTATTATATTATGAATATATTGAATTATTCATCTTCGTAATAACATTGTGATAGTTAAATGTTAAGATTTGACAAAAATATGTGTAATATATTGATTTATGTAAGTTTATTAAATGGGGGTAATTTTTTTTTTTTTTGTATTTTTGTATTTTAACCAACGTAACTTCTTTAGCTATAAATTATAAACTTTTATTAATTATTCCTGGAAAAAATAATACACTTTTACATAGGAATTAACATTTAAAAATATAATAAACTGTTTGTGGGGCAGTGTGCAGTGTCAATATGTATAACAAACAAGAACATAATACGCTATAATAATGCACATTTATAATTTATCTACTAAATATTATCAATAGAGATTAATTATTAAAGTTTGTCATATTTTGTCAATATAGATTGACTTGGAATAAGTTTCTCCCTAAAGTGCATATCCATAAATTATTACTATAACCGATCCTGAGTAATTTAGGGTAGGTACTAATATCGGGAAGCTCAAAGTTAGTACACCCGGCCAGATCCTAGAGTCCATCTCCCTATGCTAATATAATCTTAGTCTAAATAATAATAATATAAGTGTAAAAGTTAAGTTGGATCAAATATTCTGATTGTGGTTTACAAAGAATTTAAATAATATTTTAAGTAGATATATTTAATTCATTTGAATACATGATAAAATCAGTAATTTTGGAATGATAAGTATTTATATCATCATACTCGTAAGTATAATTCATATTACAAAAATTCAAATGTTTAAGATAATTAAAGAAAGAAAAAATTTATTGCAATATTTCACAGCTACTCTATAGTTTGCTTTGGTTTTACCTACAAGGAATATTAATTTTGAAATAGCCCATTATCGTTTTTATATGCCATATAGCTATATCAGCTAATCAGGGTTTGTTTTTCATTTATTGTCTTCAGGATGTCTTCATTTGATCTTCTATCAATCCAGCTTATTCTCTGCATTTTTATCCAACACCACATCTCGAAAGCTTCTAACATATCTTTTTTCTTTCTTATTAATTGTCTAGGGCTCACTTCCGTATAAATGTATAATGCCACACTCCAAACGTATGTTTTTATAAGCCGTTTCTTCGGTACTATGTTCATATTTTTTGATGTTAGTAATTTTCACATTTTGAGGAATGTATTATTTACTTGACCTATCCTGCTGATTTTACTGTAAATATTTATAAAGAAATGTTTTCTTGTTGAATAATAAAAAAAAAAAAATCTAATACATAAATAATACACTCATTTTACCCAAAACACATACACGTACTACATACAAACCGACATCATTGGGGATGTTATCGCGAGTGATTTATGGCGACGCGTGTGTATATCGTCGTTGTCGTCAAGTATCATGCGGAGGTGTGTATTGGATACGCGTTGACAGACAGTATGAAACGTCGATTAATAAAAGGACGCTTGTCAATGCACTAGTCCACATTCGGAATTTGTTTCCATTTCATCTACGCGCTGACTGCTATATCTCTGGGGGCTTTCACCTTCATATATATATATATATATATATATATACTGCTGGCGTCGCATGGTCGTTATACGTGCATGCTATATAATACGCCACATATACCACTGTTTATATCCATAGTGTGGCGACGGTGGTGCACAAACTTTTCGGGAACCGGAACAGAATAGGAAAAGGAAAATAATATCTCAAAGAAAACATCGAAGAATTGCTTTCGGGGGAAATAACCTGCAACGGGTAATTTACCGTGGGCATAATTAAACCGGGGAACCCGTTTGGACTTTGAGAACCAAACATATACGATGATAGCGTTTTATGTTAAAACGTCTCTAGTTTTTTTGATAATATTTTATTAGCCGGCCAACTCGCAAGAAAAAAAAACTAAAAAAAACAACTGCATAAATAAAATAAAAAGTTTACAAAAAATATGTTATTATTTATGTGACGTACGTATGGTCTCGCCCGTATTCACCGTGTCTCGGAAAACATTAAAAAAACAACGAATAGTTATATAAACTTTTACACGATATTATTTTTCACACGCGACGATGAAAATTATAACATAAAAACTGTTGTGGAATAAAAAATACATTTTTGAAACAGAAGACGTATGTATTTACTCATCGTCAGATACGCAGATTAGGTTAGGTTTTTATTACTAATGGATTATACGTATATTTATTATTTTTATTTTGAAAGATATGGGGAAAATATGATTTTCATTAGTTAATTTTTCTGCAGTCGTGTTTTTCGTTCAGCTCTGTCATTGTGTTTTTGAAAATAATTATTAAATATTAATTGCATTACTATACGTTTTAGAAAAATAACTCTACAATGAGAATTTAATATTATACGGGATCCACCTGCGGTCTTTTGTTTAAAGTGACCCTGCAAATTGGCCAATTAAAAGGGTTAAAGTTGAAAAATGTATCGGAATTAGTGTATATATTTCTGTTGGTAAAATATAATAACATTATACCCACCCATTCAACACAGGCATAAGTCTGGTAATTCGTTTTAATATACTGAGGGTAACCTCAAACCATCCGTCACTGTGCGGAAGGCGACTGCGTCACTGAAGTATCGTTTTTCACTATTTTTGATGGTTAACGAGAAAGATGAGAACCAAGGTTTTCATGTATATCAACTTCAAAAACGATTCAGGAGATTTATAAAATGGAAGACGATATTTTAAATACGTATAAAACAATATTGTTACTTTATTAAAACTTTTATTATTTTCGTACACGATAAGATAATATATATTGTGAATAATATGTAAATATATTGCAGTTTTAAGTATAATAAATATTAAGTAACTGAATATTTGAAGATCGTTTAATATGACATTTACTGTCTCATATATGATTATATTTTTTTTCTATCGTTGTGTATTTATGATCTTGATAATTCATATTTTAAAGTACCTATATACCATATTCCTGTTACGAAATTATAACTACACAAATACAAAATGATAATATAACAAACAAATTTTTTTTGTCATTCTTTGACCGTTATTTTCAATGGGTTGATAAATTTATAACAATTAAAGTCAAATATTTCATACTGAGAACATTTTTGAGTGGAATAAAATTGATTCGCAACCACTTTTTTTGTTGAATCGTAATGTAATATTATAAAATCAAAACAACAATTATTATAATGTTTTAGTGTATTATTTCAATCGTAGATGTTTCTTGATTTCAAAGCCGTGTGGTTAGAAAATCTTATTTATGTTTAGAAGAAAATAAATCACTGCGTTCACCTACTTCGATTTAAAATCCTTTCAAATTAGTTCTCGCGATGGTTTATCTAACGTATATTGAACCGCTTACCGTTACTTACGAACTACAACAAGGGTATATAAGGGATACAATTAATAATTATACGTTCTAACTAGAAGAAATTCCGAACACGTGCACGCTATTTAAACGTCTTCATCCGTAGAGCGCCCTTTAAAAGTTCAATATACAATTCGTAACAAGCAAATTGTAGGCAAACGAATTTCACTCGTTCGGAACACAAACTCCTATGGGAGACCCTCGCGCACTGAATTTTATACGACTGCGAGTCGTACGCTCGTGATGTGAAAATAACGAAACCGCCCTGGCACGATTTTATAAATTTAGTCATTATACATGTGTACGTAATGCGCGTAATATGTAGTGTATACGTGGGACGCATTAGGCGTGCGTTCGCCGTCACGGTAAAACAGCTCCAAGATTATAACTGTGCGCGCGCGTGTGTGTGTGTGTGTGTGTATGTGTATGTATGTGTGTGTATGTATGTGTGTGTGTGTGTATGTGTGTGTTGGGGGAGGGGGGAAGTGAAATTTGTTTAGGGTAAACGCGACCCTTACGCGCCATGCCGTCCCCTGCACGCCTAACTCTGTTCGATGGAGTAGGTCTCTCAGCTAAACGCGTACATATATATATATATATACATACGTATAGAATTTAATGCGGCACGCCGGTAAATAGCACAAATGATCATTATCGCGGAGCATGCAAAACTAATTTATACACATCTCCTATTCCTGTGTGGTGCCAACAATACTGCGCGTATCTATACGGGATTTAATTACCCCCGTCTCCGCGGACCTTTTCCGCCACCACATCACGCGCGTCCATCATGCGATTCGCGTTATTATTACTAGGTACTATTACTACTATAACTACTGCTACTGCTACTTCTACTGCTACTACTACTATTGCTATTGCTATTATTGCTACGCGGAAGTATAATAATATTGTACTTATGATTTTATCCTCCCGCGAGATCTTGGGCCAATGGCAAAATACCTTCTCCGTAATATTACATTACGTATAATTTTCCGCTACGGATCAAAGGCGATCTGATAACTATTTCATCAGTGGCAGTAACAGCAGCAGCACCAATTGGTCATCATAAAATTGTCTGAAAACAACAACGGCTTTTGAAATTGTAGAAAGAGGGGAGGGGGTAACAACTGATTACTGAACAATTCCGCGTTGTCGCGATGTAAACGCGTTTAAATCATTCCCGCGCGCGTACGTAGAACAAACTTTTGCGTCCTCCGTCGCCGTTTCATGCGTTGGAGTAAAATTATACGCTTGGCTGTTGCGGATATTGTTTCGAAAGTATTAATGATTCCTGTGAACCGAATAATGCCGTTATATTCGTATAGTAAACGGTTTCGTTCGATTCCTTATTTTGTACCCGGCAAACTATTATAATGATATAAAAATATTATAAACAGTCAAATTCTACGAACTACCCCTACAACTGTTTATGTCATCGCAATATCAATGTCGTATGTAGCATGTCGCAATAATGATTTAGGGGTGGAGCTTCGGAGAGTTCTTTGAGACAGCGTCTCGCCAATAATTATTACATTTTTTTTTTTTTTTCAATATTTTCAATGAAAAGAGTGCAATCAATGTGTAAATCGACTTTTATCAACTATATTTACTATATACATCTATGTGTGTATACTATATCTATACTCCCTTATTATGGTGTGTGTTTCATGAATCAATACGCGTACTGAATTGTTTTCCGATTTAGAGATAACGACTGACCACGCGGTCGAATGACGGTCTCAATTCTTATCGATGGGACATAAATAAAAGTTCAGGGGGAACCACAGTGATAATGATTTTTGTGTGGAGTCCAGGAGACTACTGTTAAATTTTAGAGGATTTGATATATATGACATATGTATTATAACTTTAACATAATATTGCATTTAAGAAACTATTACATTTATTAATAACCTATAAAAAAATTGAATAATTTTCTAACAAAAATATAGTTAGCTTTAATTGATATTATTTAGCTAAGTTAATTGGATACACCATTGAATAAATATTAATATTTCAGTTAAAAATTTGTTTAAATAACCAATCGTTACACAAAATTGAAGTACCTATCCCCATTTATATATTATTCATGCACCACTATACTTTATTTGTCGTTTAATGACACTTATATTCTACAAATGTTCTATTGGAACGCTTTTTATATCGAATATACTCATAAATGATGTAGAATATTTTTTGATTTATACGTTGAAAACGATGCATAACATTTTGTTTTGGTCGAACACATTATAGTGTACCTTAAAAATAATTTAATTCTACTTGAATTTATTTTATTTAATTAAAATAATATATTATATTATTCTTTGTAAGGTGACCTAGGAGTAAATAAATAACCAATCAACTATTACTACTACTAACATTTTTCCTTTTCATTTTTTTTTTTTGTCTACATGAGCTATTTGATGTGCTCTCTCGTACTCATACGATATATATATATATATATATATATATATATATATATGTCTAATATGAGTAAAAATCAGTTTAAAGTTCCCAGATAATATTGCAGAAACTATATATTTTCTACATTTATTGTCATTTGAAATTTATTATACCGCTTTAAATGGCTCTTAAATTATGAGTTATGTAACGCATAAGTACAACAAGAACATTAGATAGTCTATATACAGAACAAAAGTGATTATAATTTACTAAAATTGATGGTTATAACCACTCAAAATATTCTTGAAGTTAAGTTGTAAGTTCTTCGAGCGTGCATCAATTTTCGGTTGTATATTCACTCACTTATAGTTTATTGATTCCGTTGGAGAATTCAAGAACAATCATATATTGATTTTCGATTAACCGAATATAATATTTAAACGCTTAGAAATTTAATTAAGAAACATTGAATACTATTTTACTGAATTTTCGCCATATCCATAAGTTGTAAAGTCATAGTATAACTAATATATTTTAATTTACCAGTGATTGACATTTAAAACACAATGTTTTTATTCCAAACACTACAATATACGATAAACTTGAAATAATATTTTACTTTTAAAAATAGTATATACAGTTCTATCAATGTTACATGTTAGGAATGTATTGATTTTACCATGACCTTTTTTCACATAAACACTTTTTTACTAAATCTATTAAAAGTTTCATACAAACATTTTTTAAGTTATAAATTACACATAAATTATGTTTAATATAAAATAACTTTTAATCAGTATTTTTTCAATAATAAAGAAAAAAACTTTAAATTAATCTCATACTTTAAACCCTTCTATTTCTTTAGATGAAATAATCTTTTTTTTACAATAAATTTAGAAAATATTTTAAAAATGAAAAATAAAACCTAATAAATTGTACACAATAATATTAGTGACATCGTTTTGTAACGTTATATGTATCCCTATTGAAACTAATAGTTCAAATTTTAATTGAACAGACATACATTATAATTGTTAAAATTAGATGATATTTCTTGGAGAATTGTATGTATGAATATTACGCTTTTTATTTGCGTTAAACAAACATTTATACCTTAGACTCGATTTTGAGCATATGAAAAAATATGCACACCACGTTTTACGTTACAAGAAATTAGGTAGAAAATAAGAAAACTTCAACGACAATTTTTGATTTAATGTACCAAAACTGTTACATAACTTTCACAAAATACCTAAGAATTTGTGATATTAATGAACTTATAAATAATTAACTATCGATTATTTTTTTAACCCTCAAAAGCATTGAAAATGTAATTTAAAGTTTAATCGTAGTTGTTAATTATTTTTTTTACTTTTTAATTAATTATTGCACAATGCAATTATTTTGTAAGAAAAACGAGTAAAATACCATTAAAATATAATCAACGTCTTAATAATGCCAAAAAATATATTCCCTGAACATAAAAAATTCAAAAAATGCCATGTAAAAAGTTTGTTTATAAATTGTTGTAAGTTCTAAAATGAATTTTGTAGTTTTTATACTTATATTTTAATTTTATTAAAAAAAATATAGAATATTTAAAATTTATATTTGTGTACAATAAGGAAATGTGATTACAAGAAAAATGTTTATATGGCTTAAATATTGAGAGGACTGAGGAGGGATAATTCAGTAATAGAACCATCAGGAAATATTAAAATTAAATGTGGGGATTTAATTGATCCCTACACCAGCACTTTTTTGAATGCCAGAGAGGATTATAACTTTGTGCTAAAATATAAAGAATCTACAAAAATTGCATTCTGCATTAAATCTATTCAATATTCATGATATTATGAGAAACCAAAAATAATCACTTTTTATGTAAACAAAAATAAAAATGTAATTAGTATTTACATTCAAGATAAACATAAGTTCAAAAGTTTAAATTAAATTCTTTTTTTCAACAAATAATTTTAGACTTTCAATTTTAAACATTCAAAACTTCAGACGTACTCGTAAATATGAATGCACATTCATATTTTTTTCTGCTCATTGATTTTACTATGTTATCTTTTTAATTCAACATGACTTATGTAACCAAATGGTAACATGTGAATGAATCTCATTAATGAGGTGTTTACCACGTTACATCGCAGTTATTTGAACTAAAATTATTAAATAATGTATGTTCTTACATTTTTAAATCACCTTAAAATAAATATTTTCATTTTAGTTCAAAAAATCTCGAAATGATTTGAATCTTGGCTGATGTATATAACATTTTATACAAAGTTAGCAGGCATCATTGAATGTATCAATTTAAGGATTTCTCATTGTTGACATTGTATCTCTTATCTTTCAAAAGTTTTCATTATGCTATAAATAATAATAATAGTTGAAAAGTTTTGGAAAACGAGGAATAATATAGTATTTGTTCGATTATATTATATAATAGTGTACTCGTACTACCTTATTACTTGCTGTGCTCATTGATTGTATAAGGAAAATAAATAATTAATGTAAGTAAACGTAAAAAGATGTTATAAATCGAATAACCACATGGTAGACGTATGACACATACTCATAGGTATGTTTGCTATAAATGTCACCGTGTAATATGTAATAACTAATAATGTATGTATATACAAAAGGACTTAATGTTATTTGGTGAATTTTTTTTTTGCATGCACGTGTACGTGTTGGTGTATGTGTGGGTAAGAGAGTTGAAAGATATTATACTCTTTGTGAGTAAGTGAATTAATATTTCATTACAAAGTTAATTCTTATTGTACCATATTTTTGGATGTGGTGTATGTGCATAACAGATAAAACGATAACAATTAAGTTAATATAACTTCGAAATATGTAATCACTAATCAGTTATGTACTTTCGTCATTCAGCTGCGATCCTTAGGCACTTTTCGATCAAATATAACTTGTAATTTGCACGTAGGTACCGAACGCACAAAACGTTTTACGTTTTAGTTTGGAACATATACATTTAAAATATTCTACCGATAACTTTTTTTATTTTTAACCACTTGCAATGGAAGCAATTATTTTTATGAAACCATTTGGGTTACGTCTTATATAACTAGTTGTATAGACTTTCGTTTAGAAGTAGTTATCCGGATTTAGTGACCATGATTCATGAGATGGTGACAAAGACGACGTATAGGTATACCTATGTAAGAATACCACAAATATATTCTGTGAGTAATCATAATAATATATTTTGTGTGGGCGTTTTCTTTCAGTTGATTTTTTGCATAACAATTTTTTATAAATGCGCATATTTTCCAGGTATTTATACCAGGTCTTCTGCTCGTAGCTGTTTGTCGCGAGACATCGCATATTATGATAATTGATAAGTGATTCTTTATACACTATACTGCGTGTGCACTGCAACTGATGCTGATGGCACCCAGTACGAACCCCCTGCGTAGTGCTAATTAATTTGGCACCAGATTAGTTTAGGCGTTGTCTCCGTACAGTTGCGTCGACCCCCACCGTCACCGCGTTTCGCTTATGCTACACACACACGTGCTATGTACGCGTATAGCTGCAACATAACTGCCGCCCACTGCAGTCAGCGCCACGCCGCCACTGCCGTCACTACGCCGTCCTACCGCTTAATGGTCTCAGACGTTCCCCCTCCTCACGCCACTCGTTATTTATTTTACGATAAATTTATACTCCACGCGTCTATGTGCTATGTAGGTATATCCGAGTGTACGTGCTTTTTTTTACAACTCTATCGCGACACGTCGTCATCATCATACCGTTATAGAAGTTACTATTGCTATAATAATATTCCTCAAAAAAAACAATTCATTTGATTCATTTTATTCTTCGAGTTATTTTTAAATATACAACATTCATTTTCTGTCTTTGATTATAAAACTCTTAATGTGATAAGCATTTTAACACCAGATCTCAAAGTACATAAATAATATTATCCTTTAACTTATTATCATTATAGCTGTATATACACGTATACATATTATATACCATAAAATAATTGGTGCTGCGACGACACGGGCCATTAGGGAACACTCAAAATACATTTGAATCCACCACCAGAATTCCTACCAATAAATAATGAATACTATGTAAATGTTAGCATGGTAAACTAGTTTATAGGTATCGTTCCACGTTATCGCTCAATATGTCATAAGGACGGACAGTCTACTTACGTAAATGCTACTTATCATTTTTCATTACTACTTGACAATTAGTTTAAATTATATTGACATGTCAAACGACGATATTTTACATTAAAATTGAATACATTTTAATTGAAAAATCTAATTTGCTCTCTTATCCTGATGTAAAATGACATAAATTATTTTTGAATTATTGTAGTTGGTTATCTCTGTTAACGAGATGCAGTTAGGAAAAATTTAAAAAAAGCTAAAAACTAACATAGAAAAAATAAATGTATAAAAGAAATGAATGTATCTTTTATTCAAATGTTTTGTTTTTGGTAGTAATATTAATAGAAAATAATACGATGTGGATATTGTATGAGAGAAATATTGAAATTATAATTAATAATTTTTATTTAACTTAAATTCTCAAATATATACACAGTATGCACAGTTTTTTATCGAACTTGATAAAATAAATAAAGTTGGTGTATTTTTAAATATTTTATCTTTAATCTGGTAACAAATAAATAAATATGATTGATATATAACATTTAAATTATTTTTGGATATAAAATAACTAGCTTTTGTTATCTGGAGTTTAATTTGTCCGCAATATGAAAATATTAATTACGAATGCAAATAACACAAGATTGAAATTTGTATGTACGGATACATACATATATTATACATACATATATATACATATATACATATATACATACGAATAGTTTGAGCTCAAAGTTCAAACTACAATCGACCCTTAAAAATGTGATCTTTAAAAAATCATTTCTTAGAGGATGTTTATGTCATATTAACTATCTGTATGCAAAATTTCAGACCGATCTGTTTAGCGGTTCCGGCTAGACGATGATAAATTAGTCAATCTGTTAGGACAAGTAATTTTATATTTATATATACATATGTATATATATATATATATATATATATATATATACACTTTTGTTTGTTTTAGTATTATAATACGGACTGTATATAACTTATATAAGAGGAGTATATTTGTAAAATATTCTTATTAAATTATTCATTATTTTGTTTCAAAGTTATTATTGTTAAATCTTTAGATAGTATTGAAATCATTAGTATTTAGTAATTTTATCGTTGTTTTAAACAGCTCTATAAAAAAAGTAGGAATTCGTCTTCGATAAGTTATACTTCATTTTAATTATAATTTTAATACCCAATGGATTAATGTTAATGAAATCAATTACATAAAACTAAATGTTTTATCAAACTATATACACATTTTGTTTTTTCAAAAATGCAATTCATTTTTATTGATTTATTTATTTTTTATTTTTGTAATGTTAAACGTAATTTTTCCATTAAGAAACTTTTTGCTGTCGAATGATGCTTTATAGATTGAAAGCTAAAGCTAAATAGTTAAAGATAACGTTCTTATAACTCTTGGTCAGATTTTCTATCGTTGTTTGCGGATTAGTGGTACGCCCATTTAATTTTGATTGCATGGTTTGAATATGAGCCTAGTGTTTTTTTTCTTTCAATGGCCGTGTGAAACATGATTCTAGCAAATTGTTTCAATCATCAACGAATTGCCCTGTGACCGTATAAACCAAAAATTAAATGATGCGAGTGTTGAAATGTTGATGAAATTCGATAGCTATTATGACTTTAATCTTTGATATCCGATATCGCTCAAATATATGTTTTATTTAGTTGTAAAAATGAAATATATTCTAAAAAACAATGTCTGTACTGCAGGCGTAGTCTTATTATTCCGGTTTTAAATGCATAATATGTGAATATTTGCAATAGAAAATATTTTATTATTGTACAATTTAAACTTATTTTTGATTTAACCGTAGGTTTTTTGTAGGTTTTATTTTAATAAGAGTACCTAACTGTGGGGGTTTAACACGTATGTGTATAGGAATGAACTACGTCACTGTAGAGTCACCCATTCGACTGATAGCAACTAGAAACGGTGGGTGGTGATTAACCGTAGCACTGAGGTGACTGCGGCAAACCGTTCAGCCACACAATGCTACACATATGTTATATTGTTTAAATCATATAAAAATGATTATGGGATGGCTGGAAGTAATAAAAACAAACGTCAGATTTAGTTATTTTAGGTATAATATTAGTATATTTTGTGGTGAAATGTTCTTGTGGGTTTAGTAGATGATATTATATACCTACTGGCTACTAAATAATTTATAACAGTACTAAAATATTCTTAGGAACAGGATGATATTTAGTATATTTTACTATTCATATGTGATATAATTATTTATAAAAAGGCAAATATGATAAATATATAATCGAACAAAAGCTGAAGTGCAATGGATTGAAAAATTAAACAGTGGAAAATGAAAGCCTATTAATAACATTTAATACGCACAAGGGGGATAAATTTTCAATAGAATAAACATGGAGTCCAGCAGAATAATTTAAATTATATTTTTTAAATGTGATGCAAATAATTAATATTATATATAGAACTAGTATGGTAAAATTGATAATTTATTCTTTATGAGATATGATTCTAATCCGTTACAAATCAAAATAGATTTTAATTAATTATTTATTTAATTAATCCACTAATTGCTATATTATTATTTATATTTACTGCTAGTATATTGTTATCGGTTGATTATGATTAAAATTTTCATTTTTTAGTATACAAGATACGCAAAGGGTTTATGTTTGTATATAATTCATGTATTTTCAAAATTTCTTTTAACTCGGTATTTATATGAGTATAAATTATTTTTTCAACATCACCTCAAACTCGATAGATTTTATGAATAATTGTTTTATACATAGTTAAGAGAATGCAGAAATTTATACTTCAAATGGAACAAGTGTAATAAGATATTTTGTTTACAAACCTTCTTATTGTTAAGTGTATATACACTTGTACGGTATCTCTTAACTCCATTTTAATGATACTCTCGTACGAGTTATGTAACTATGTACGATACGTCGATATAACAGGTTTGAGATTGCCTGCATAAAGATTATTTTGAGTGAACAAACGTAGACGTTTTCTTTAGGTTCCAGTGATTTAGCTTGTGATTAAATATTGGATTTCTATGAATATTTAGCACGAAAGAGTTCTGGGTAACTCGATTTGCATCAATTAAATACTTTAAATCCGTTCACTTTTGTCTTTTATAAAATGATAATTTGAAACTTAACTAAACTTGCAAAAATGTCTATAATTGTTTTACATTATGTCCTTTATATATTCTTTATTGTGTCATATTCCGTTGATCCATTGTTAAACAACAATGAATGGTTTCATTTTATGAAAATGTCATGTTCAATAAAAATATTTATTAAGTTTTTGATATTGGTCATATAAATCAAAATGTTAATTTGTTATTAATGTTATACTTAATGTAATATGTTGAAGTATTCGTTAAAATATTGTAAAATACTAAAATCATTTATTTCCAACACGGCGTTTAAGATTTATTAGTTGTACATACCCACATCAAAAATAGCACACGGTAGTATTATCCGAAATACATATTATAATGAAGTTTTAACAAGGAAAACGACGATAAATAATGCTATAATATACGTATTATATTTTATGTTTCTATTTTCGCATGCTTTCCTATTTGAAACTCTTAATGATATTCAAATGTTATAAATTTACGAGTTCGGTTTTAATCATGTCCTAAGCGTTTTTAAAAGTCTGTCCGAGTTTAAATTTCATTTATATTGTGATCCAATTATAATTTACAGTATGTCACTGGTTTTGAACTTTATTTAATAAATAATTATATCTCTTCAATTTTGGTGTAAGCAAGATGTTAAAATAACTATGACAAATAACGTTCTAAATAGTGTAATAAATTACACCATCAAAGGCTAAATGTATTTTAAACTAATTACCTGTATAATGTTGCATTTACTTTTATGTAAATAGTTTCATACTCATATAATTAGTAGGTCTTACATTTTAAATCAATTGTATAATGGTAAGTTATTGTACAATTATTAATGTGCTGGAAAAAAAAAAGTTAAATTACGAATTTTTGGCAGCTTCTTTTGTCCAAAGACACAAATCTTCTGGAATAAACGTTGGAGAACAACATTTTTCGCTGTAAACGAATTCTAGCTCACCCAAATTTGTTAACCTACTTATATATATATATATACGCGAGAGTGGATGTATGCACAAAGGAAATGTGTTTTTTTTATGGTTGAACCGATATATATATACATTTTTTTTTGCTTGGAGTAGCCTTACGACATTTTGTCTATTGAGCCATTCCTGTCTCGGATTTTTATTTTTCTGAACTTATATTCACTGCCGTGATCTTTCCTATTTGTTTGGCGCAACACACTGGGATACTATATACGAAAAATAGATATACAGAGTCGGATAGAAAAAAGAGATATAAAGAGTTAAAAAGAGAGTGGAAAAGCGAGTTGTGAGGTAAGGACGATGGTATTTTGGGTGAGAAAGGGACGGGGTTTACCTGCAGCGCGGTGGCGGAGGTCTGCCGAATAATATAATAATATATATAAAAACGAAATAAATCGCGAAACGAGCGAATAAAAATGTTTGGCTGCCCGAAAGTGAGATAAGCGGAGGATATTATTGCCGATAAACAGTGCCCCGCGGGAACCCCGAGTTAAATGGGCCAAACCATAATCTCATCTTCACGGTAATCCGGACCTTTTGCCGGCGGAGCGGACGATCAGATTTTGCGAACAGCGTTCCGCGCGATTTCTCCTGCCCCCCATTCATGTCGAATTCCCCACCACTGCTAATCGCCACTACCTCCCCCCCTACCCTCGATGATTGGGCGTGTACACGAGACGTGCACCACCACTGCACTCGCACCCCACCAGACAAAACTCACCCTTCGCCGTGACCAAGAAATTCAGTCACGAAATTCCCCCTCGCATATACAGTGGATGCATTGTACACACGCGCGCATAATATATTATATTGGATATTTATACGTTCAACCCGCGCACACACGCGCATACTACTATAAGACGTATACATCATTCTTCGTCGTATCGTATCGCGGATGATATGTCGATACAATCGTCGTCGCGGAGGTATTTGATAAGTTGCGGGTAGGGGACGGTGGTGATATTTGCGCGTGTTCATCCTACCGCGCGTGAAACTTCGACTTGTCTGCTGCCGGCGTTCGTCCGGTACCACGATAACTGTATGGTATGTGTGTAGTAGTGGCGGCAACGAGTGAAGGAGAAAAAAAACATTGACGGCCGGCGGGAAACTATTTGGTAATATTTATAAAATTATATTTCATAATACCGTTTCGCGAACCTACCGTTGTGAGGTGATGTCTTGGTGTCTAAAACGCTGTTTATTTTACTTGTACACACATGAGAGACGTATATTTACGAGTAAATGTATCAAATCGTATTAATAATCGTGTTAACACGTGTATGTATAACGCGTTTTCCAGGCTCAGATAGATGATGGTTATTTTGTTAACGTCGCCGTTGTCGTCGTCACCGTCGCCGAGGTTCGATAATTGCAGCACACGTTCGTGAAACTAAAACTTTGTTTGTGATGTCTAATATTATAGCGAACGGCTGCGGTGGCGTCGGTGGCGTCGTCGGAGTCCTAATAATATACGTCGGCTTATAATATATATGTATATATATTATACACGTGTAGCTACATGTCACATTATTACTTACGTGTTACGTCATAGCGTTTTGACGTCGTCGGAGTTTCTTTGGTCGAATTGAGTATAGTAATTCTGTCCGGGATCTTAAAATAATCAAACGCGCAACGCATATCATTATTATTTTTCTAATATTTCATCAACGACGATGTTAAACTGATGTATAATTTGAATTCAACACACACACACACACACACACACACACATATATATGACAATTTTGTGAAATTTAAAAATGTCCTGAAAAATTACACCTCCTCTTTAATTTAGGGACTGAATACAACACTAAAATATAATTTGGATTTAACTTCCTCAAACTTACTGATCTGGCGTGTAACACAAAATTATGCGATACAATTTAGGAGATATATTTATAAATATTTATTTTTTTATTTTATTTTTTATTAGCTATTAGTAAAACTATTACAGCTATATTTATTAATTTATGTAACCTAATTTACGTTTCAGACAACTGTGCGACGTAAAATGTATTGCATAGTAGTATTTTATAATAATATTGTGTTGTTTGTTACACGCCGAACTACAAAACCATATTATAGTTTCTCTTGTAAAAATACATGACATTCGAAATCGAATAATCTCAAGTTATTTGTCGTTCGCGGTGCATGATACTATATTAATATAATAAAATTAGTGTTTAGTAATACGGTGGTCGTGACTATTCCTAAGTCGTCCGAATAACCATGTTTAGGTAATAAAATAGACCGAAATTTTTTTGTCTCATGATGGGTTGCTAATAACATAATAGAATACAAAACGATCTACATTTTTTCAACAGTTTTAATAATGCAAAATAGAATTGAAATCAGGTAAAATTGTATACTAATACAATTTTTATTTTTTTACTTACCTAATTCTTTTAGGGAGGCTTTGGCAACTGTAGCCGTTAGCTCTCCAAGTGAGTTTTTGATTTGTTGGTTAGGTAGGGGGAATCGTAAGGGCTTAAATACGTGGGTAGTATATATGTGAAGGCTTAAGCAACGCCCCTAGAGTCGTGTGATTAACCGTAGAACTAAGAGCGACTGCGACCTTTTCGCCTCACCTAATGTGTCATACATTAAGTACTTATAAATTTTACTATATAATTGTTTTCTATTTTTTATTACAGGTCAGTATTAATCTATCTTTTCTATAGACAACGAGCAACTACTTTCAAGAATCAGGTAAAAGTCTATTATGTATATAATTTATATTCCTATACTAGTCAAAGACAAAAAAAAATATTTGTACAAAATTATTCGTATAAGCAGATAAATGTCAATAAATAATCAATATTAGTATTGTCAACCATTATTTAATTCGATTTCCGGTTATTCAAGAAATATTTTTTTGAAAAAAAGAAAAAATATATGCTGATAATAAGCTTATGAGTCTCATCAACCATTCCCGAATGCCTGATGTTTACGTAAAAAATACTTGATCATAATTTCTCATGAAGATTGGTAGATTGCAAAATCTAAAATATATACTTGTATGTGTAGTTTATTTTCTACAATCTCTACTACTTAAATAAAAAATAAAAAATTTAATTTTACAAAGTAGAAAACTGCATGTACCATATTTTATCAATAAAACTGCGTAACAATGTCTCGATATTTTTTTCGAAATTATATATTGGGTACCTACAAGTACTCAAGTTATCTTAACATTTTGATTTTATTCAACCAAATATCAGCAACATTTACGTAAATCGTTAACGTTAATACTATAAGTATAAATTATTTTCACGAAAATGTTAATATACAATTTAATAGAGACAATAACAACGGTTAATAAACATACTTTAATATTTCATAGTTGAAACTTCTGAATATTTAAACATTAAATGTTTATATAACAATATACTGGTGCGCTTATTCAGTATTTAATAAGACTGCGATTATACTTGCATAAAATTGAATTGCAAATTGACTACTCATTTAAAAATTCTAAAGCACTTTAAACTTTTGATTGTTCTATTTGGATTTTCATAGCGTTTGACGAATTTTAAAATACGCCAAAAAATTTTAGAAAGTTTATGTACCGTAGAAACATTATAAATAACAAACTGCTGTTTATAACCGCATAATACATCGAATAACGTGTTTGCCGTTCGGATTCACAGACAAATATTTAACCCTACTAACTAAGTAATTATTTTGACATATTTTTTTTTTACCGACTGGTGCAATCAGAATGCTTTTAAATTGTATGCTATGCTGCTATGCACAGAATTTTGAATACTAAAATAACAATTATATTTTTGTTTATTTACCAAATTATAACGTAATAATATCTATATAATATTATATTCTCATTTATTTATCCTTGTTGATATATACAGCATGTTCTTATGAATGTTAAATATCTATCGTAGTAATTCGAAATAGAAACGTGAAATATAACCAGAAGGCAGAGGGTAGAGGTTTTGTAATAATCATTTCAAAAATTGTGCATGAATTATTTAACCTCAATGAATATGATAAATATCTATAAATATATAAAAAACGCTGATAAATAATACAATATTGGAAAATTTTAAGGAAACCAAAGTTCAGTTGAAATAATTACTCACTGAATGCGATTCGGTCGAATTCCCATTTAATATGTTTACTAAATATAATGTCATTTAAAACGGTAAATAGTTGATAAAATTGTGTAGATTGAAAAAAAATCGATAATTTACTTTAAAAGTCTCATAGGTATTTAAGACAATCATATTAATTAAATGTTATCAATACCAAGTTAACGGATGAGTATCGCAATACAATTATTTATATCTTAGAGCTGCGGCTAAGCACCGTCTGGCGTTGCTAGTCCCGGATGGGCAACCATCCGGGTTTTTAGCGACGAAATCGTGCCACATATATACGTGTTCCAGCCTACAGTATCCCAAATCAAACAACTTACTACCTATTCAAAAACTACATCCCATGGTCTTAGTTGTCGTGGATTAATCAATGAAGAAAAAAAAATTAAATATTTATGTCTTGAATAAAATAATTGTCTTAGTTTAGGACATTTATCATATGCATGTTTATCCAACTAAATACTAATATTGTCCGGGCGGAAGCATTGTGCAAGCAGGTACCACCCGATCGTCAATTAAATGAAAAAAAAAAACTTTTATTGTTGCTAAAAATAGTAATAACAGGGTACGGGGAAAAAAAAATGCTTGCACAAAGTATTGTTGACCTTTTTCAACAAAAGTTGAACACCCACATCGATATTCAAGAGGGTTATGATAATTAATTTTTCATACGAGCCTACATCGCGCATAAACGATCAGGCAAGAAAATAAAGGGTACGGTTTGGTCGAGGCACAGAGTGAATAAAACAATTTGCATATTTTTGTCTTGCTACGAAAAAAAAAAAAAAACAAAGCGCAAAGGACAATTATCTCTACAGAATGAGTGTTTGTTTTTTTCTTTTTCATTTTTTTTTTTTTTACGTAAACCAAATTACTAATGGTGAATAATAACGTAGGTACAATAGCTATTTAATTAAACCGATTTACATTTAAATTTAAACCGTAATCCGTTTTTAGAGTTGTAGTTATATTTTTCACGGTGTCATATTATTATGTACTACTACGTAGATATTGTGGATTTGTGAATCGACATCAACCCTACATGAACATTCCTGTAAGTCAACTGCTTTATTACAAATAAGGATGGTAAATGTTTTGAAACGTAATTTCAATCAACTTTCGGTCTACTTATTCCCTAGAATCTATTGAATTTATTTTCTTTCTTTTAGTTATTTATTTTTTATGTAATAAATATGAAAAATAATTTAAAAAATAAATTTACTTTGAAAATAATTATCTCGTATAATTTATTGGATTCGGG
The DNA here is from genome assembly GCA_025469195.1 of Chaitophorus viminalis. NCBI lineage: Eukaryota > Metazoa > Arthropoda > Insecta > Hemiptera > Aphididae > Chaitophorus > Chaitophorus viminalis. The sequence goes on along the minus strand of JAIPRK010000090.1, from coordinate 292,057 downwards.
GAATATTATTTCATACTTAATTTGGATTAAAATATTTAAATTCGTTGGGATTGGGTTGTATTTTTAATATGTTTCACGTAATAATTATTTTAGAATTAAGATTCGTTTTAAATTTCGAGAATTATTAAAGAATCTACGTTCGTAGAAATATAAATTACTATGTATCAATTGTAGAGTGTTTAATTATTGATACAGGTCAACTTTAAATATGAAGTTTCAAAATTAATTTAACTTGTATAAATAATAATTTACTTAAAGTATAATTATTAGCTAGTAGTGTTGTGTTACCAATAGGTAGTATAACAATATAATTGGTGTAATATAATAATAATTCCTATCATAATGTAATGTAATATGTATTAAGAAACGTAAGAGGGGGATATTAATGTTCATTAAAATTTAAGTATTTTTTATTTTAGGATGATTATTGTAATCTATTTATTGGTTAAAGGTAAAATAATGTTGCACAAATGTATAGTGGGTACCGTGAAAATTTCAAATTAGATTTTTCTAACTGACATTTAATAGTTAAAATCACTTAAATTGAATGCAGTCTTATAAAATTTAATTTAATTAATATATTACTGTTTGATGGGATATTGTAGTAAAGGCTAAGACTCTTAGAGAGTAGTATGGCCAGAAGAAAAAGAATATATAACTGTTATTACTTACTATTTATAAATAAAATAAAAACTAGTAAAGAGAGGAAAATTGAAATTAAATAGTTTTACACTTGCAAATGTTGATCGATGGTGTTGATACATAATGTTATAAAAAATCGTGCAATATATATAAAAAAAAAAAAATTGACATCGTGAATTGTTTTTAAATATTCCCTGTATCTGAATGGGTACCATCTAATTTGTGCGACGACGTAAAAAGTTTCTATTTGCATTTTTTAGAACTGCATAAGTCGTGAATATCAAAGTAGTATATTAATAAAACTACATTTTATCTTCAACAACTTTTACAAAAATACGATTTTATTTCGTTTACATTTGACGTCAATACAAAAAAAAAATTAAATATAAATAAATAAAATAATTGATCTATGTTACAAGAAAAATAATTTTATCCGACTGAATGTAAGTAAAAATTGTCGCTGTAAATTAATGAAACGTGGTGCATACAGACGTTTTAAATAGGTTCATAATATTAAAAATCAATCAAACATTCGGTGATGATATTAACAATATAAATGTACATTTGTACCAATATTTTGTATCTACAATTTATTCCTAAGGTTGGGAAAATTTTCAACGAATACACAACAATTATAATGCTCGGCTGTTTCGTATTATTTTAACACGTCTACGAGTAGATCCATCACTATGTACGATATATATGTATAATATTATACTGTTTTAGGTTCCATGTGTGCGTTACGTGTAATTTATTTATATATACATTATTTTGTCTCTCAAATCTCCGATTTTGCGGTGTTATGAATGTTCTCGAGGACGCGTTATAATAGCTTTATATTTTAGACGGTCGTGCTGGAACAGTACGCGGAAATGAGGTATTATATATTACCATGTCACACATTTTTACGAAGGAGGATTTGTATTTTCAATCTTATTAAAAATTATTAATATTTTTTTCGTAGATGAAAAAAAATATTTTTACGTGATTTAGGTACGTTATTAAATTATTAGCTAAATTATTATTACTTAATCAAATCGCTACATAATCGCAGCATGATTTGTAATTTTTTCAATGAGAACGTTTTTTTTTTTTATGGAAGTCAATTTTTTAAACATATCTAAATCGAAATATATTCCCACATTTTTTATTAAAAGTACAGTGGTGTAATTATTGTGCACCTATACACTCCGTGTTATTTTATTTTCACTGTTATACTTCCTTAACCCCCTCACCTTATTAAATTAGGTAGTAACATAAACATAATAATATTTCTCCTTTGTTATTATCGTCATCGCCAGGAGATATCATGGGTCTCAATTAAAAGCGAATTATAATAATTTTAAAATAAACGTGTATCGTTATTTCTGTACTGTTGTGATTAATTTCATTATACCTTATCTATGTAGATTGTAGTTGAATAATTCAGAATCTGTAGATAAAAAAGCAGTTTCATTTGGTTTTAATGATATCGTGGCAACAATAACAGTAATCGAATAGCTGCTGTAACTTATAATGGTCCTAAAAGATTATTTATTATTTTAATATTAAAATCTACGGCTATTGTGTCGGCATAACAGAAACAAAGCTCGTATAATATAACTTGTTTATTATATGGTTCAATAACGTATTTATTGTTGCAAAAAAAGTTTTGTATTATGCCTACGTTTCACATTAGTTTTAACTGTACTATTAAACGTTAATTAATTATTCATAATTACCTTCAAATATGAAAAAAATTTTAACTTAAGACATAAATAAAACTCTAACCACGTATTGATGATTATATTACTGTAAATCCTTGTAGTAAGTACTTTACATTCTACATGTTATTAAGAATTTGCCACGTAACTTTATAGTTTAATAATATTAAATATATCTGACTCACGTGGCCAAGAATAATGAATTTAAAATCCTTGTTTATTTGAGACGTAGTATTTGTCGTATTGAATTCGAGATATAACAATTGTTATAATATAGTACCTAATTTATAATGTGTTAAATCAGAAGAATATACTTGCTTAAATACTTTTACTTCATATTTTAAAAGTATCAAATATATCGTCTTATCATGAGATATTATTGTATAATAAGTGTGTGGCGTGTCAAGTATAGTTTATTCGGTTGGTTACCATTTATAGTATAAAAGGTAAACAAATATGTTTGAAAGCTAATGCCAAATATATAAGAAGCTGAAATGTAATAAATTTTTTTTGCAATGAACATACCCAGTTTTCAATAATGAATTAACAAAAGTATACATTGTTTTGAATTGAGTGCATCAATATTAAATCGAAGTATACCGTTCTATAGACAATAAGTTATGATGATATTTGGAAAAAAATACAGTGTAGTATCATAAGATACTTTATGTTACCTCGAGGACACTTTTCTTACAATTTTAAGTACCTAAATAATACGAAATATTATATAGAGTATTGTATTTTCATGTGTTTTTGTATTTTAAATGTATCGAAATTATGAAATAATACGTTATAGTCCCTTAAAGAAATATTTTTGGTAGGTGCAAATAATATAAATATTGAGAAAAAATTCTATAGTTTTACATTTTTATTAATTTTGATATAATATTACATTTTTATACTCCGAGTTTTATCCGTAATAATATATAGTGTATATTATACACTATGTCAACTTTCAGTTGCATAATTCGATTGTTGAAGGTACCTAAGCTTAAAGCACCACATTATTAAGTACTTGTGTGTGTGTGTGTGTTAATTTACATATGTACATATCGGTATATTATGTACATGTGTATTGTATATTTAAATATAAAATCGGTTCGTATTATATTATATATGATTTTATAACGACAAAATGTGCACACCGTATATTTATACTATAATTCAAAACTATATACACGCCGTTCGTGGAAACTGTTTATGCTGTCGGAATAATAATTGCATAAGTTGGAATATATCTAGTATGTACTTACATAATATATAGTATATAGTACAAAGTATACATATATATATATATATATGTATATATTCATTATATACACGTTCGTTCTCGCGTGGCAGTCACACAAATACAGTACGTTTCTCGTTTCCACTGATGTCACCACGTCAAAGCGATACCCTAATGAAATTCGATTTCCCCGCAGGAATTTACTACTATGCAGTATACACTGTATATTATGTATTTGGTATTTTGTTTTTTTATTATTCATTCTGTTTTGTTTCGTATAGTATACAATATATATATATATATATATATATATATATATATAATATGTATTGAATAAATAGCGAATCCCTCAAGGCTAAGTGTATTGAAATACACAAAAAACACAAAAACTAAAAAAACCATACACAATGACGTAATTTCAGTTGTTTAGGGGTTGTATAATGTACATATGTATATATATTTATGAGGAATGTTCGCAATATGAACTGCGATATTTCGGTTGCACGGGATTCGTACGTATACCTAGCCCGTCAATAATATTCTGCAAAAACTAAGCGGCCAGCGAGATCTGTAACCAGATTATTTATCCCATCGACCACTACTCTATATTATTATTATTATTATTATTATTATTATCATATTTTCTTCGTTCAGCCATGCGTATGGTAGGGGTAGTAGTGGATCGGCGTGGTTGAAATAGTCCACATACGTGCCACGTACGGGTTATTACTTAAATCATCGCTACCGTTATAGAGGTTTCCGTCCACCGATATGTTTATATATTATATATAATACAGGTATATTCGAGTGAATTCATCAAAAAATTCTTCGAGACCAGAACTTTATGTATAAAATAGCTCCGGAATTGGTAAAATATTACAAGGCTTCTCTCGGAATTCATCCTTTACCTCAGTGGACCACTACTATTATTTTGTTATTGGGTGGTATTTCGGTAGATTAATTTCATCATTATTATGACTACGGTGGGGTAGTCATGAGAGTCGTTTTCCCATTTATGAATATTTTGTAATATAAATAACGGTTTTGGCAATTATTATTGTAAGTGTATATTATAAATATTTATTATACGTATATATTATAAATTATACACTCTAATATCGCACAGGTCCAGTGTCCAATGACATTGTTTTGTATGAGTAAAAATGTATAAAATGGAAGAATAATATTTTACGCTTCTTATTTTAATGTCATAGAAAAATAACGCAATTATATTATTAATATTATATTTAATGGGTTACCAAAAAAAACGCAAAATACTTAAGATTAAATAGACTGAAAGAATTTTAAGTTAAGCAATATTAAAAATTAAAGGAAAAACGAAAATTGTGGTGCAGTATTAAAATTGAAAGATACGAAATGATAGGACACTTACTATACCATGATATTTTAACGAAAAACGTTCTATAGAAGGCGACGTAGAAAGATTATATTGGAAGAGGAATACTAAGGATGGAATACATAAAACAAATAATTATAGACATAGAAAAGGATAACTACAAAGAGTTAAAGGAATTAAGTTACAAAAGAGAAGCATGGAGAACCAATCAAACGTTTAAAGATGCAAAGTAGAAAATATTATTATAAATTATTTTGAATATATCTTGTGCAGCAATTAATTTGAAAGGAATTGCAAAATAAAAAATACTCCATATTAATTAAAGGAAGAATGGTAAGATTGATTTTCGAGCGTAAAATTTATAAGTCCGAATTCATACTCAGAATAATATGTTATTGTTGAACAATCGTGTTAAACTTTAAATTTTTAAGTTGAAATAATGTACAAACCATAAATAAAACTTGTTTTATTTTGATCTTTATATTTAACTTAAAGTGAAACAATTAATTATTTTGATATTTAACAATATTTTTATTTTTATTATAAGTTTAATTTATTTTGATAATATTTGAAATATTTGAAATTAATTATGCACTTGAGTTAGAACACATTAAATGTAATTATATTGGGAGCTTCAGAAGTAATTAATCATAACTAATATATGTTGAAACTAATAAAATAAGTTAAACTTATGTAGTGCCAAAGATGTTTGTATTCAAAACGGGGAATTTAAAACTAATAAGATATTAGTTTGTGTTTGCACTAATGTTTTTAATGATATATATTAGGAATATATTAAAAAAAAGACAGTTACTAATGACCTGATTATTATCTACAAGTGAAAAATAGTAGGTTAGGTATGTTAATTACGTTATGTTCATGAAATCAAAATTAATTTTATATGATTTAAGCAATTTGAAAATCACAATTTAATATTTCAAGTCAATACATTATGGGATAAGGATAACCATATACATATGGTAAAATAACAGTGTTTCTCATTTAGGAAAAACAATTTTATATTTTTACCGTGGTTTATAATAAATATTGTTTTACTTTAATAAATTTATGTTTTATATGCATTTATTTCAGTTACCTACTGATCTATTATTATCTAAGGTTTACCTTTGTTTTTATTTCAAACTTAGATCCATTTCAATATAAAGCTTTTAGAAGATAGTTTCCTTTTAAGCGCACTGAACTGTAATGGGCCATAAACAAATTTACTTTCGTCATTCTCGGAAAAAGCATCGAAAATAACTTTTGGCTTTTGTTGGAAAATTGTCACATTGTGATGTCAAGCACGAAATACCGGTAGACTTCCTGTAAAATATTTGTTCCAGATGCAAAATAAAAAAATAAAACAAAACATTTAGGTATAATATTATTATAAATAAAGGTATACTATATTTTTTTTTCGGCGGCGAAGAAAACAAACCACTGCGCCTTTACCGTTTCCATAATAATATTAAATCTTTTACTCTCATGGTAATAATCATAGGATTTTGTAATTTCGATAAGTGCAAAATAAGCCATTATAGCGTTAGCGTTAACGATACACAATTATATTATTAGTACCTACCGTTAAAAAGTTTACGGGTCGTGTCTTATAATGTCATACCTATATTATAATATATTGATGTATTTGTATAAACAACATCTTATAGCACGTTGTAGCGCGTATACTTACTTATATTGTCGGCTCGAGCAGATGTGGTGAGTTGAATAAATCGTGTCTGCGAGCATTATAGATACGTAGTAATTGAAAAGAGTCTTGTTCATCTCGGAATTGTACGGGCGCATGTGCAGTGTATAATACGCACAATTGCTGGTGGAACAATCCAAGTTTTCCGCTGGCACCGAGGAAACGAGATGGTGACTTATGGTAATGGACGTTGACATTTCGTATAAGTTCTTCGATTATGGATTGCCATATATACACAATTGATTGAAAACTACTGTTTTCATTTCCTTTTGAACCCACGCGCCTGATTTTCAATGGCAGTTAACGGCGGTCGTTGATGGTTACTGACAGGTTTTGCCCACTCTCTCCGACGACGACACGACATGTCTTTGCCGTATGGTATATACACAGTGATTTTAAAGATCGATACATAACACGTTTTCAATTATAATGGTACACCACGTGTGTGTGTGTGTGTATGTGTGTGTGTGTGTGTGTGTGTGTGTGTGTACGCGCGTGCGTGTGTGTGTGTGAGTGTGTGTGTCTGTATGTGTGTGCGCGCGTGTGTGCGTGTGTGTGTGTGTGTGTGTGTTTTCATTTCACGGTTTCGATCAATCATTCGGCATTCGTGGGAAACCAAAAGTGGTATGGAATTTTCGTTCGTTATTATTATTTCACGTTTACCCATGCATTTAGTTGGTGCCGAAACGATTTTGGTTTTCTTAGACCATTTTGTATGCTCATCGACATTACCAACACTGGTCGTACGATTTTTTAAGACACTAAAAAATGTGTTCATTACGTGCATGAAACGCTTTTTTTATAGACTACTTGGTAAGTAATTATAACATTATCATCTTTGTTTAATTATGTGGTTAAATAACTTTTATACTTATCGTTATATCATATAAGCGTTCATCCGTGATTAAATAACGAACAATTAATACATTATCTATCGCTACACGATAAAACACCAGGCTATATTTTTAATGTCCTAGCTTTTATCACCCGTTGTTGCCCGGGGTTTGATTTCCCAGTATTATCATTATATGAATGCAAATATAACACACTATTTTTTTGGTTAGCAAAATAGTTTTATGTTGATTTTATTTATAAACTATTTCTCTCTTAAAGATGGTTAATTAAATTTTAACATTTTTTAAACAGTTTACAAAAAAAAAAAAAAAAATGAAACTAAAATTAAAATTATTCTCATAACATATTTCGTTTGTAATTAAATTATTGTAATATTCAAATTATGTAACAGAAATTATCAATAAATAATAAAAAAATACATCATATTTCTGTTGAATAGTTTTGGTGCCGATTATAAACTCGTTATGAAATAATATGTGATATCAATTATTGATATACATATTGTATATATCATAATATTTTGATGATGGAATTAATCTCTTTTCCTGTTTCAACGCAGTATTGAATTTTTTTAAAAAAAATTTGATACGTCCAATGAATTCAATACGTAAATAATATATTATTAATGATAGCTTTATTAAATATTTTAGTTTCTTATGTCAAGATTTTTATGAATTCAATCTTGAGATGTACGTAAAATGGTCCATTAGAAAAGATGGAAAATAGAAGAAGAATATTATTTTAAAAAAAAAATGTGGACGTAGAAAATATTGACCCGAAAAAGTATAAAATACGTTTTACATATTTTGCATTTCACTTAGAATATAATAAATTTTCTTCTATTTCTATTGTCATTACGAAAAATTGTGTATGAATTGTATATTTATACTTAGCTAATGGAATATGAAATGGACTAAATCGAAAATTATTCGGCCGAAGACGATTTATAACTTCAGTTGAGGCCATTTGACTGTAAATTAATTTTGTTTTCACAAACGCGAGTAATTCAGTTTCTCAATAAAATTATTTAGGCTCTCTATTACACATTTAATCCACACACACACATAAATGAAATATTTGCACTTATTTAGGTCCGTTTTCTTCTTATCAACAGTGGTACACAGCTTGGCCCGGTCACGGGGTGGTGAGCGTAAGACAGTTTGATACGGTGGTCGATTTCACCCTTACGACCTGGGTCAGGTCGGATAAGACGAATAAATAAACACGATTGCCCGGGCCCTCTACCAGAAACTTCACGTTTCGCTATTATTATATATATATACATACACTACTCGAACAGTAGTACGCACCTCGTTCATCCAACCTCCGGAGCCACCCTTTTGCACACCGACAGACACCGTCGTAGTATCTTCATAAATGTATTCACACACACACACACGTTTGTGCGTGTAGGTGTATATTAAACATTTGAAGGAGTTTGTCGTAGACAAATATTTGTAGTTTCACACATTCTTATTTTCTTACCCGTTAAATTCGTGTATATGCGTCTTATGGGATTATTCTTTCGGCATACGCCACCGCAATCGTGTATATTTATGTACGCACGTATATATATATTATAATTCCAGACAATATAGCATCCTCAGAAAACCGATTCCTTTTCGATTTCATATTCAAATATTTCCACACGGGTTTACATAAAAGACCATCTGAAACGCCTTATTTAAACGTCAATTGGGAACGGAATACCATATAATATATCCTCTAGGCGATCAACCGTTTAAATCCATATTGATGATTCAATAATAATATAATATAACGTATATCGCATAATGTACAATATGGTTAATAATTACATTTTTTGAAAACTCAATAACAAATGTAGTGGTATCTTTTTAATTTTTCACAATATCAACGTTGAATTTTACTTTGAATTATTCAAATAGTAACCATAGTAAGCTTTTCGATAAATCAACCCAGCTTCCCGCGTAAATAACGTTACGTTCATTTATCATTTTACAAGTTACGACGTTTTGAAGTCTAAAATTATTTATTTATTTTTGTTTTACACTATAATTATACAGGGTTGCGAAATCTGCATAAATATATATGTATTTAATATTTATATTAGGTGTCGATGACCTTCTAACCGTTATGATTGTCATGGTACTTCACAAAGTATTGGTACTTTAAGAGATATAAAGCAAATTGGGAATAATGCAAACAAAACTTAAATTAATTACGCATACGTCGTTCGATAAAACGCAATTATTTTAGATGGGTAAGAAAAATAATTGATATATAAAAAGATAATTCCTGTCAAGGAATTGAATGAGCTACCCTAGTATATTTTTATCAGTTTATTACGACATGGTAAATATATTATCATAATAATTTTTTTTTTGTAGATAAAATTATTGTGGTATATCCATACATCTCAATATAATTATTATATACTTAATTAAATATTACTTTGTAGTTGTATGAATTATAGGATTGTAGGATTTCTTTTAATATTCACTTAAATTTCAAAATACTAATTTGACTTTTGGAATAATAATTTTTGTTTTATATTATTATAACTGTGATTATATAATATATTCAAGTAGGTATTGCAAATCAGTATGTATATATGGTATTAAAAAAATATCTCAATAATAGTATGTGAGTTTAGGTAATGTTTATAAAGTAGTTTTTCACTTATTATGACGTACTCTTTCTGATGATCATCCACGCCACCACAAGAGGAACTGGTACCCTGACCTATTAAATTAATGCGAATTAAAACAAAATTACCAGAAGGTACCATCGCTGGATGATTTCCCTCATCGTGTGTTTCATGTATAATTTTTATTATGTATATGCTATGTTAGTCTTCATTTACTTATTGTATTGTCAAATACCGATTGTAAATTTTCGAAATAATAAAAAAAAATTCATTTTTTTCATACTGAATATTAATATAATTGTACCAAACTATTAATACTTAGATGTACAATAAAATTTTATAGTATTCATAGCACAATAATATACTATATGTATATAATGGCTTTAATTAAAACTATAGTATAAATTAACCCATTTAGTATTGATCAGTAACCATCTGTCATGTTTTTTTTTTTTTTTTTTTTTTTGTGACCTATAAATTTCATTGTTTTTGGATAAACGTATTCGTCTAGTATTTTTTCATTTTTGTAAAACGACTCAAGCTGGATTTCACTTTTAACATTTTATGAAAAACAAATCAAACTATAAATCCATTATTTGGGATGAATAAATATAACTATGTTATCATTGTAACTTCCAAATTCACCGTTGTCCTGACAACCTCACCGGAGGAAGTATTGTAAAAATAACCTGATGAATAAATAAAATATCAACCAAAAATCTAACCGCCAAGATTAGTAACCTATAGAAAACCAAAATATAAAACCGTTGTCATAAAACTGACAAGGTGACAACTGATGAGAAAATATTTAAGTTAAATTTGATTTTAAGTTGGTTGATGACTTTGGGGTTATTGCTATAGTCTTATATGTCACTCCACAGCCCAAATTCCAACGAATCTATTGTCGCAACTTCTTGAAATTCCTCCTTTCGTTCTAGAGTAATTAGAGTAATGCTTGAAAATATTTAAAAATCTACCTAAAAATACGTTTTTATGTATATACATAATGTCAATAACATAATGTTTATACTATTATTTATAAATTATTTTTATTGATCGTCCCTCTGTATTTCTGAAATAAAATAATGCATTTAATCGAAAATTGATTCTTAAAGTATCTTGTTAGTAGTATCAAGCAACAAAAATCAAATGCAACGCATATGACTCAGTGTATATTGGATATGTCGAAATGCTTCGACGATACGAAAATACTATTTTTATCTCAGTTAGTTAGTTTCAATTGTATATAACATATTTTATTATTCAAAATAATATGATTGTTAATACATATATGTGAGAAAATTTTAAGTTAAAATTAGATGAAAACGAAGACGAAATTCTTCTTCAGTGGTTTGCGCATGACGCGTTTACTGTCAAATAAATTTAATAAAATCTTTATGCTTATTATCGAATGTGCGTTTCATTACTACACAGCATACGTTATTTATTTATTGTGGGTGCATTTTAAGTTGTATGCATCAAGAGTGAATCAAAATACACGTATGTAAGGTTACATCCTGTTTGGTGTACTTGTTGCTATATATGATAATACTGTGAAATGTATATATATTTGAGAGAAAATATTATATTTTATAATTTTTCTGTTTTATTAAACTTGTTGGTGCAGAATATGAACTAATAAGAATAACATTAGAACGGGGACAGCAAATATTATATATTATATAATGAACAAAAATATCAAAGTGACATTGAGGTGGTATTATTATTATGATTCATTGGAAAAAAATTCCTCTAGATCATAAATTGGACTCAACTCTTCAGGGCGCCACATTAAAGCGCTATATTGTCTGGGTACGTACTGAATAATAATACAAATTGGTAATAGCGTTCAATACAATATATAATATTTGAATAATATTGTAATTGTATTTTTGATGATCTTGCATAAATATATGAAAGATAAACATAATTACAGTATCGCATTAAAATATAATACATTAAACCATTCTAATAAATATTAATTATTAATATTTAAAAAGTACATTTAATATTTTGTTCCATTATTGTTTAGACGTAGAAAGCTTCTTAATGAATAGAGTGACAAAATTATGCTTATAATACTTATACGAGTATAGTTAAAAGAAAAGGTTTATGGATAAAGTTTTCCCAAATGAGTTGTTACCTTGGCAAAAAAGAAAATGTCTTTCTGGTTAATGTCTAAGATTTTGGAAAGTTTAATTTAGAGGAGAAACTTATCTTAGTCATCTATCTTACGTAAACCAAATTATAAAGTAAAATATTTTTCTAAAACCATATTATAATATGTATGAAAAAGAAAAATAAAACTTTATATTCGAATTGTAGTTTTTATGATACATTTTGGCTATGAATTAAATTAAATAGAGATTATATATATATATATAAAAAAACCTTACTAAATAAATTATATTATATAAAAACTATGCAATGTATGAATAAATACTTTTGTATTATTCATTAATAATTTAATTTAAATAACTCAGGAGGAAAGTCGATTTTTGGGAAATATTATGCCGTATTTATAATGAATATCTACAAGATTAAAATATTCCAAGAATTCAAGTTCATAACTTTATTTAAATTTCACGTAAAATATTTAATACTCGCAATGTTTCAATCGTGTACAGCTAATAAAGTTTTCATTGCTCTTCCATCTCATGGAAATTAAAACAGCGTTGAATACCTTTTTTAAATACATTTTTATTTCGGTTTTTCTTCCCAATTTAAATAGTTAACACTAAACAAATTAATACTCATACAAACAATTATAATAACCCTTGAGGATTTTAATATTGGTTTAGTTGATTTTCAGTAGATAGTTGTTTCAATATGACCGTTAAGTTGGTATATGTTTGAAATTTTTTTTTTAGATTCTGAACGGAGTGATGGAATCTATTGATTTTACAATGATGTGTGTTTTTATTTTTTTTATTTTTTATTTTTGTGTCTGACGACACTTTTTTTGGTAGTAAAAATGCTTCGATTTTCTTAAACAGCAACTTTTCTGAAAGGAAAGTGAATGTAGTGGTCTTTGGGCAAGTCAAAAATCCAATTTTTTTAAATACTTTTTGAAAAAATCGAAAAAAACGATAAAAAAATTACAAAAAAAAAAACGGGAAATTTTACGCAAAATCACGTTCTTACAAAATACATTTTTTTAAAATGCTCTAACTCAAAAACAAAAAACCGCAACAACTTGAAATTTTCACCAAATCTTTATATTGGTGTTTTCTATACATGGTTAAGTTTTCAAAGTATTTTGACTTATTTATAGTCAATTTAAATTTTCGATTTTTGTAAGTTTTTTTTTTTTTAAATATCTATAAAATTGTTTTGGCTGTCCAAAAACTCTTGAAAATGAACTAAAGGATTAAATATAAGTAATACTAATTGTAACTAAAAAATATGAGAGATGGTATCACTCAAATTTTTTTTATAAGCCCATAAATTTAAAATTTGTATAGAATATGTTAAAATCGCGATAATTTGCAAGTTATTTTGTAGTTGAAAATTCATAAAAATTTTTCTGTTTATACTTTAAATTCAAAATTTTAACACTAGGTTGTCCATAAGCTTACCTTCAAAAATATATAAAAAAAATTCTACCAGACTTAAGAGGAAAAATTTTATGACTGTTTTAAATATAAATTTTTATGAAATTGCATTATAATTCAATTTAAATATAAAATACTATATTATTATTTACACATTTTAGACAACCATATTAACTCCGTTCAGAATCGTTATTCATATACAATGATATCTTTCATTGCATTCAAATTTAACAAATCCATTGTAATAATGACCTATCCTATAAACGAGTTACACTCCACCCCCAACTGTACAGCAAAGCGAAGCCCACCCGTTCTTTTTTTTTTTTTTTTGATTAGTAAATATATATATATATATATATATATATATATATACATATATAAATATTGTACAATCTTTTGCATTGTTAGGTATATATTTAAAATTATTTTTTTTTTATAATTTTGTGTAATTGTATGCATATTATTTAAATCTGGATTATACTTAGTTGATTATAAATCAAGACACTTATGAATGCCAGTTTGTATACATTAGGGCATATCTTCTAGAAACATATTTATGCGTTGTTTTACTGGTATCTAATTGTTTCTTGAGCTACTTTTTGCATGACGTATCTATCGATCAAAGTTCTTTATTCATGACAAAATGTTGCAGTCGGTGAATTGAAAGCAGACGATTTAAAGTATAGATTATTTATTGAATGTCTACACTCTATCTGGATTATACCCAAGAACGTAACGTGCACACCAAATGCATATATATTATATATATGAGGTGCGATTTCATTATATAGGTCAATGGCTGGTTCGGGACCAATGAATGGTAAATTAGCTGACCACTATCTTGCTAACCGTGTATATATATATAGTCCTTTTACTGTTTTGTTTCACATAAATCCTTGTTGATTCGACATACGACTAAATACGATTTTTCTTTTTTTATTTCACCGGTATACATTTATAATGGCGGTTCTACACACTCAAACTATTGTATGTTTACTGAAATTACAATCTATTCATTTTTCCAAGAAATCACGTATAATATAAACGTTGTAAATCAAAACGTTTCTATAATCTAATTAAAATGCAAATATATATATTAATGATTCGGTAATAGATGGTAAAAATTTGCTCTCGATTGAAACCCAACTGAATATAATTATATTTTTAATATTATATAAAAATTATTGTTCATAGGTGTATTTTAAATTTTTTTTCATTTTAATACTTATAATATCGTAAAATTATGGGGCGTATGATTTATAAATAATTAGTATCGTCTGCCTCATTTAACTTAATTTTAATTATAGCTAAATACATACGCTTTAAGTTTGTAAACAAATTTCAAAACTAAGTAACATAAGAAAAAAAAAATTTGCACAAAATCATAATTAAATACTATGTAAAATATAAAATTAAAATAGATCGTTGGTTTTTTTTTTTTATATTAACTTTCATTATAAGACTTTTTTATTGCATTTTCGTGTTCCTTGAATAATTTTAAGAACAAACTAATTATACATTTGATAATTTATTGAATATATTGAATTTGAATATTTTTACTAGGAATTTATTCAATGTATTATACTAGTTACATAATTTTCAACATATCTATAAGATATTTATATTTAACTATACATTTTTAAAATAATGTCGATTGTAAAAATTATAGATACCTATTCAGTGTCAATTTATGTAAAGAAATCTTATAATAATATTAGTAAATAATATAATAAAAATCTTTTTATATACCTAGTACCTATATCACACAACTGGAAAACTTTTATTTGTATTATTGTTCAGAGGTTCAGACATTAATTTATCCATACTCATCGTTTTATACGATTAATATACATGTATAAGATATCGTATAATTAACGTTAATAATAATTAAGAAACAAAATAATATTATTATATCGGAGCACAGAGTTTTGCTTAAATTAAATACATAATCTATTACTAGTAAATCGATTTTCAAGTAGGCTTATAGCTCTTTTGAAACTGTGAAATTTTAATTCAATCAGTGATTTTAACTGTGCCTTAGAAAATAATTTGATAATAATAATGTGTTCGTTTGTATGGTTATCGATCTAGTCATTACTAGTCGAAATGTGCTGTGTACATTTAATTTAAAACTCACAATGAATACTTCTAATATTCCAAAGTACGTGCACTATCATATTATAATTATCTTCAATGTATTCTAAAATTATACTTTGATGTACTTTGAAAGTATTATATGCTATATCATTGATGATAATAACCTCGGCTTATAGAGTTTTCCTTTTTTGTTTTTCTCTGTAGGATATTAAATTTCATTATTAATTATTATTTGTTCGTTTTTAAGAGATTGTTGAAAAATGATTTTCTCCAGACTCGGAGTGTGTGTGTATGTGTGCATGCGTGCGCGTACGTGCATGTGCGTGTGTTAATACTACATCACAACAGTGACCGTTTAAAGAATTGAAAATAAACCCAAACCGCAATCCATCGTAGTGATTAGATGTCAGCATCGCATTGTTGGAAGTGATTTTCAGTTTAAAATATTAAGGACTCATCAATGGACGACTGAAACGACTGCACGATGAGTATATTATATACAGTAGAAACATGATGCCAGGAAATACGATTTTGGAAAAGTGGTGTTTTCGCCTTTATGGTGTTAAAAATTTGCTTAGTATAATGGTCTGAATTACCCTGCAGATATTACAGTGACCTCAGTAAGGGCCTCATCGTATTCGGTCGAAACAAAATAACTTTTCGGTCGTGTTTTATTAAAACATAATATTATGTTAATGGAATCAACAACGGCTGCAAGAACAACACGTTATGAAAACAGTATAATAAACGTAATAACAGCAGAGTTGACTACAGTACCAGTCACGGTGTGTGATATTCCCGCCATGAATGTAATACGAGTGTATAGTTATTATTATTATTATAATTATTATTATTATTATTATTATTATTATTATATGTCCTGGAAGCATGCGGACCAGAGGACATGGATAAACAGCAGGACCTATGCCTTAAGGTTTATGGGTTGACAGCGCTTCCCGCCCAATGCGGCTGCAGTGCTGCGTCGGTGCTTCCGATAACTTTCTGCGTGGCGTTCGGTCCCTATTGTGGTAATTGTGGATATACGTATATGTATGTGTACATGTATACTGTACAGTAATACATGTACGGGTATAATATACAGTTTTTGCTGACATGGGAAATCCGGCGTGACAAAAGACTACGGTAAATTTGTGGTGAGGGAGTGCGTGTGCTCTGAAAAGGTTGTTTCCAAACGGGAAAGGTTGTGTTTGTTAACACACACACACACACACACACACACACACACACACACACACACACACACACACACACACACACATACACACACACACACACATACGTACAAACGTATGCACACACACATACAAACGTATACACGACGTTCGCCATATTAGTGTGTGCACAAATTTCACGTTGGTGTCGGTGCACGGTTATTTTGTTATATTTGTACAAAATTAATAATATGGGAGTGGTTATGGAAAAATAACTTTGCTCGAGTTCTTGCCCCGTGTCGTTTATGTAAATCTGACACAGAAATTGGCTACGAGCACTAATATACCAGGAACATTCAAATATGCTCGTATATATTTATATAAAATATGATCTCCAGAGACCCGCAGAGGTATGTTTGGAACTTAATAAAGAATTAGTTTTAATGGATGTACGTATGGCAATGGAAACAATGTGATATTATAATAATATCTACTTGGATTATCGTCAGTTTTTTTTACACTTATTAAAAAAAAAAAAAAACAACTTTTTGGCAATTATTATCCTGTAACGTAAAGCTGCCAGCTAAAAGTTTCCATTACTTTATCATTATTCAAAAGGGTGTTAAGTTGCCATACACAACCACTGGTTGGATGCCTATTATTAACTTGCATACCCGTTATCAAAATCTCATCGTTCTGTCTCTTGTCCGCCGTAGGCTAGTTATACCATATCATGTCTTATTTTTACTTTGTTCTTGTTATGGGTTCAATCGTAATGGGTTATTGTGCCATAAAATGCACTTTAGATTACAAATAATAATATTATCCGAAAATCTAGTGAAATATCCTTTTACTCGAGCTCGATGTATATGAAAAATAATTTTTTTGAATTAAGGATCAATAAATTATTATTATACTTCATAAAATCATTGATTTTATAATGTTGTATTAAATTTATTATTATGTTGTATATAGCACCTATACTATATAATTAATGGTATGACGTGCCGAACGTATATCTACGCTTTTCAGGTAAATAACGAATGGGTTGATAGCGGAACTACGGAAATATTATTTATTTATTTCAATACAACATTGAATGGATAAACAAACGTAATCTGTAATAATATCTTCTTTATAATGATTTCAATCAAACTTAATTAGGTATAACCTATTACAGTTTTACTGCATGAAAAATTAATAGTTTTCTGTGGACATTTTCCATTCAGAAATATATAAAAATTAAAATTGCTAAAGCAAAAAATAATTGTATGCTTATTATGTTTGACCAAATAAAACTATAATTAAAATAACTGATCATAAATATAAAAATATAATATACTATAATTTAAACGTCATTGAAGACACAAAATTAAATAATATCATTATAATTACTTTATAATATTTATGGATGATGGTTATTCCTATTGCCTCGAGTGGATATTTATTATGCCATGGGCAATAAGTATCAATGACATGCAAATACCCAAGACTAAATTAATCTAACCATAACTTAAATCTCAAAATCCTCTTCATTCAACTATGACTTAGCGTGCCTATATTTTACTATCCCTATAAACGACCTTCAACAATATTACCTAAATATGCTTCATAGAAATCTAAATGCTAATTTAATTTTGCTTGGTCTAATATTTTAGGATATAATAAAACATTTTTGAAAGCTTGTCAGTTATAATTAATTATTATTCATTACTTGTTAATAGATATTCATTTCTCGAAATTAATAATAACTGTAATAAATTACTCATTTGTTTATTAATATAATCCTATAATGTATTTATTATGTATATTATATATTATTTATCAAAAATTATACTTTTCAGCTTATGGATTATGACATTTTCATTTTATATAGGTATTTTTAAATCTACATAACTAAGCAGTTATTTTTTTTCCATGAATTAATATTGTTATGAATTATATTCATATTGTACACCATGTACGATCAGTTCCAACACATACATAGAATTTTCTACTTTAAAATGTCTTTTCTATGTGTATTAGGTATATGAAATCGAGTTTTATACTCGATAAGTATACACTAGACCTTGGCTATATATCTTTACTATTTTTGACTTAGGAAAAGTATTTTGAGATCTTGAGGTTTTCGATAACGGCAAATTTAAACGTCAATATTCCCTGAATTTTACTTCAACTATTTTAAAACAAATAGTAGATAGTAATAATATATAATGAATGTTTCCTATACACATCGTGGTGTAGTGAACATTTACCTATCCAAATATTTCGCAAGCTATTGTATGTAAAATGCAATATATTATTTAAAAAAAAAAATCGAACATTTTTGAAATTATTAGTTTTATTATAATATTACAATAATTATAAATTTTTCACGGTATAAAAATCAAACAAAAGAAAAAGTTTCCTTGCGGAAACAAAAACAAAACTGTGTACAGTACCTACAAGAAAAAATAGAGATATTTTATGTACGCGTATATTTAAACTTTTTTAATGACGTTTCTGAATGAGGGTAACTTGAAGTACAACGCATAATAAATATTTCGTTCCACGTAAACTTTTATTATTATACGAGTATGCACTATTTTTCCCAGACGCGGTATTTATTAGATATTTATAGATGAAGACCATTCTAGGCTTATTTTAAATAGACAGATGCTCTCCAGGAACAAAAAAATTTTATAATAATTAGGAGTTTTCTCAGAAATATAGTATTTCTTTTTTTAAGATTTTATACATGTATATTTCTTAACAACTATTTTAATATATTTCATTATAACGCCGTTTATTTATGCAATTACAATATAATTTTAATTATTATATCAATTATTATCAAAACATAAAAGAAATACAAAAATACTAAAAAGAAATCAAAGCGTACAGCCGTTAGGAATGATTTTTGTCAATTTATTTAGAATGTAAAAACGTATTGAGCGATTTAAATTTCATGTAGTATTCCGTACAATTTATTCATCGTTTTAAATAGGCTTACAATTTTTTACAATGTTTTCGAAATATTTAAATTTATTTATTTAAGAGTACCGAGTACCTGCTAAAAAAAAAAAAATACGTTTTATTGCAAAAACTACGGACAAGGTCAGATACCAGGTGTTGAGCACTCTTTTCATTTTGTTCTATTCTGCGCAAGTCAGTGTTTTAATGGCATAACAATAAATTTAAAGACAATGATAAATCATAGTACTTGAAAAACGATTTTAAACACAGCTTGCCCTATTATATATAGTGCGTGTATAAGTAGTTTTACAATTTTAAGTGCTCGTAAAAAAAATCTAAAACTCTAAAAACATTTTAAAACTTTATCGAATTACAGTAATGATCACTAAGTATCTTATACAAATAAGTGTATCTAAGTTGTTTATTAGTATTAATATAAAAACGATTTTTTTGAAAGAAATTTGTAATTAATATTTTCATGAAATAAGTAAAATGCAATTTTAGTAAAATGATTATAATTTAAGTTTAATACGTTTAAAAAAATGGTATTCGCATGCACGGTTGCTGGTGAGTATCTATATTTTATACATTTTTGTAACGTTCATAAAATAGGGTTTATATTCGAAATAATGTACGAGTATTCGGTGCCATTAAATTGTAAAATATTACTTATCTTAAGGTCTCGTGTACATATACGCACGTTTATTAATGTTAAGTTAGTATTATTTACATGCGTAAAGCGCTAGAAAAATATTTCAAGAATTTTAAAATTAATTCCGTGTAAAAATACATAACATAATATTTTATACGAAACTATTTGGTTTGGTGAACACGTATATTACACAAACACATCAATTATATTTCTACGTGGTTTTGTTTAAAACAAATATAGTCTATGCGTTGAAATGTAACCGAATGTTCAGACGTCGTTACGTTTGCATTTTTATCTATAGCCTATACTACGTTTAGCATAATATTTATTATCATTACTGTATACACCTCGAAATAATTTTACTGTAGTGTGAATAGATATACAAACTAAACAAAGTGTATAATAATATTACCATCGCGAGTATCGACGGTCGACCCAAGATGAGTTATGTTTGGATCGTATATATCATACGGTCGCCATAAACAAAATAGTACAACTATGTATAGATACGTCTCTGTAGGAATCGCATATTTTATTGTACTGAAATATACGTTATAATGATGGACTGGGGGTCAGAAATCGTAATCGCTTATGTGGATTGTCCTTGTCTGCGATCGTTTAAACTTTCTACGCGTGATCGTTTTCCCTAACGCTTATATATATTTACGCATGTGTACGGATATATATATATATATATATATATTTATACGTTTACGACTTACGAGTCGTCTCATCCGCTCACCACACCCATGATGGGGCATCCCCGCCACCATGGCAGGATTGAACAATTCGATTTTCGCATTCTCCGACGAAACTTTTTAAATCCTATTTTTGCACACCAACAAACCCAGATAACGAGATATTAGATAATGACTTTTCATTCTTTTATCATCCCACCTTCCGCTTCATCGCAGCGGCGGTAGCATGCGGGGGTCGTAGTTTTTTTCCCCGTTGTTTTATTGCGAACATTTCGTTCGGCTCCGGTTTGGTTCTGACCGACAACATTTGTATTGCTTTCGATTATGCACGTTCGTTCTGATCGTATAACTCCGTACATGTAACCGGATAAACCCTGAAATCCTATATAGTCAATAGATTCATCGATCAGTCTCGTCGACCAGTACCGTATTATTATTACATACATATAATGTCGTATATGTGATCTGTACAGTAAAATTATGATGAGTATATTATTATTCTTCATATTATAAATATACTTGATGTTTTTCGCCGATTATTTCCGTATATACTACGCTTGTGACGTTCAAACATAATCGTCAATTTTATTTTTACTATCAAATCATACTAAAAGCAATACATATAAATACGAGTTAAATTTCTATCACGAATCACCATAAACCCTAAAGTTGTAACCAATGTTTCCGTTGTCATGCAGATATAAGAATTTCAAGGCGTTTTTGATAAAATACAATATAGACAATATAGACAATAGTAAATGTTGATAATCGGACGATGAAGCTATCGAAAAAAATGTATGCAAAAATTCTATATGTTTACGTATTTTCATAATATGTTGTGTATAAGAAATCGGACGAAATATGGTAGATTAATTGGTAGTATACTTTGTAATAATATAATATAATCAGTATAAGCAATTGTATTTCAAATTTATTTTATAGATTAATTTAGGTATATGTGACATATAATTAATTTCAAGAAAAACAAATTTATTGTTTTACGATAACTTTCTTAATTTTCCTCTGCGTTTATGTTCAACATAGTGTAAAATCAAACTGGTTTAGAAATTTGCTCTAATTATTACAAATAAATAATAATAAAAGTAAAAAAAAAAAACTTCAAATAAATAATTAACCATTAACAAGGAAATGCGAAAGATGAAATTTCAATTTTGAGGCACTGTTAGTGAACTGTTTCCTTCACAAGTTGATCATGAGAATTACATTTGACTTTCTATCATCCCTATGTACCATATACAATTTGCTTATGGTTTTAGTTGAAAGACTTTAAAAATATATTTTAATATAAAAAAAAAACAAGCTTATGTTTATAATGGCATGTCAAAATTATTGTACAGTTATAAATCAATGTCAGAGTGTAATGTTTATGCACGTACTTTATAAATAATTATATAAAATATAAATATGTAGAATATATTGAAATTCGAATACATCTATAGTAGTGCGTACAACCAACAATAATAATACAATGTACTTACCTACATTTTTTGATGTTATTACAGTGATCTCTTTCATTGTGTGTGTTTAGTTATCCAATCGAAATTCATATTGGTGTTTTATGTTGTTTTATTATAACTACTTTGAAGTTGAACTCATTAGAACATATTATAGTATCCCATGTAACCAATAACCATACCGAGCCACTCACACGTTACATATGTATTATATATAATATAATGTGTGCTTAGTGGTCGAGTATCGGCATGTCATATAAAATATAGGTTTCAGTCCGTTTATATTATTGGTATATTCGCAACGGAGTGAGAATTTTTATTCTGACTACGTTATCCTTCTAGTTTGAAGAAATTCCAATGGGATAGTGGTTGTATATGCTTTGATTTTACGTGTTCATCAAATCCACTTTACTCGTGATAGTATATGCAAGTATTATGATTCACTTTTCTACGTATGAACTTATGTATAGATAATAATGTCAAGTTATTAACATCAATGCTCCGCATATATTTGCAATGTAATACGCGTTATGTTTGCATATGTTTGGCTTCGTTTTGTAATATTGTTCGGCGTTCGCTTCAGAACGCGTACTATTTAGTATTTACCAAGGTCTAAGTCAGCTACATCGCCACCGTCCGTATAGGTCAGTGGACATTCATGTTAAGGTATTATCCTTGTCGTTGTGAATTTTTGTTTTTTCTTTGTGCTGTAAAAATAAAATTTACAATCAGAGCACGCATTATTATATGTAGAATATAAATAAATAAATACATATATATACATACATTTGGACTCACGGGTCGAGTTGACTCGTATTGATTTTCATCAATAGTTAAATAAAATATAAAACGAAATAAGAATAATAAATGATTCAAAAAGGAGCTATACATATCAGTGTTACATTTATTTATTTATCGTTACATCAAAACTGATCTATCAGTTTTATTCGGTTCACGTGGCCGGTCGTTTTTTATAAATTTCCCTAAAGTTTAAAATTTGATTAAAAACAAACGTATGCATGGCGGGCTTACTAGTGCATCCATGAATCGTATTCTTGGTTATCATAAAATGTCTCTATAAAGTATTCATGGTCTGTGTATATAATATAATATAATGTGTATACATTGATATCTTGAAGCAATGGAGTTATAAGTCTCGAACGAACGTGATGTCTGATGATTGCCATGTTTTGTTGGAAAGACTAAAGTAATCAACAAACAATCACGATTTGTGTACATTGTATTCGGATTTTTTACTACGAAAATAACGCATGGTATAATAGTAAAATACTTATTTATTGATTGGTTTTGTTGCAAAATATTTACAATACGTTGGTACACTATATGAGTATAGATTTAGAACTAATCTATTAAAAAATTTTGAATAGAATTAAATATATTTGAATGGTCGATTTATAAGCCTGCCCTTGATGCAATAGCTTTAAAATTAAAAATACTTTGTGTGTATAAATTACATTCAAATTCTGATTGTTTTGAATGTTATGATGTTAGCATCCCCCTCCTTGTCCATCCCTTATTTAAAGACCATATTAATTTTCAATATTTTGACGTTGGTTTGGAACGAATTAGGCAAGGTTGAGAAGACTGCATAATGCCTTCCCTCAAAATTTAAGAATGATTTTACGATCTGTACATTATTTTTATATTGTAAAAATGGATTTGCGTTAATTTGTAATTAATTGGCTTGGTATCGTCATCGGCAATCGGGAAAGAAATAACATTTTAACATATGCGTTGAAGATATCATGTTTTCTAAATTCACACAATTTGTGCGTGTATATACCTAACAGTCCTAACGTATATGACGTATAACACAATATTTGTAATATATAATTGGAAATCGCATCACTAATGCATGTTCAGTTGCGAGTACGACCACGTTCAGTGAGACTATACCTTTGGGACTCATGGATTTCCAGACGTTGTGGAACGGTGGGGATTGATGATAATGATCGAGAGGGACTACAGACAGTGGCGCGTGGAAAGCCACGTACACGAGCCACCATTGTTGACTATTACGTATTATTATTATTATTATTATACACCGTATATAGAAGTGGTGCATGGCAGGCGTCGTCACGGGTTGATTTGCCGTGGCTAAAGGTGCAAGAAGCAGAGAGGGAGGAAGGGAGGAGAGAGAGAGAAAAAGAGAGAGAGAGGGATGGTGAGAGAGTGAAAAAGAAGGGTGGTGATGATGATCAAGGATACGGTCTGAGAGTTAGGTAAAGTGCGCTTTCGTGATATCATCCGTCGAACCTATGGAATATTATATATACATATTATATCCATATGTATCTTTCTCTCTCTCTCTCTTTATTAATATACATATATATATATATATATATTGGGAACAGTGAAATCTTCAGGCGAGAAGTGAGAACCACATGTTACCGTTCACATGAACTATCTAGGTGCTATAGCGCTACTATAAAATATACTCAACTATACATATACATGTATATATACGATGTGCGTTTGTGCGTAGAAGTGTGTGCGTGCCTACGTGTGATTCCAAAGCACACCCTTTTGTTGTGCCCAAGCCCTTTCTTCCAACCCCCGTAGTATTGTGTGTCCTTGGAGAACCCGCAGGTGTATTGTTTCGGATAAGCCGCGCAGGCTGAATACGGTTAACCGTATCGCATTCGCCTATAAACGATTAGGTGTATGTGTACAGTCGTAACAATCATTTTTTATTACAGCTACCGTTATTCTAATTAAAATAATAATAATAATAATAATTATTATTATTATTATAATTAGTAAAACAGATTAAGCTATTAGTTGATACTATTCAAATCCTATTGATACTTCTGATATTTTTGAATAGGCCATTTATATTTTCTTCGATTTGTACCAGCCAATAATATTATAATAATATTGTCTTATGTAGTCGTGTAGATTGCTATTTCGAATTCAACCATTTTTGATGGACCGATGAATAAGTCTAATTTTTACTATTTTTATTGTATTTAATAAATTACTCATGATTATTAATCAACCAATATTTTCTTTAGAATATATTATATTTGTAATTATGTCAACATATTACGTATAATGTTATTGTTTTATTACAATTTGATACATTGAAAACATCAACAAAGTTTCGCATTAATTTAATGTCTTTATTAATAAATTATTGGTTCTTTTTTAATATTTTGATGTTGTCATTATATCTAAAATTATATATTTTTAAAACATATTTTTGAGTTATTCACTTAAAATTTAGGTAATTGCTTAATTTACATTGTTAATTAACTATAAGATGAATACAATATTAAATATATAATATGACAAATTCTGAGCATAAAAGTTTTAACATTAATGTACTAAAATATAAAAACAAGTAACAAGTCTATTGAATGTAAAACTATAAACGGATTCCCAATCAGGCTTTAAAATAACATTTGAGTTGGTCTATCCATTATATAGTCAATACAAAACTCCCTATGAATATTAAATAACTATCGAAAAGTGAAAACCACCTCATAACACATCGACAATATTAATTATAAATAGCCAGTGTTATATTATTATTTAGTATCACACAATCATGTATGAGCTTTGTGATCCTTTCCGTTGAATTCCAAGAATATGTTTAATTTACTAGCACCATAAATAAGAGAAAAATATGACATTGATAAAAATCAAAAATAAATTAGATGATATTGATTATTGGTAATTAAAATAATCAATTATTAAGTACTTAAATACTTTCTCTTAAATATCGTCTTACAGATATTAATTTATTGATAAAAAAAACCCGGCATATAAATATTTATTGTCTTCTAAATCTAAAAGAAGTTCTGTTTTTGGAGTATCTTGTAATATGCAAAAATGTAGTGCTGGTCATAGAAAAATATTGTGAGCTAATATCTCAATTCATAATTGTATTATAGCTAATTACTTGGACATTTTGCGAATACGCTAATGCAGTAGAACCTCAACTGTCCGAATTAATTGGAACCTTACCGAGTTTGGATGATAGAAATTAAAAATATATATACATATATATCATTGCAATGAATATAGAAGTATTGATACTTAAATATTATAGAATTATGTATTGGTTATTATAATGAATGTATTATTATATATATTTTTTTTTTTTTTTGTCAAATTTATCAATTTTTAATTTTATCATTAAATTAAGTATATGTTCATATTAAATGTACATAAGAATTACATATTATGTACTAATAATTACCGAACGTGTGAGTCATGATATTTTACGCATTGGCGTTTGGATAAAAGATCGTTCGAATACATGAACTGAAACGAAATAAAATTCGGATAATAGAGGGTTCGGATGATCGAGGTTTTACTGTATCAGAATTATTATTTAGACCGAAAAAAATACAACTAAACGATTAATGTTCATGCTGAGGTTGAAAAAATATAATATGGATTCATGCACATATTTTACATGTACCTATATTGCATATACGTAACGCCGTGTGATCGCTTTCAATTATTATTTGCAGTGTTCATTGATTTGTAGATAAAAAAAAAATGTATTGTTATTGAGCTATTGTATTTTTTAGCTTAAATATTAAACTATACTATTTTTTTAATAATTTGTAGTATTTTATGTAAAATGATAAAATAATCGGTACATTGGTAGGTGTGATTAATTCATAACAGTGCTCTTTTATTAACATAATTAGAACTCGAAATACTTTTATGATGTCATAAATTGTTTTGAAAATGAAACTGGCATGAATTTATTTTTTCTCGCCACGCTACTTTCTTTAAAACTATCCTGTAACATTACTATTTTCACAATGTAGTCATTCACTATTTTCAAGTACCCGTTTTGTGCATCACAAATAATGGTATCGTTTATGGTAGGTATTTGAATATTGTCATAAAGTGTCACAAAACTATACAATCTTTAATGAGTTTGATTTTTATAATAAACTAATATTATGCATATAAAAATGCTTACATTACTGACTACTATACATTTTCCTCGTAAACTTGTATTGAATTATAGATAAAAAAAATCTTATTACCACTGAAAGGTTTTAGACGTCTGTGTTGCGTAATGCTTTTTTCGTTTTCTTGCAGACGTGTTAACGTGGCACCGTAAAAACTGCAAGATGAAATAAACTTAAAATTGGTTAGAAATTTGAAGAGAGAATAACATTTTTGTGTGTTTTATATGTAACAATTATGCCAACATGGTTAAGAACTTTAGACGAAGTATCTATAGTTATAAATATTAAGTAAATGAAAATCATCATTATTGCACAATATAGGTTACACGTATTTTATTGCAATCCCATGTAACGTTTCTATTTTACTCTTCAGTTCAATTTCAAAATATAAGATAGTTTTATTAGGCACGTTGAATAAAATTCGAGTATTTGTGAAGGGTACTGTATATAGTAAATAGAGTACATCGTAAAATGAAAACATCGAATGTCAGTATTCACAGTTAAAAAAAAAAAAAAACTACATACCCAAGGAATATATTGCTCTTGGATTCTCAACTATTACATCTTTAAAAATAAAATAATAAATATAAAATTAATTTTTTTTTATAAAATAATTAAAATATTGAGAAACTTTTCAAACGTCACGATACGGGATTTTTAATTTTCATGAATTCTGTTTTTGCTACAAAACCACAAAAAAAAAATTAAGTATTTGTATCTAATATTTGTATTTGTTCATTATTTACAGTCGTATTAGTACTATTTTTTGTAGAGAATTATTTACATTCAAAAAAAATTATATATTCAAACATTTGTGTTTAATTTATATGTGATTCAATATCAAAACAAATTGTAAAATTATATTGGTACAATTTAGTGATTTATTTTAGCAAATAATATACTTTTTACACTTGAAAAAAAAAAAACTCAATAAAGTTATATATACACATATCAGCTTGTGTTCAATTCTATACTACAATGTATGATTCAATAATAATGTTGATTTTACAAAATAAAATTCCAAATAAAATTTTAGACAGACGGTGTAGTTTATGTATACATAGTTAAAATATTTTTATATGTTAGTTAATTATTAATATTGAAAATATGCCATTGGTTTTCTTTGCGCCATACTATATAGAGATTGGGTTGGTCATTAATAAGAGTATGCGTCTTATTAGATAAGAAAATTAAGATGAAACCACTCACACAGTAAAATCGATTTTTAGTTCAGCTCGGTTTATATTTACAGTGTATATTAATATAGACAGTTGAAATTACAAAAATACTTAAATAAATATTATTTTCAAGACATTTGATATGTTTCTGATGAGTCCTGGTAGAGTTTTGATGGATCCTGGATAAAACAATTTTGGAATATATCGCCAAGCCTAAAAAATATAGTAACATCTAAGATATAATAATTAATATTATATTATACGTAATAAAGTAATTTTACATTCAATTTTTAATTAATTACATCAATATTTTTTAAATTACCATTTCATGATTTATTTTCCATTCATTTTTCAAAATGTTGTACGTTATAAGTAGTTTTTAATTTTTTCCGTACCATGTTCAGAAAGATTGCTCAGTTAACAAATACTACTTCCTGTAGTTTATTTAAAACCATAATAATCCAGAAGTAAATCTTCTTCAGAATTCTCCAAGTACACACGTGTCGTAGATACTAACTGAAATTAAATTAAATAAAATAAAACATATACAGAAAGTCGTACCCAAATTTCTCTGTACTATTTAGCGTACATTCAGTCGTACATATACCACCACTGCATTTATTTTGTATACTCTTTGTGATGTTTTTTCTTTCTTTCTTTTTTGTTTGTTTGTTTTATTATACCGTATTCGTAATCAAGGACGCACATCAGACGAAACCACTACGTATTTAACCCAATATATCGTCTTCCACCATCCATGAACTGCGTGTTGTGTACTCGCAAATCACTCTCCCAACCTGTACCTGATCTTGTATTCCAGCCCGAAATGGTACCTACAGAATAGTATATGAACTCGGAACGGTTCGGTCATACATACATTATAACACCGTGCATGAGCATATAGTGTAAAGGGTGTGCAAAACGGGTTGATATTGAAAATCCTAAATTTATACCGCGAGTCACTTAAGATACATTATATACGGATTTAAATTATATATTTTATTCCTCATTGTCTTCATAATACATACATATATACATGAAATCACATATTGTAACATACTTGCAAAAGTTGTGAGGACCATCGAAAATAAATCCAGGAATTTTCTGACCTTCTTGACATTGCTGTGCAAATATATAAATAGCTGTGAACCATATTGTACAAAGTGTACGACACCCACGGGATTCTACTTGTGCAGATGCAACGTATACTCGCGCGTCCGGTGAAGGAATCTTGCCAATCGCGTTTTTATGTCCTCCAGGGTTCGTGTTTTTTTTTTTTTTTTTAACCATCACATCCTCGTGAGGAGGACCCATGCTGTGCCGTGTCGTGTTGATGACTTTATTTTGCACGCATAGACGTTAATAGTTGTATAATAAATATATTAGGTAATTAGCATTGTAAGGTGAGAAATCGATTAAAAAACGATAATTGACGAGATGTTAGCTTTTGCACAGTTTTGTTGCACGCAATCCGGTGTGTATGTATTCATACTCAAAATGTACGTAGGGGGTGAATGAAGGAGATAGTTATTTCTGCCGAAGGCCCGAAAGTAGATGAAAGTAAACTGTGTGATTGTTAATTATCATTAACTTTTGCTTAAAGTTTTATTTTTTCCGTAAAGAACAATCCGCAGGACTTAGTACGTGCATAATATGCAGTTTTAGGACAGTAATAAGTAATAATACCTGTATTCATACAGTGGCATAAATAATTTGAAGAAACCGAAACATCGATGAAATACAAGACTATTTTTCTGTATTTTATTATGTTGATTTTTCGTCCACAGAGCAGCGACCGAATTCACCAAAACACCATTTCAATATTTTATATCAGCCCGATGTTTTCTCTGCCTAGTCGTTTACAAAATTTCGTAAACATCACGGTTTATAAATCGACTAATGTCAATGACTACTTTGCATTAATTGAACATCCCATAAAGGTTATGATGTTATTGTTAGTATTAAATGTTATTGTGTATGAAATACACAATAACATAAATATATATTAGCTAATGGAAAATAGATAAACGCGTTAATATGTTGACTGTGACGTAAAATTTCCGATTAGTGCACGCTGGTAAAGTAGAAAACATCGCTGAAAATAGAGTCGTCCGTGAAAACGGTTATCTATCTAATATTTTATTGCGTATCTGATAACGTATTTTGGAGCCATTGAAGTTCAAGTACTTCAAAAAACATGTTATCCAATAATGTGTTGAAATAAAAGTATTCGTAGCATTGTCCGTGTGTCCATGTGTGTATATTAATTTAAATATAAATGTTTTATTTTCCTTTTAGGTTTGTATACAAATTTCAAAGTATTTTATCGTCTACATAGAATAGGTAGAACCGTATAATACTCTCTTCTACAACTGACATTTTAATAGAACAATAAAAGCGTTAACGTAAAATTAAAGACGTTATATTTACTAAAGGAAAGTTGGTTCTGAATATAAAATGAACGAGTTATTTCTTTATTTTTCTTTTATTTATCTTTCTTTCTCTCTTCTCTCTTTTTTTCTCTCTCTCTAACTCACTATATATGATGATTAAAGATAACCATTATTTTAAAACTCTCAGTGTTATTATGCTAAAAATTACCGGTTTCCGAGAAATTTTGAAATATATAGTTAAAAACTTTGAAGTGATCATTCGATAAACTTTTTTGTTCAAAAGAAATAATAGTATTATATTACTGTGACGAGTTTTCTGATGATATAATATATATATATATTAAAATAGTATATTATTGTTCCTATTATTATTATTATTACTATTACTGTTTGAATTCCATAGTAACCTTATCATAATAATATATAAGCTGTTATTAAAGAAATCAAACGCGATATATATATATATAAAACAAATTAGTAAGTCTATATCTATTATGCTGTAGCTATTATTAGGACATACTTATATGTTCTTATGAACACGTGAATATTTTAATATTTTATACTTTATCATATCTTTATACTAACCGAAATTGCGTGTGGAGCACGCGTCTGCGTAATAAATCGCGTTAGACCGATTTTCGGATAACCGAGCCGTGAAATGTGAGTGACAATCGGCATGGCCATGGAGGAAATGAGCACATATAATATACATATATATACATACATATATATATATATATATATATATATATACCGGCTGTGGCAGGAAAAGAAATCCTCTTCCCCAGGACTTTTATTGGGGCGATAAAATTATCGTCAAGGAGTTGCGTGAGTTTAAATGTGGGTAATATCAGTAGCGGGAAACTGGGTGGGATGTGAAGGATGATTTGCATTTCATCTCCGTTACACCCGCGTAGCGCATTATATTTTAATATGTATATATTCTGCGTACAACATTTTCCTCCGGCACGATCGGGCATAGTACTCAGTGAGAGTTAGTCGACGCTCATAAACGCACACACACACAAATGAAAATGTAAAATGTACACGGGTGGGATGACTAAAGGGAGAGTATAAAATGTAATGAGGTATAGCTTTAAGAAAGTTGCAGGTGGGGTCAGGTGTTCACCGTACGGAAGACCTTCGCGGAATAGTGTCTGTTCGTGTCGTTCAAGCGGCGACGATGAAATATATTGGTATATCATTAATAATAATATTACGTTTTGACTAGTTGACAGTCATATTTTCTGTGCGTCATCGATTCATTTCCACCATTGTGATTGTCGTTTTATATTATTTTAAATTGTTTTCGTCCCAGTGGCATAGGAATTCCAGGGTGAATCCCCTCCCCCCAAAGTTTTCATTATTACTCATCAAAAATATAATTTTACAATAAGCATAAGTATTGTAAGATCAATGTAAAATGTATTTTATACGTCCAGTCATGAAAAAAATTTTTTTTTCATTGATGATAAAAATTGTGTAAAGAAAAAAATATAACTATGATAATCTGTAATATAATTTTTGGCGTCTATAACAATATAATTATTACATGTTAGGATTGTATTTTTAATAACGTTTATTTAATGCGGCTGCCGATGAAAAGCGTATTTTCTGAGTAGGTAAGATAGCCGATCCCTTGGTTGGAGTATTACTGTGATTTAGGGTAGTGAAACAGAATCAGTGTACGAAAATCGAAAATTGGTATTATACCAAAGACTCGGCTGTTATTCCGATCGCATGAGCTCACCCATTGGGATATTGGGCTATCCCCCTTGTGTTCACATAAGCTATCGCTCGTCCACTGAAAATCTTAAAGACGATAATAATTATAATAATTCCTCCTAAATTTATTTTCATGAATGGCATAGAGTCGACCGACTGTAGAGATTTCCCAATAATCTATGGTGGATACTAGTACCTGTCTAATATCACTAAGAGAAATTGTATTTTCCTTGATCGTATACGCATTTGAGTATCATTATAAAATATAAATATATTATTTAATATTATAATGTATAAATTATATTATAAGCGAAATATTATAAACCCTGATTCAGATTTATTACATCTATGAAAACTTGTGTGTTTTTAGAGGTTCAGATCTGTGGGGTCGAACTGAAAGTTTTAAGCAATAGTTATAATATAGTTACACAGAAATGTGAAATTTAAATTTTCTCTGTTATTATTCTAAGAACAAGTTAAAAATAATAAAGGCATTTGAAAATAATTTACTGATTTACAATATATTGTTTATATTCACGTTTTTTATTATAGGTTATAATTGCATACTTCATGTGTTTCATCGTGTAAGATATTTGCAATGCTTATCAGTCTAAATTATAGTACTATGTAGCAAGAAATGAAAGATTTTTTTATTATATTTATTTTGATACAAATATTGGCAAATCGTTTCATAAATCTGAAAGATATTTAATACTATTATAAAATACTCCAGGCACAGGTACATAGTTAATTAATAGGTTGTTACAATAAAACATATAATTATGATAAATTAATGTAAATTAATGACATATAATGTGTTAACATTTTATTGATAAACCATCCATTTTGAAATAATTGGATTTTAATAATCATGTAGGTATGTTTATCTATTAAAATTTTATTATTGAATAAATAAAGGTAACAACGAAGGACTTATGGGTCAAACATCGGAGCACTTCACGTAGTGTCTATAGCTATTTTATTTTATATTCTTCTTCTTGAAATACCGTTGAGTGTAAAACTGTGAACGGAACGATTATTTACCGTATAAAACATTATAAAGTTGGAGTAGTCGTTCGACTTTAAAAATGCATTGTTCTCTTAAAATAGTGAACATGATTAATGATGTTCAAATCTGGTTCACTGGTTGAATATTCAGTATTATTTTTTGGTTTTTTTAAACTTATTGAAAAAAAAATTTTAAATTACCATTTCATGTTTTTTAAAATATCTTTGTGTTTATTGAAAACTGAAAATACATACATAGTACTAATATTGTTTACACAAAATGTCAACTATAACAAAATGTATTATATTTGTTTGATAAAAAATGTATACTTTTTATACATATTTTTTTAATGATCAAAATGGAAATGTTAAATTAAATCAAATGAGGTTTTATAAACACTTATACGTTTATATGCGTAAATTATCAGTATGCGTTTAAATAATCTCAGTTTAACGCTTTAAAATATTGTTTTTCTGTTTACACACAATCTTCAAGTTCTATATTAATACAATAACTACTGAAATATTTATAAAGTGTATTGAAATTAAAATTACAGAATATCTGCCCAAAATAATTGTTTTTTAGCTGTTTCATATTCCTATTATATATTTTGAAAATTACAATTTGGATAATATATAACAATTTAACGTGCATTATTAAAGATATGCCATAAAATTGTCTATAAACATGTATTGACGAAATTATTAGTTTTAAACACATGAAGTTTTGTTGAAGATTTGTTTTAAGAAATTTCACGTTCGCAGTGTAACTTTTCCCAAAACTTTATCTATTTCTCGTGGTAACAACTGTCACTGTAGTCTTACATTGCACTTGCATCCGGAATTGATGGTTCCCAACTTCATACAATATATCCGGCATATATATATATGATGTTTGAATTTCCATTGTGTTTCATTTGTCAACGGTAAAATTGAATTATACATAACCTTATACTATTCTATAATGTGTTTTAGTAGAAAAGTAAAAATTATAATAAATATGATAACCATATTTCGTACACTATTTAAAATATGAATCGGTAAATTACATATGTATATTAATTTCAAGTTACTCTTCACATAATTGATGTTGCATTAATAAACTTCAAGTAAGATTAAACTAAAATATTGAATTATGTCACTGCGTTGACGGTATATAATCATACTTGAAACGAAATTCAACATTTCTCGACCAATCTGTTTTGAAACTATTTCATATCTAGTGGGTAGAAAATATGGAAATTCAAAGATGCAAATGCATTACAATAAATTTGCTGTTGCCCGTCTTTGCGTTTTGAGAGTTTGATAAGGCGCACCCGCATGTAAAAGTTACTTGTAATGAACACAGGCTGCAGTTAATACATTTTGGGATTTCCGACCAATTTACAAGATACCGTGTTACACATTGTGGTGCCGTAACGCCCATAACATTATCATATTTTTTTCAGTAAATCATTGAATCGAGGTCAAGGCGAACATTTCAATCATATACAACATAATTAAAAAAAAGTTGCACCAAGTGTTCGTTTTTAAAAACCTTAAATTACCTAAATAAAATTATTTAAAATATAAAAAAATTTTTAAAAAAAAAGTAAAAGAATTTTTCAATTTCATTTTGTCAGAAATTATTCAGAAATATTATTATATAGGTATTCAAAAATATTAATCCCTCAAAAATTATCGAAATAATAGCAGTGTCAATAAATCCACGCGTATACTATTCGATGCGCATAGAGTTGCTAGAGCTAATATAATATAATCCAGTAGGGATGTACAAGGTCTAGAATTAGGTAAAAGGCATTTTCTAATATCAATTTGTCCATTACTATGTAAATTATATGATGATCTAAAATGCGGCATGCCGACAAAAAACCAAAACTGGTTAAGATATGATCAAATATCAAAATGTAGTTAACACTCAATAATGTTTAAAGTTGGGATCAAATTTTAATAATTCATCTCTTTCATGTGAGTACCTACTTAGTTCATAGAATACATACGATGATATGGGTTTCATATATATAATTATAATATGCGATGAATTAACAGGAAACAGATTAATGAATGATTTGTACTTATAAAATGTAATTTTTTTTTTTTTAATAAGCAATTTTTATGAGCATTTAATGTATGTAAATTTCCATGGACGAATTCTCGCGACCCAGCCCATGTTGTGGTACAAAAGACTGCAGCCTTACACGAAAAGCTCATATTTGGTATAATAGAGTAGATACCTACATGCATAGTATTAACGTAGGGTCATTTGCATATTGTTCGTATGTCGTGTAAAATATAAATACAACTAGCCAGTGGAGTTAACGCAAATCAGATCACTTAAAAAATTACCTATACATTTGTATACCTATTAAACATGTATTCAATTTAAGTTAAAATTATTATAATTTAATTATAAATGGTGACTAAAACATCATTACACTAATAACTAAGCGAAAATTATGTTTATATTTTGTTACGAAGAGTTGCAGTTGTGTGGTAATACAACTAGTTACACGTGTTATGTTAACTGTGATTTGTGAACTAACGAGTTATTTATTCATTGTTTCAGGTGAGATTGATCAATGCTTACGTGCCTATCCATCTTTTGACTTTGTTTGTGAAATCATTAAAAACAACTAAAAACATAATAAGAAAAAAAAATATATGTACGTATACAACCATTTACACTATGCATTAGAATATACTTAAAATATTTAAAAATAAGTTAAGAGTTAAATGATAAATTTAAATTGATTGTTTCGTATATTATTATATGTTCGAAATGTACATTTTCATCATTGGTATTTAATGTACTGAAACATGTTATTTGTAATTTAAACTGTACGTTATTGTAAAATTGTTTTAATTAATATCGTGAATTATTTGTCTTAAAAGTTTCAAAATAATAAAAAAAGGAACTTTTATGCTACTTTATACTTTTAACATCACTCAACTGTAAAAAAAAAAATTAAAAAATTATTTTTTGTTTAACATTTTTACTAAATATTAATTCATCAACAAAGTATTTCTAAAGAGCATTTTTTAATGCGTTTCTTATCTTTTTTTCGCAAATACTTCTTTAAAATATAACTATTATGACAGTTACGACTTGAATTCTACAGAGAAGTCTTAATTTAAAATATACTTCAGATGTCGTCTCTATATGAAATTTTTAAGAAAGTTTCAGTTTCGTAAAAATATAAGTATAATATTAAAGTTGTGTTATAATACTATTCTTTACCAGGTATTGAATATATATAAATATAATATAAACGAACATTTAGGTACAGAATTAGACTTAAAATAATTTATAATTACTCAAATATTAAATATATTTTGTTATTTGTTACAAAAATTGATATTGTCATTCATATTTTGGCTGTCATAAGACCATAACAAATGATAATAGACTTGATAATTTATGTATACACATACAAGTATTTGTTACACCCAAAGCCGAAAGATTATAGTTGTAGTTTAAAGATTTTTATGGTAATTAATATCAAAATTCAAGATAATAATTAAACCTCGCATTTAAATTTTTTTTATCAAATACAATTGTATGCATTAATTTTAAGATTTTAATCAGAATATATCATCATTTCCATGCAATGCCAAGGAAACAATATTTTTAAATTGTTATACATCGAACAATTTTAAAGCTACAACAGTTATTGGTAGTTACTGATTGTCATTAATATTATACATAAATATAATAAATATAGTCCAATAAACGCTAAAAGTATGTAAAAATAATGGATACTAAAATTCGATTAAATAATACTTATAGATATTTAGAATTAGTGTTGTAGTTTTTTTTTTTTTTTATTGAACTTAAAAAACATCAATAGCAATAGTTATTAGTTTTTGTATATGTTACATAGTTAATGGTTAGGTACTATAACTAAATTTATAATATTTACATAGTGTTATTTATATATAATTATTACAAACAGAGATATTAAGCTATCTTAACAGTAGGTTTAAATTTTGTTGTGTAAGTCGGTCTTTCTTAGGAAGACTAACGTATTTGATATGTTTTCAATGCCAGGTCCTAATGCTTCGCTCATGTTGGTTGGAATGTTATATTTTCTGAGTTCATCGGAGTATTGATGGTACTCTGTTATTATATGTTTTACTGTTAGAGTAACCTCACGGGCTGTGCATTGCGTGTTGTAGTTTTTTAACTTGTTAGATATAATTCTATAGTTTATTGTGTGAGAAAAATGATGTAGGTATTTTCGTGGAATATTATTTTTACATATTGTCTTGTAATAATTTATTTTTCGCTGAGTTTGAGTTTATTTTTGTGTCTTGTAACGCAAAATATCTGACAACACAAAAGGCGTCACGTATTGCTCGGTTGCCGTTTACTTTTACGTGCAATTTTGAACCTCAAAAACAATCTGATAGTATGCAAAAAAAAAAAACCCAAATGTCACAACGTAACTCGGTGACATCTAGACTATATTACTTTCGCAAGGATAGCATTAAAATGTAGTTTTCAATGAACAAGTTTCCTTTTCTAGTAAATAAAATAAAGTGTTGAGTAAAATTCAAATATAACTGTTTCATTTCGTTTGCTTTATTGGCTAGTTCGTTCAATAAAATTTGACACTTTTAAAAATGTAATTTTCGAGTATATATAAATATAACATATCAAAATACTTGTATATAGAATATAGTGTATATAGAAATACTATACTACTTCAAACTTTATTTATTTATTATTATATTATTATTTGAACTCTTATATTTTACCATTTTCAAACACTGGTCGCTTTCATATGAAATCTCGTTTTCAAACTTACTATGTGCAATGATGTATATTTAATTAAATAAAATTACTTTTTACTTATTTTATAACTTTTACGGAATTATTGTAATAAAATAAAATTATTGTTGACTTATAAATTGGACAAAAGTTAAAATTAGAATACTCACATAAATTAAATGACAATATAATATTTTTACTTAGTATCAAACAGTGAACTTTAGTCTTTTTAGGTTCCTTTATCATTATTAAAATATGTTATCCTTCAAATAACCGTCATAATCAGACATGGTCGTGAGGAAAAAAAAAACTACATAAGTCAGTTACACGATGCAACTGAAATAAGTCTTATAAGTCTCATTGCTTAAAATAACATTCATGTTTCTTTTTGTTAAAAAAATTAAAATGCAGTCGTTTGCGAAAAAGAAATGAAATAAACTTACTTCCTACCTTAAACGAAAAACCTGCACAATTGCCGTGGACCCATTCACTCGGAACCGTTTTGGACTATTACCTCACTTAACCGTTTCCCAGTAAAAACGCTTGGTTTTCCTCACAACTATTGCCTTTGCCACCATCCATGCATTTATATCATATATAAATATTTATATACAAAATATTACATAAAATAAAAAATATATTTTTTATTTCTAACACGTAAAACACCTCCCCTACTCCCTTACCTTGCACACACATATATTCATTGTGAATGTACTTCTGTACTGTATATTTTATCAAATTCCGAATTGGAAAATGAAATTTTGAACTTACATAGGCTCTGCCATAAGTGTCAATACAATTTGAGATCTCAATAAACACGATTTCTTATGAATAATGTATTGTTTCTGTGCAGTCATAAAAAATATTTTTTTCCACAATCGTTCCACTAATATTACCGATAATGTATCCTCGGTACATTTTTCTGGCACTACTATAAGCCCAAACCACATTTTACTTGAAATGATATTTTAATATTGAAGTCACTACGTGTCATATATATACGAACAATTATTTAAATTTGGTGCCAAGATCTTTGGGAAATGTGCTCAGACGTTTGACAAAAGCCGTCTACTACAACGCGTCTTTTGTCTAATATTTTCATGAAGAAAACCAAGACACAGTGAAAATGTATACAATTAAATGTAAGTTTGTAACTATAAACAATAGTTTGCATACAATTTTTGAATATGTATAATATCGTAGTTTACATTCAGTAAAGTATTTATTCAATTTTTACCACATCGTCTTCACACCGATCCGATAACTTTGTATTATTTATATAATTATTATTTTCATAATAAAATTCAATATTAAATATATAGTTGATGGATGTATATTAATATCATATACAACATATATTTGGTTATTTTAATTTCGATTCTTAGAATTGTCATAAATCATATCGTGATATGTTTAGTTATAATTAGTTATAATGTTTCCATTTATTTTTGACAGGAATATTAATTATATTAATAAAACTACTGCTATATGATTATTTTATAAGTAATAAAATATGTTTTTTTTTATTGTAATACCTAATTTAAATAATTGTAGAATATGGTCTTTTGAAATACAATAAATTCTATACTTCAATATACTGAACCATTTACATGATAATTAATTATTCAAATTTTATTGATCTCCATGAAACTTTCAACTATAGTTTATTCACATTTATACACCTTAATAACAAAATTCTTTTAACCCCAACGAATTTACATATACTTAATCTATTTTAAAAGTGCATAGAAAAACTTTATATAAGTAAAAGGAAATTTTGATTTTCATTTTAAATGTGTTTTATCTTTGTTTGTGTTTCTTTTGGTCGATTATTTCTAAAACAAATACAGATTAAACTATTGATTGAAGATCTTTAAAATTGCTATAAAAAAAATTTATTTTGCAGTTGTGAAGACCATTTCTTCTGATCAAGCACATTATAAATAGTTTTGATGAATCTTTAATATAATTTATTCCATAGGGTGTATATTATTATAGTTTTAATGATTTTGTCTTCTAGTACATTGTGCAGTACATACATATAGATCAATGTTTTGAGTATGTGTTCAAAATATCTCCTATAATAACTTTAAATATTAAGAATCAAACCAAATAACCGACTTTTCTCAAAATAAAATATAATATTATTAAATTAATTTTATTACATTTGATACAAAACGTGTTCTATTTCCAATAAACAGAATGTAGAAGTAATTTTAGTTTATCCTATTCAATACTCATTTTATCATCTAACATATATTGTTTATTTTAATTGTATTTAGGCATTTTAAGTACTACATGTATTTAGGTTAAAAATTCATAAATATGGATATTAAATAATAAAAATGTTTAACGAAGAATATTGGTATAATTTTAATTTGAAAATTTCTTTTCTTTTTAAGTTTCTAATGGTAATTAGAAAATAATATATGTAAATAAAAAATAAATTGTCGAAAAACATATATATACTTATATGTGATAGATTTTATTCAATAAATCTGTTCTTAACCAAAAATCCGGATCTACTATACTCGTAGAATTTCTATTTATTTCAGTAAAGGAAAATATCAAAAAATAATATGTTCTAATCTTGTTCAACAAGAAAATCAAAATATATATTTTTCGTTCTTTCTCTTTAATATCGTTTTACTTTTGTAATAACATTCATGCTAGACGTACGAAAACTAGCAAAGTTTTCTTTTGTACGAGTCCTTCTAAATCGAAATCATATTAAACTGACATTCTAGTAACAAACTCTTGTTAACAGAGTAAATTGAAAACTTCTCCTCCCAAGTAATTTTAATCACGATTTATTTTCACAGTACATTTTCCGTCATTTTGGTTTTGATTTGGAAATATTTACTTTAAGAATAGCACGAATAATTATCGGAAAAAAAATAAAATCTACTAATTTTTTATTATTTAAAACCAATAATGATTTAACATTGTGTGTTCAACTTTCATAGTACATTTCTGTATAAAAAAAAATTGTAATTACTATAATAAAATAAAATATTGAACTTATTATTATTATTATTATTTCGAATATTATGTTGATCTTATTATTCTGAATAATTGGAATCTTCACTATGTGTCGTATTTATTTCAGTTTACATGTTTGATTCAAAATATTGATTTTGATACATTTTTCTTTCTTTTTTTTTTAAAAAAATTTCAAATACAGTTTCTTGTGTATTTAAAATATTATATTTAATTATATTGTAAAAATAAAATTATAATAATTATAATACTAGAATTTAAATTACACATCATGTGATTGTGAAATATTAAGCTTATATCATATTTTTTGAATTTTAAACATGTTATCAATTGTACAATAGATCAATAGGTTCGAATGTGTTTTACTCTAGACTATCACAACTATTATTAATGTCTTTGTGTTACATTACTGCATAAGTACTGTTTTTTTCTTTTTAATATTCCAATCTTATTGTATAAATTATATTATGAATTGGATAGCATGTAGTCGTGTGTTGCTTACAGACTGAAGGTTTTTTAGGTAGAGAACACAGTTTATGGGTTAAATATATTATATGCAAACTGAGTTTGGCGAGAAAAGTTAATCAAATTTATTTGCAAAATGAATTATTTATTATACGTTTATCGTACGAGATAAAAAATAAAATAAATAGTATGCTACTAGAACGCGATATGCGGTGCAAATGTAATTCAGGCGAACACAATACTAATGATTTGTTATCGAATTATTTTTGCTTCAATGAATAATGCTTAATACGATTTTTTTTTTTTTAT
Source organism: Chaitophorus viminalis (assembly GCA_025469195.1). Taxonomy (NCBI): domain Eukaryota; kingdom Metazoa; phylum Arthropoda; class Insecta; order Hemiptera; family Aphididae; genus Chaitophorus; species Chaitophorus viminalis. The sequence continues at coordinate 249,528 of JAIPRK010000090.1, read as the reverse complement.
ATATATATTCTTGTTATATTATGCTTGCATGATTTTCTTGGTGGTTTAAAATGACATTTTGTGAAACAATTTTACAATATCCACTCACACGTACTACCTACATATCTGTCGATGAAGCTTCGTTTTTTCCAAGATGTTGAGTAATTATTTTCACGTTTTATGAAAAGTGGACAATACATATTTATATTATATTCAATTGTTGTCATGAAATAGAAATCGTGCAATGAATAATAATATTATGTATAAAAATTAAAATGAATATTAAAATGATTCATTTTCTACGATTTATTTTAAGTGTACATAATTATTTCAATAGTCTAAACGATGACATGAGCACACCAACGGGTATTTAATAGACCTAAATTAACACTGAATTACTCTTTAATAGAATAGCACTCGCAGTCAGTCGACAAATTGTTTCTAATGCATAACTGCATTATATAACCCATTTAAATAACATAATAGAATTCCAATGACATACGCATTTATTGTCTACGATATTTCAATAGAAATATTATCAAGCCGTTATTGTTGCCAAATCATATTAGCATACGTTAAGTATACAATTATATTTGAATTATAGATTTTACTCTAACTATTGTCGTATGATCAGTATTTGTAAATAAATATATGATTAAAAAATGTAAAACTGAAATATTCCTATTACTATCATATAACATTATAAGTATTATAAAATTATTTCTAAAATAAATAGCAAACACGTAGGACTTATTTTTATGATTATATATTTAATTTGTTATCGTTGTAAAAAAAAAATAAGAATCATAAAATAATATATTTATACTGAGAAATAATAGACATGGCCGTGTTTTAGCTAATATATAGTCACAGGGTGATTTTTTCAAGTATGCTTATTCTTTTTTATTCGTATGTAATGCATAAGCTATTTATAGATAAGAATAACATGTACCTATACTATTTCATATTAATATATTAGAGATGCAAATAAATAGTTATATTGCATTTGCACTAAATATACTTTAACAGAAATAAAATTATTAAAACTATGTAAATCAAAGACCATAATGGAAAAATTTAAAAAGAATAATATATCAAATCATTTTGTTGTTACATTGGCAATCGAAGTAGCAATTTAAAATGTTGAATTTGTTCATAACTGTTGTTTTAATTTCACAAAACTAATTAGTTTAATTTATAACTAATTATTATTAATAATTTCTTTCTTTTCCCCTGAAATACAGTTTGCAATTTGTTCCCGTAAAATTATTAAAAGTGTAATGGATATAATAACGATCAAATTTTGCCGATTCATGAAGATATTACAAAATATAATATACAAGTGATTTGTAACCCCTGTCAGCTGTAAAATAAATGAATAAAAAAAAATGGAAATTTAATCAGGAAACACCTAACATTAGAATACATTTTTAATGATGCGAAAAAGTATATCTAAATAACAATAATACAGTATGATATTGCTTTCAATTGAAATAATTTATAACAAGTTTAAGCCGGCATTCCGAGTAGGCAATATAGGTACATGCGTGTCGTTAGAACGATATGATTGTAGGATATTTGTGTCGCACAAGTATAATAATATTATATATTGCATTTTGATATTAATTTTTAACTTAATTTAATGCTATACATCAATGTTATACTGTACAGAATTTGTACATGTCTTGTTAAAACTTACGTATATAAGTTTGTATCGATTTCGTAAGATACAGTTATAGTCAACTGTTAGTCGTTTATAACTTATTCATTTTTCCAAAAATGTCTAATACGTAAACATTGTAAATGAAGAATTAATTTTAATGTAAAATTTGTATACATCTATGACGGTCTATAAAAAATATACAATATGGCAATCATTATTAGTAAAAAATTTTTAGAAATATTTTCATCTTATCTTTTTAATCATAAATTAATTATTAAAACGTTTAGCTTCACGTGTCTGAAATGTGTGTATAGGCGTATTTCACTATCGTAAAGGAAAACATCTCAATAGTGCTCAATTAAATTCCACGTATTCTACTATTATACAGGTTATAAGTAAAATACACCGAATAGTTAATGTAAAATCGCTTTTATAAGTCTTATGTTATTCATAATTTTTTTCGGAAAAGTATAATAATATACATGCATACAATAAATAAATCAAGGCCGTAGACAAACATTTTTAGAAATTAAATGAAATAATAATAATATTAAAATGACCTTCACATATTATGTAGTTTTACGAAACGATAAATTAAAAACTAATACTTAATCATTCTAAAATGTATCAAAATACAACCAAACAATAAAAATAACATTTAAAGAATATTTTTAATTTATTTACAAATTTTTGGAATTTTTATGATATAATTAATTGGAGTAGGTTATTAAGAGAAAAAGTTTTAATATTAACTATATAAACAAACAATACATTCACACAAACAACTTGGTAGATAATTTAAGTATGCAATTTCACGTCAATGTTGGTAAATAAATATAGATTGTGGCAAAATAATTTCCACAATTTGATACATTATTCCGAATATACGAACAAAATGAACTTTCTAAAAACACGTCTGTGTTTACTTTAATTTTGAACCATTGTTTTGAATACAATATTTAGTCGTTGGGATTAAAAAATCTATATAGTTGATGTTATAATTATTATTATTTTTTGTTTTTAATTAAATGCATCCAATGGCACGCTGACAATACGAAAATTTATTTTTATTTTTTTCCTCAGAGTCGTAAGTTCTATGAAAATCGAACGTTAACTACGGTTTGTTATAAGACGGCGACTGAGTTAATGCAATGCAGAGGGACCTTTTTTCCGTTTGATTCATTTTAATATATTTTGAGCCCTAGATTCGTTGTTTAAAATGTTCATATAAATTACGTATAAACGATAAAACTGCTAAGCTCTATGTTTTATATCATTAAACGTTCCTATATGTATTCGATTATTCGTATATAAATGATCAGGTATAGCGTAAGTTTTTCACAAATCGTAAAGTATTATATTTTTAGGTTATTAAGTTGTTTAAAATTCGCACATGATAACACACAATTATATCATACATGTATAAATAATCAATGTTCTTGTGCTTTAGTTATTTATGTAATATTATTCGAAGTGTTGTTTAACATCATGTGGTATTGTAATGATATAATGTAAAACCACTTTCTTGTGGTAAATTATGTATTGTTCCGACGTTACTTTTTCAACTATTTTTAAATTTTAATCAATAATATTTGTTTGGTTTTTAGTCGTATTAATACTAATGCGCGCAGCAGGAAACTTAGTTTTCTTTTTCCCAGTACACAACTGTTTTCGTTTGTTGTGACAATAAATGTTTAAATTCGACACACAGGCGCCCTTAACGCGTCGCCGAGTTTCTCCGAATACCCGATAACTTTTGTGTCCCCTTTTAAACTTTTAAGCGAAAACATGTAAGTGTGTAAAATATAAATATGAGATGCCTATGGTGCGTAAAACCCTCTCGTCTTTAACGCGAAAATTTTCGTTGAGGTCAATTACTTAGGAAGAAATATCCGAGGGTGAAAAAGTTGTTCCAGATTTAAAATTATTAATACACCAAAGTTTTGATCTCATATGACTATATATATTTATAATATAATATATACGCACGTATATTTACAACGTAATATTAATATATATTATGTTGAAAACAAGATTTAACGAGAATTAATATTATTTCTAACGCTGATTTTTTTTTTATGCATGTTGTAAACGATTGTTTGGTTGTACATAGATGTATATTTTAATATATGTCGCACCGATATTAATTTCAAAGAATTGTCAAATGAATATTTGAATATTTCTTTTATTTTTATTTTTTTTATTATGTCCTGGAGACTCGTAGTTTTGAAAGTTTGATCGTGAAAGAAGTTTCCATGTTTATTATACATGTTAATCGAAGAAAAATAAATTTATAAATATCTGATGTGTTACATAATTACAGCTATTTTGATTCATTTTAAGTGGTGCACGGTACAAATACAGAAAGAGGGAAACAATATGTAAAATCAAAGTTTTGTAATAAATCAAATGCATGCACAAATTATATTATTTATTATAGAATTATCGCTCAAATTTTTAGAACACAGAACTAAGTAATGATATTTTCTTCATTCTATTTTCAGCATACAATAACTGATTATAACTAGTAATATTTCAACTATTTGAAAAACAATTTAGCTATAATAATAATTATAATGAATGTAATAAATAATAATACTTCCCAATAACGTCTGTCCAATAAAATGAATAATGTAAAAGTCAATTTTTTTATTCTTCTTTTTTTTTCGTAACAAAGTTATTTTAATTAATACGGCCAACGAATTGTATTTATACATACACAGCTATAAACTTGTTAATACGTATACATTCAATAAATTGTTTTAAATAATAAAAATTTGACGTGTTATATTGTTTGATTTTTTTCGTAGTAAAATATATGTTGTATATAGTATTTAATTCAAATTAAATTAAAATAATATTCATGTAATTTTCTGCACCGGCAAAATAAATGAAACTACTAGAAATACAGTTCGATTAACGCTGTTACATCGGTATTAGCATATAATTAATATGCATAATATGTAAAGTTGTTGTTGTTGTTGTTATTATTATTGTTGTTGTTGTTGTTGTTGTTGTTGTTGTTATATAATATCGTTTACAGTTTTATAATATTTGCTTCGAATTTCAACGTGCGAAATGTTTATTTCATTAGACGCAAATGTAATCAGTACCATATAATTTAATATGATCATAAATACTATTGTTATAAAAACATTTCACCATCAAACGTGCTAGAATTCTAACGTTTACAACAAAAATAATATTATGTTGCAAGTTAGTATAGTGTTACATTATAATTCACAGGAAAATCTATTAACTCAAAAAGTTATGTTAGTTCAGTTCTTGAGATTATGTGCATGTAGTAATTAATAGTATACATAATATATAAGGCATACAACTATACATATTATAACTATATTTTATAATATGTGTGAGCCCGTGTGTATATGAGTGTATATTTAGTTATGTGCAACGGGGTTTTTTATAAGAATTTACGGTTGAATTAATTCGAATAAAACTGTGGAGGCATGAAAAATCTTGGGTTTACTCTTGTTACTTTTATAATTTTACAATAAGATCTAATATAATATACTATTATAGTGTAGGGTATACACTTCATAGATACTATTTATTTATTTATTTATTATATATGATCAGTAGTCGCTTATCAGTAGGATTATGAGTATGGAATTTTTCATTTGAAATGTTCACATAGAAATATTTTAAACTTGAAAATTCCAATTTTCTTGATATATTGAAATAGGTATATTATATTGAAGTATATAGGTTAATTATATAGGTATATATTGAAAAAGGTATATTATTATTATTATATTAATTTCTTATTCGTTATGACGTGTTAAATATTATTTATTAATAAGCATTTATATTTTTTTTTATACATTTTATGTATAAAACTTAAAGTATAAGTGAATTATTGTTATCTAGATACAAAATATACATAATTTTTTTTTTTTAAAAAGTATGATTTAGTTTTATTTTAAAAATTATACATTAAAAAAAAAAAAACAAAATATATTGATAAATAATAATATACAATTATGATATATAGGCTAAAGGCTATAATTTATATTAAACTAAAAATTATATTACAAATATTACTATTATATTAACTATATTATTATTTATATTTTAAATTTGTATTTTATTTGAATTAAAATAGCAATATTATATAAAGGTTATATAATATAATAGATAAATATTAGTTATAATAGTGTTTTTGGTTATAACTTATAATTTAATTAGTTATAAAATGCAATATAATATATCAAATTAGTAACAAAGTTATAGTTATTACTACATATTAAATAGACATGAGTTATGAAATGTATTTTATAGACATATATTAGGTTAATGATTTCTGAAACTTTTATTTAATATATATATATATGTATTATGTTTATGAAAATTATTATTTATTATATAACTTGTATAATGAAATGTTTTATGCAACATCATTTGAACACAACATTATAACATTTTCAACTTCTGTAAGTATATATAGATGTTTACTGTATTTGTTTCTATAGTTTTTCATTTTAATTTTTAATTTTACATCACAATAAAACATTTAATGAAATTTTAGAACCTTAACTATCTCTATATGATAAATTACATATGTATGACGCATGTATAATATAATATTGAATATTATGTTCATGTATACAATTCTAGTATTTATGCAACTATTTATGCGTTCATTATATATTAATGGGCATTTGATCTCAGTAATATTGGGGTCTTAAATTATGATTTTAAATTAATAATAATTTACATTAAGAAATAATTATGATTAAACTGTACCCCTTTGAATACTGTTTGATTTAAAACCTTCCGAGAATTAATGATATTCAATTTCATTATAAACAAGTAAATTTTCAATAATCCCATGAATTAATATTCATTAATATTATTTATCATATAAATTATTTAAAGTTAGTCAATAATCAGCGGGTTCGATTTTTTTATAGACAATTATGGTTTATGTTTCTTCAATTTAAAGAAATAACTTGAATACCAAAAGTTGGTAATAATTGTCAATAAAATCTCACACTTATATTATGTAAACAATAAAGGAAGTAATAGTATTCTAAATAATTTAGACAATTTATATAGTTTTCATCAAGAACATGTACATTTGAAAGTCAATGTATTTATTTTGATATTTTCGTTGTATTATAACCTTTTTACAAAGCAATTATCTGTAGTTTCACGAAATTAAATATTGTAAAACTATTCAAAATATTATCTTGACTTTATGTATGTATAATTGATGAAAACGTATACATGGATTATATATAATTTGATATATTTCTTGTTTCTGCGTTAATATAATTGGTTGGCCTAATAATAACTAATCTATATATGGGTATGGTTTAGCGTGGAATTACCGATAGTGGTTGCTTTGTTGTTGACACGTTGATAAACCTATGACAGTCGAATTTCGCAGGTTAATACCATGATCGTTGTGAAGAAAACAATGTAATCAGTGGAAGTTCAGTGACATAACAAAATACCCTTTTGTACGAATTTATAGTATAAAATAATATATTATTGCTTCAGCAATTTCTGTTAACTCATTTCCGAGAAATACATCGTTTATGCCGTTTTCCAAGTTTTCGATGAAATTAATAAAATAGAAAAAAATCTTACCTACATCAATTATATTGAATATTTCAAAATTTAGTAACAGTTATATGAAAAATTGGTTCTTTATCAATAGTAAAATCAATTTTGTTATGTTTCTGAAATAAAACATGATTTTTAACAGTATAGTGATCCGTTCTTTTGAGATTAATAGTTTACCACATAACATAGCGATCGCAAGAAAATACGTTTCAGACCTTTCTCGCCGAAAAACGAATAAAAAAACCATTTATATTTTTATTTTTAAACTTCATACACGAGTTCTTTAAATAGTTAACGGTGACTATTATAGTATAAGCTATAAACTGTGTGAAACGGTTTTTTTTTTTTTTTTATGACAGAAACTACGATAAACAATAGGTTACGTGTCGTACTTAGGTGTAGGCCTCGTGTGACTGGTGTGACCATAAAATAGAATTATTCGTGCAAAATTCACGAACATTAGAGAACCATAACAAAACCCAAACAGTCTCTGGATTATTTAAATGTTGAGCGAAAACTATGTGGAATTTATTAGCTTTTTTTTATATTTTGTATTTCGTATAGTAACGGCGTTTTGCAGTTCATCGAGTGAACAAAATAATACGTTGAATAGGCACCAGATAAAAATCATATGAACATGACGTTAATTGCATAGTAATACATTAAAAATAAAGAACAATACATTAAAGGTTTATTCAATCTATATTGATTTAATACTATTTTGCATTAACATTCGAAATGACTAAAATTATAGATGTTTATGTTATATTTTATACATTAGATATGTACATTTATAAGATATGCATTCCAAAGAGAACGTTTATCTTTATACTAACAAATTGTGGGTTCAATTTATATAAAAACTTATTAGAAAAATAACTGATTGTTGTAGAGTTTTAATTTTTTTTTTTTTTCAATTAAAAATGTTTATAACAAATATCATAAAAATATCTGAGTTCTATTAATTAATATAATCATATAATCATTTATCAAAATTTAGTGAATATAGAAAACGCGTTCGAATAACAAAAAAGTATTATTGTTACCATTATATAACTTTGAAATCTTAAATCCTTTGATATTAAAGCTTTTCAAATGCAACGTACTTAACGTAATGAATTTGTTCTAAATGTTTACTCTCCGTGTAATTGTATTTATGCAAACAAAATAAAAATCAGCTTAAATTTGTATTTTATTTCGTCGGTACCTATTCAGTTTCAATGAGTAAACAAATTTCAATCATTAGACTATAATTTATTTACCATTTTCAGCTGTGTCTATGTAATTCAAATTCAATTAAATGTACACATATGAGTATCTTTTGTAAGCAAACCTATGTCATTTTACAAATTTAAGTAATTTAATCATAAAAGTGGGATTCAAATTAATTTTAACCTGATTTCCCAAATGATTTCATTAATACCATTTGACAAATTGTGGAAGATAATTTTCAAAACCAAAAAATCAAATATGATAATATGATAATGGCAATAGCATGTACACATCATGGTATATGAAAATAATTTTATTTTAATTAAAACTAAAAAAAATTTTCCACAAAAAGGTATTTATTTTTTCTTATTTTTTTTATATGAAAAATTTTATAACTATTATATAATTATATCTACTAAATGTACATACTATGGAATGTAGGGGAGAGTTCTTATGTATAAAAAATTATAGACAAAAAACATAACATTTTTAAAGATTCTAAATACTCATAGATTTTTTGTATTCAGTAAATAAGTAAATTGCAGTTAAATAATATTATTGTTCGTACAATTTATCATAACAGAAAATGGTAACAAAAAGAAATTCATGAGACGCATTATAGAACAAAAAATAATAATCTTGATAGGAGAGATAAAAAAAAAATAAGATTCTGAAATATCATTGAATTTCAAGTGTTTAGGTTAAAACATAAAATAATATATTATAATTGCTCTATATCAATATATTATAGCTACATTATTTTAATTTTATATTTTCAAATATAACTAATTCATCTAATTCAGTTTTTAGATACTCTAAATAGTAATATTCAAATAAATACATTTTTTAAATATTTATAGAATGTTATCTCTATATCAGTACCTAAAAACTAGTTTTTCGTCCAATATAGAAATACTACACAAGCCGCATAAGTCAATGGAGCGATTCACAGTTTGGTCACTTTAGTAATAATTTTATATTATTCGGCAGTGATGGATCTAGGATTTTGTTCGGTAGAGGAAAACATTTCTTTTTTAATATTAGTTTAAATATATATATATATATATATATATATATAAAAAAACTTTTATTAAATGCTGTATTTTATAATATATCATTAATAGCAATGGCCAATCATGCAATATAAGTGTGCACGCACGGAAACAAATTTTTTTAGAAACACGAATTTTAATTTTAAACTTTATTCCTGATAAAAAATCACTCAACATGTGTTAACACATCTGATGAGCTATGGGGAGATAGGCCTCTCTATTTCCTCCTTTAAATCCACCAGTAATGGCTGGTGCCATGCATAAATATACCGATATCAATAACCAGCACCGAACACTTCTAAGGAAATACGATGATGAGGGTTATTCTACTACGAATGAATACCCCGTTGCTTATAACTAGATAAGTTTGAAAAGTCGACGGTATACATTTTTTAACGAGTTCCAATGAAACCGTCCAATTCTTGGGTTCAGAACAGCATCCTTGTTTGAAGGTATGCAATAATATATATATTTTTTTTTTCAATTTCAGCTGACCCGTCATGCATGGTTATGCTGTTTACTGGACGATAATAGGGTAGCATTGGACGGACCTGCTTATTCGTACTGATACACGGCATACTACGAAATAAAAATATTAATTGTTGTTTTATACATTTTAAGTATTTAATTTTGATAAATTGTTAATTTACCCCTGGAAAATTTCCTCACCAATGATAATACAACATGAAGTGTATACATTTATGGAACATATTTACTACACAAATGATACTTATACGTGGACAATGTAATAAAAAGAGTACTTCACCGTTGCCGAATCACAGTATCAATAACAAAATATTATGGTATCATGCACCGGTGGTCAAATCGGGGAAATAAGGGGATGGATCCTGCATATGACCTTTTTACAACACGTATAATATTCTGTAACTTTGAAAAATATTTGAAAAAAAAAAAAATTGTATATTAAAAAATAAATCACTTCCCCGCATGATCAAATCATTGGACCGCCACTGATCATATTGTGTAAGTTAAAACTCATTTTAAACGTATCATTTCAGTTCACAGTTTGAAAATAACAAACAATTTTAACTATACTGTACAACTTGCCGCTCCCCATACAGACCATCCGATACGATTATAAAGACAATATAATGTGAAATGCCGGTTTTCCGTGTTAACTGTCAGCTGGGGAAAGTATCAATAGCGGATAACCCGTTGTTCTCGATGAGATGAAAAGTTTGAATAGTTTTGCAATAGTTCAAAACGTTTATTGAGGTTTGCCCGTGGCATCCTATTCGACGGGGTATCAGATTATACAAACTATATATGTTATATATCGTTTCCGTTCTAATTTCTCGAACTGAAATTATATATTAAGACCATTATAATTTGACTAAAACATTCAATGTAAGCTTGTACACACGTAATTGAATACTAGTATTCAGTTCCTTATTGCTGCAGTAAAAATCAGAATATTTTAAATTTTTCTCTTTATATATTAAATTTCTTGTTTTGTGTTCTTGTACATAATTGAATAATACATTTATGCTTATTTTTGGTTTTTGTAGCAATAAGCACCATTTGATGGTCATCATAATTTCTCGTGTATAGATTTCGATCGTTTGTCAACGTTAATCATTCCCCGAAACTCCCTTCTCCACTGGAGTCATAGTCAAAGTAAATTTATTTATTTCTATATGTTATTATCATTGTCATGGGTGTATTTGACGCAATAGCAATACTGTAGCAGGCAAGCAAAAATGTAGTTCGTGTAGAAAAATATTTTTGCTTATGTAATGCTGCTGCAGCGTGTAAGTGCAAACCAAACGTGCACACTCATATATATATATATATTCGATAAAATATTGATTAGTAAATAGATAGTTGATGACAGTAAAATTATCTTGAAAATGCGTTAATTGGTAATATATTATATATGTTCTTGTATATACCTGACAAATATTATTTCCTTTGTAATCTTTTGCAATAAATTCAATGTTAAGATGTTTCATAAAAATGATAAATTCATATTCATCTCGTCAACGAATACACTTTTTACCGTCGAAATTTGAATTTGTGGTAATTTTTTTCAGTTATCTAACGGATTATACTATTTATTGGCTTTTCATTAAATATACAAACGGAGTACGGAATATTTTTCGATTAGTACAACTACTCTAATGAAATATTTATAACTAAATGGCTAATGCGTATAGTATGCATTATGAATTTTAATAATTCAACTTTTCTCGATTAGCATTATCTCGCAGAGTAGTCACATACAACAATAAATTATGAAAATTTATTCCAAAATATTTCGTTTTTAACAGCATGGAATTATTCATTAAGAATTGTATTTAATAATAATTATTGAAAGTACTGTAATATTGCGCTGTTATTAACAATTGGACCATTAAAAATTGTATATTATTTACAAAAATAGGTTTTTTAATAAATATAATTTGAATTGATTTATTTTCAACTGCATATAGTTAATAATGCTAAAACAGTATAAGTACTTATTATGTTGTATACAAAATACAAGTCAGTATAATATTACAATTTTTTTTTTTTTATTTAATAACATTTTGCTTTGATTAAATAGCGAGTAAACACGATTTTAATTTTTCCATTGTCACAATTGATTTGAATACGACGTTTTATCCTTGATAGGCATGCTTTTATAGTGATGCAGTCTAGTGTCTTAATTCGGTCAATCGTCTTGTTCTCAGTAGTATAATATTATACGAAGTCACAAAACGTATTGTATTCTCGAGAACGATACAAAGGCACTATATTTGTTTTTCAATTATATATTTTTAACCTTTTATAGTTTTCTATTTTTTTTTTTTTTTTAATGTAAAAAAAAAAACAATAACTTTTTTGGGGTATATTTTGATGGAATGAAAATTGAAAACAAACCCGTTGAAGGTCATTTTTCGAATTTCTTTGTCTTTTAAAATGTTTTTGTGCATTCTTTGAATAATATTCAAAATAAAAACAAAACGTCTCTGAGAAAGCTTATTTTTTACTTGTAAATTTGGTTTTTATAATGTAGTTATCTACTATAATAATACAATAATAATACAAGTACAGATTCGTTCTCTAAATAGGGAATAATTTAAGGTTTAATTGTATGTATTGATTCAATACGGGAGTATAATTTATTGATCATTATTGTGTATACAAATGAAAATATAAGATAACATGAAAGGAAAATAATATTATATAGTTGAAAATAGTTGATTAAATTGTTTACCTTGATAGTAATCATAAAATATAGTTATGTATAGTTGTATTTCTATTTTTATTTTATTTTGATTCTATTGACCATTACTTTTCCTTGAATATGTTTAATATTAAACTAAAGATCAAAGCATGGGAATTATATTTTACATGATATTTTTTTTATAATTCGTTTTTTTTCCATATTTTAAATAAAACATGATAATTTAACATTAATATGGAGTTAAATACTTGAGCAGATTTTTGTATGCATAATTCATAAATGCCATAAACATAATATTAATGTTTTTACTAAAATTACATTTTTAAATAATTTTCCGGTGTACTTATAGTATTTATATTTTAAAAAGAAACTTTTCATTGTTTGTGAATGCTTTGAGCGAATGGTCAACTTGAATTTGTTGTTTAACGCTGTTAATAACACAATATTTATGAGTAAATATTAACGGCAAATGGCAGTATACATCGATCACGAACATTCAGTGTTATTATAATTTATAATATTTATTATATATAATATACAGCTTACCTGCTTAACAATAATTTAATAACGGCTCCGGATTTTAATCATTACCATGGTAATTGGAATGTACTATTGAAAACTTAATGAGTCTCGAATGAATTATATCGTCGGATAAACGAATTATATCATTATGAGGTTATGCGTTGCATGTTGTTCACTTATGTTGTACGGGAGTGTGTGTGTGTGTGTGTGTGTGTGTAACGCATATTCCATTAATGCACAAGATTTCATTATAATATATTACTTTGTTTCGATTGTTCAATTAACATATTATTATTAAATCGACTTCTAATTACACTTTCACTGACTTGATGACGGATTTCGGGGTACTTACACCTACACGAACTGTAATTATTTATTCGTTGTATCAAATAACGCTATAAATTCAGAACACACGTGTGTGCTGCAGTATATTCATTTGTACGTAATACGTCGTTTTATACGCATATATACGTATATATATACATTATACACACTATTATTGTGTTCGTATACGCTGGAACCAGTGGCTTAAAACAAACGAATAAAAGCAATCATCTGTTGCTTTGTCAGCGTTACCGTGCACACCGCGGTAGACATTTCCAGCCAACGGAATTCTGCTTCACAATTGACCTCATTTCAAACACGAATGATACGTTACATACCTATTATACGTTCAGAAGTCGATAAATATTCGTTAGACGTTACAATTACTTGTACCTACAATGTATTATATTAAAAGGTGACGGTATTAGCGTCAAACTTGTGTGTGTGTGTGTGTGTGTGTGTGTGTGTTCTTGAAAAAAAAATATATATATTTATACAATTCTCACTAAATACATTTTCAATCATAATACTTGAAATTTGATAAATTTTTAAACAACGTATTTTCTTCATCTACAGTTCTTGGACTTAAGTCTTAATATATCAGAGTTATATAATATATTTGTATGCTTATATTTGTAATTTCTTTATTGTATCTTGAAGGATAATTTTTTTTCTTGGAAATTTTTTGTACTTTGTGAGTCAAAAAAAAAATTATATATTTATTTATACAATTCTCACTAAATACATTTTATTTTCAATCGTAATACTTGAAGTTTGATAAATTTTTAAACAACGTACTTTGTTAATCTACAGTTCTTGGACTTAAGCCTTAATATATCAGAGTTATATAATATATTTGCTTGCTTATATTTGTAATTTCTGTATTGTATCTTGAAGGATATTTTTTTTTCTTGGAAATTTTTTGTACATTGTGAGTCAACATTTTCTGTACCAGAGTATTTACCATTTTACTATTTATTATTTACATATTTTATGCATATTGCATATATGTTATAATGAATCATGTGATAGTTATTTAAAAAATTGAAACAAAACATAATGTGTTTTACACTATATTTCAGTAATTACTCATTAGTCATATTTTGCAACCAAAGTATATGAGTTTTTTATTTTGTTTTCGTATAAGATATTTCAGCAAAACTATATCCATTAGTATCATGCCCTTATACATAATATCCTATGAGAATACAATTTTTATTTCAAAAGTTCTTTAGCCTTTACGTTTTTCTAAGTCACACGTATACCTTACAACAACTTGTGCTCTTAAAACTAATAAATCACTAAACATGCGAAATATGCATAGTAAACTTTTGATATTTTTTTCCATAGTGTTGTAAAATGAATTATTAACTTACTCAGCAATAAATCTAATAAACCAAAAAAAAAAACATACAAATGCAAATTTAATACTTCTGTGCCCTTATTATAAGCATAATAATTGTTTTAATAACTAGGTATTACTACATCATTAGGTTTAGGAACCTGTGTTATTTGTTTTGCAATTAGTTACATCAAACAGTTTAATATAATGTAATAATTTTGGTAAAAAGAAAAGCATTCGTTAATTCCATACATAATTTGAGACTTCAACGAAATGCATCAATGAATTCACTTCTTATGAGTTAATAAGGACTTTGCGTGTCCCGTAAAATTTTTCTTTCAAGTCGCCTTTCAATTTTCTTAAGTCTTTATTCTAGTACCTTAAATTACCAACCCGAAAATTACACTGCTATAATAATATAATATTATTTATGATTTTATAATTTATACCGTTTCATAATCATTTGCATAATGAACGACAAAATGTATTATTAGATATCGCTATTTGACTTTTTGAGTAATAGTTAACATTTTATTTGGCTCATCGGGTGATTCGAAGAGTCAGTTACTATATCTAATATTTACAATAATTATTCGACACATATTCGATTTTATCCATTAGAAATTATTTATAGATTTACTCATTCAACTTATGTCGATAATACTTACTATCGATAGCTTAACAAATTTAGTATATTCAATAATGTTCCTTATCGAGTTACGAAATAGAGCTGCTGGCAGTTTATAAAAATATTCCAATAGATTCTAAGGACGTACTAAATAAAATAGCTTTCCTTGAGTTTATACTTAAAACAACTGGTATGAAGTATGTATTGTATACTGTGTAAAGTGTATACACCCTACCCCAATTCCCGTGATAGCACCACTGAGGTACTCTCGGATATGTGTATAATATATGTTTGCGCAATTACTGTCCATAAGGATGGCTCGACACTGGACAGCATTTATAGTCACAGACAGTTTTAATTCGCAGCTCGGCGTAAAGTTGTTATACGTTGTAACGTTGTTATACACAGTTTGGTACACAACACAGTAAAGTGTCTCATTCCAACCGGGTTTGGTCGCGGAGTTGTCATGCGAATGAGCACCGTCACTGGTCTTGGTGACGAATTTCCTCAGTTGGTGGACCAAGCAGCTGGCTAGTGAACGTCCTTTCATTCGCAGTTGGCGAACGAGGGATTCCTCTCCGTGCGGTCGACAGAACGACACGGCCAAGGTGGACCACAGGTCTTATCTCAATCGTGTTATAATCTGTACTTATTGTTAAATATGTTGTGATTGCCTTTTATATTTGTTATGGTTGATTAGTCAGGTTTTCAATAAAGGATTGTCATTTTTATTATTATTATAAATATAGCGTTGAGATTATTGGTACACCCAGTCACCGGGGCTAACTGCATTAGAAAGAGCCCTACTACGAACAATATATATATGTTACGGTCCAAGTGGGCAAATCAGTCATTGTTATACAATGCCTGGACATTGTAAACAATGTTTAAGATAATATTCGGGCAAAGTAAATAATGAATATCCAATTCCCATATAGACTAGTCATTGTATACAATGCTAAAATTAATGTGGACAATGTGATTATTTTAAAGTATTATATTTTATAATTTAGCACTGCGTCCTACAGGTTACGACAACTTTTATCAGTGATGAGTAAATTGAGTTTTCAAATCTAGAAGGCCAAGGCTATGACCGTTGCAATTGTGGTCAAAAAAGTGAAACAAGGAGATGCAAATGTAAAAGTGCTGGAATTTTATATAGCATTAAACGCCATAATGGTAATACTTGTACAAATAAATAGTTTATAATAAAAAAAATAAATAAATTTAATTAATAAAATATTCTATATTTTGTTTATATGAATCAAATATCTTAAATATTAAATAAAATCTATAATTAATTATATAATGTATAATATATATGCATCATATTAATTGTTCACTTGGCACCTGTAGTACTGGTCGTTGTATACAATGTCTGGTTTATGCGAATAATCATCTACTTGGCTTGAATAACTTGGACATTGTAAACTTTGTCCAGTTAACGTTTACAATGACCATTTATCCACCTGGACCATAACATATATATCAGCTCATCATGTGAACGTTGTCGGTCGGGACGTGACACGGGGGTTGGTAAGCCGGGTGCGAGACGAAGATGATATCCGATCGAGATGAACGATCGTACTGTTGTACATTATTACGATGACTAAACGAAAAACGTTTATACACGCGGAATACACACATTTGTCCGTCCGTTTTTCCCTCATCGTGTTTTGCGTCATTTCTAAATATATTCGTTATGCTTATGAGCATTGATTTTAAAAAGACCGTGGACCAACGCAACCGACCGACCGACGCCATAAATGCGCAAGCCGTATGGGCAGAGACTTTTGTACGTAGTTGGCGGGGGGATGGCAGATAGGGACGCGCAGCCGACAGGGCATGGTGGTTTTTAAAGGGACCCGGTCGCCGGAAGTGCGGGGACCCGTCGGTTATTGGTAAAGTTGCCTCCTATATAACATAAAACGTGGCATATTCTATAAATTAACAGGAGGAAGAGGAAAAAACGAAGGAAAACTCCAAAAAACAAAATTCTCGAGTTTCGCAGTACACAACAACAGGCGCAATACGGGGGAATAGGCGGGGTGTTCTCCGTTTCTGAGTGCCATAGCGCACATATATATTATAATATAAATGCGTATTTCGTATACGCATTCGTATATACGGATAGAGTAATAATTATTTGGTCCATCGTCGAAAACATTGTATAATATGTTTTAGTGAACGAAAATCGAGAGTTTTATTCCCAAATCATACCCATCAAAACATATAGTGCGTCATAGCATATGCATGCAGGCCGATTCGGAACGATGTGGCGATGACCTATATTATATTATAATATTGTATATTATGCAATAGAAAATGTTAATGATAATCATAACCTTATGAAAATAATTATTTACTTAATTCTCAAAGTGTATTTTAGTTCCAGAGTACTGCAATAAGTTTTGTAATTTTACCAAATGAAGAAAAATGCGCAAATGGAATAATAAACTAAATGGTTTGTTCAATCGATGTCGTCAATTTTATTTCGTTTAAATGTTTAAATAAGAGTTATAATTTTCAATCAAAAATCGTCTTGAAAATTCTCAAGAACATTTCAAATACAAGCAATACCATGCAAGTGCTGTTTTCGTCCTCACTGAAGCATAGAGGTTGTGCATTCGTGATCAAAAAAATAAACTAGGTTATGTCTAATCTCGTCATTTAAAAAGTGTTACAGCATAATTGTAACATATTGAAATACATACTTATACTACTTTAATTTAATAAATACATCAAAACTATATTATGTACTTTTTGTTATGTTTTCAGAACTATATATAACATTATTAACTCCAAGGGCAAACTTAAATATACTAAAATTATTATCACACCATTAGTATAAGGGTGAACAGATTAAATGTATAAGTAACTTTCTTCCAAAATTATGTACGAAGAACTGAACTGCATTATTATGTGCATTCTCGTATTCCTTAAACGTTCTATGGCTTCCATAATACATACACACAATATACTAAGTCATATCGGTATGTGCACGTCATATTCATGTAGTGCTATTTAAACTCTGTGTACAATAATAATGATAAAATATTATCGTTTTATACCGTTACCAGTTTAGACAACTAGTTTTCATTCGTCGAACAGTATTAATATAATATTTTATATGCTGACCCATGCCACGTAAAGCAATAAGGAAAGCAATTACTATTTCGGAGGCGCTAAAATGGCTAACTGAATTATTCAAACGGTATTCCCACAAAATAAAATCGTTTAGTATATTTATTTCAAGTTTTAAGTGGTTTTTTTTTTCTTTTTGTATTCAGCACAAAATCGTAATGGCACAGTTTTATATAATAGACTATAGATGATTGCTATAGATCTGTCTTAGATCATCTCATGGTTTGTTGAATTAACATGTCATGTTTTAATTTTTTTAACATGTGGGTTAGGATAAATATTTTCCATGAAATAAACGACAAATGTTCTAAATATCTGATTTTGTATTAAAATATAAAAATGTATTAACTTGCATATTCAAAGCAACGTATTCGTATGGGATAAAATCCTTGTTACAAGCTTTACAGAAATTCTATTTCACTTTATATCCAATAAGGATGGATAGAAAAAGTTTTTTTTTTTTTAATATCGGCTGACGACGATGTTTGAATGTTGACATTTTGATTTTAGAATATCTTCATGATTGCTTAAAAAAAAATGGTTGAGTCGAGTAAGTTTAAAAAATTATAAATTGCATTCATACTTAACATAATATACAGGTAATTTATTCATAATATACATATATAAAATTTGTTAGTTGGCTGAGTCAATTTGATTTAACATAATAACAAATTATTACAAAGTACTAAAACTTATATTTTATTCTATCTAAGAAATTGCAATTCACGAACTATTTCCAACATGATGGTTTTATCTTTTATTTTTATTTTTATATTTTTATCTGTATTTTTATCTATATTATATGTAGTTTGATAATTTTCCAAAAAATTCGACTGTCTAGTATTCATGTTTAAAGAAATATTGATAATTTTTACAATAATCAAATACTTAAAAATCGCTGAAATTTATATAAAATAATTTTATATAAACTAGTCCTATAATTGATAGAATATTAAAAAAATATATAAATAATTGCAATGAATTACCTTGCAAAGAATTTTAAATGTATTTTTAAACTATAACACACAGAAGCAAATATGGGACTGTCAACTATAGATTCTGTATAGGAATAGAAAGTGAATAATATTTTGTACAGAATATATAATTGTTACATCTCTACTTTGAAAGTGTAATGGAGAAACCAAATGTCTAAATATTATTGGTAATATATAAAAGATATTATACATTCTAATATTGAACTTGATTCATAATGGATAAAATATATAAGTTTAAATATATCACCAAATAAGATGTAATAATAATGTTCAATTTCTAAAACAAAAAACAAAAGTAAAACAATAAATAACAAAAATAGAAAAACTACAAATATTTAAACAAATAAAAATGGTTTTATCTTATTTATCATTTTAAATAGGTCAGAAACTGAAATAAATGTTTGATGTATTTATATATATATATATATATATATATATATTGCATAATGTACATTAATTAACATGTATCTGATTCAAGACTGTTCTAGTTTCTCGAGAAAACAAATGCTTTAAAAATCTTCCTTATGGTTATAGTTTTCTGGTTATTTTGCATTTTGTTGTATTGTAATATTTTATTCACTAATGTATACAATATTGATTCTGCATTCAAATAAAATACCTTTATTATTACCATCAAACCCATTGTAGATAATTAACTAGAACACTATGATATAAAAGATTTTACTTTATTCTGTTTTAGTATTATTGAATTATCTCATCAAATACATAATATTTATTCGCGTGATTATTTAATATCACGGTTTTATATATATTATTATTATGTATATATCGAACAATAAAACGTATAATATATTTTATTCAGTGAAAGCATTTATAAAATGTTTTATTTTACAAATATTGTAATCGAAAGAATTTAACAAATTATTACTATTTTACTATAACTGCAGTTATCGAATATACCGATATATAAAATTTACCATCAGTCAATGATTTATACATTTTTTAACGTACCCATCTGTGATCCATCTGTGTCAACCTTTCAATAATGATAAATAGTGATATCGATTATAATTATTTACATTCAATATTCAATGGTTATATACTATAATATAGCACATGTCCAATGCGGTTATTTGGCTTATTGGAAACTAGTTTTCAACACAATTTACAATCATAATAATAATATGGTCGTTAACGTTATCATATTGTCTGAGAGACAAATGCCATATGTGAAAGGCGTTGTTAGTAAGATAGATAAGATCAAACGCAGGGTTCGATGCATATCAACGTGGATCGATCGTAAAACAAACCGGACGTGGACATAGAATATCATTCAAACCGAGTCCGGTCACGTCCGGAAACTTGGGCCTGTCGGACCCGGTCAATTTGGTATCATTCAGTGCCATGTAAATCACATGCCTGGATTGAGCTCTGTATTCAAAATAAATTTTAAACTACACTCTCTCATATAACTAATATATTATTTTCGCTTAGCTCACTCGGCGGTGTACAACGTGAATCGAATGTGCGATTTTATTTGTAATTGTTAGGGCTCGGAAGTTGATGCATTTTGAATTGTTTTTTGGAACGTTTTAGACGATGCTCTTCTGGCCAGAGATGTGTTTCATAAGCATGTGAATCTAAATAATTAATTTTTATTTTGCATTTTTTCGCATTTTTTGATATTTTTTACTTTATAAGTAATTTTTTGACATTTTTAGGTCATTTTCCCACATTTTAAGTCATATTTGCTGATTTTATACTAGTTCACTTCTTATCTTTTCTTGTCAACCATTATGCTAATAACTTAATAAATACGCTCTAATTGTACAATGCAATGGTTTTGATTTTTGAAATTTAAATTAAAATTTTTAAGGGCATTTTTTGTCATTTCTATGTCATATTTTGATATATTGGTAAACTTTGATAAATTAATATAGAATTTTATACTAAAAAATTTATACTTAAAAAATTGTATTGTGTTAATTTAAAACAAATATTTGTAATTTTTTAGGAAATTTTTTCTCATTTTTAGATCATATTTGCATTTTTTTTTTTGGTCATCAACTTTATAGCCCTAGTAATTGTTTTTTAAGATAATAATATTATAGTAGGTAACAGTTATAAGTACAAATAAGCTCACTTTCAGTGAGTTAAACACCAATGAATTAAAAATAATATTTTTTATGAGTAATTTAAGTTTGAACGTGGTAAATATATTCACACAGAATACCTACTAGTATATACGACCAGCGTTGTATGATAAACCAAATATTTTATTGGCATCTAAAGGGTTTATCTCCACAAATAAGCACCATTTTCTTCCAAATTATTTTGACGGCCATATCTCCGAACTAACATTTAAAAATATAACTGTAGTCAATAATGAAGTATACTTTGTATTTTAATTTATATATCATTATATGCATTTTATATATATTATATTAATTGTAATATTGCGAATTATTTTTAAAATGTATAATATTTAATTTCCAAAAATAAAAATTAATAATATCAAATAATAATTGGGTTTTACGATTTCATATTGTATTTTGTAGATCAAATTTGGTTAACATCTAACAACGAAAAATTGTTTGAGAAATTATTATTCTGTAAAAGAAATCCTATCATACACATTTTCAGTGAATGGCTCTAAAATAATTGATGATTTTTTTTTTTCGAAAAATCAGTAATAAATTGATGATTAATAATTCTACAAACTTGTTTCTGTACTATTACACTCAATAATATTATAATATCGTTGCTATTTTCGATATCAATAATAGCACTACAGAGATTGTAATAACATGTTATATCTGAATAAAATTTCGTGTCTAAAAATTTAACTGTATTCACAATAATTATTTGAGGTTTGGCTCTAAAAGCAAATGGGAGGGGGAGCATTTTGACACGCTAAAATCCATTAGTGTAACCCTTAAAATGATTGGAGCGCATTAACAACAATGGTGAAAAGTACCTTTGGAAAAATATAATGCGATCACACGCACACACTCACCCGGTTATATTATATCTATTTTGTAACGGAAGACCGCGTTGAATGTTTACAGTGCTATTGCTTACGATCATACACTACTCATCACGTGCAGTAATAATAATTGCACGTTAAAATGTCTGTGAAATTAGATGCATACAGCGCACCCGTGGAAGATTTTTTTTTCGATTTATATTCGATGTGATATATATTTCAAATAATTTCGGAGACTTCGCGGACCGGGTGATTTGCATATAATGCCCATTAACGAGGTTAATTTAAATTAATAATTATACGCGCACAGCGTGTGATATGATTGTGTCAGACATACAGCTATACATATCCAGGGGAAATATGCATTCGTTTCATACGATGCAGACACACACACCTCCAACAATAGTCCCTACGCCGTTATGTGTAGGTAAAGTATATGCAATATATAATAAATTATACTATATAATTCAAATAATATGTAAAATGTAATATGATAAATTTCAAACCCAATGATTTAAGTACTCGATATCAATGTTTCAATATCAATATTGAATCAAGCGATTATATAATGGGTAAAGTTACGTTGTTGTTAAATTGATAAGGAATGTTATTATAGGATGCAAAATGAACAAAACTAAAACAATATACCTTTATAATTCTATTGAGTTATGTATGCTGTACATGCATACGTATGACGTATGTACTTGTGTCTCACGGGTTTCCGAAATAGTCTTATTGTATTAGAATAATGTGATGTAAGTGTGTTTAATTTTTATTTGTCCAAAAATAACTATAGGTATACCTTGTGAGTGGCAAATATTTATGAGAGAAATAACGATTTTAATAAAATTATGTTCATAGCATTAATTCCATAATGAATACATTTTTTGACTATGATATATTTTATATAAACAAATATTGCTTCAAGGTTCGTTTTATTATTAAATATTATAATATTAGGCAAATTAATCAAACATTATAATATAGAATTAAAGATAATTTATGGTTTTTTTTTTTTTTTTTTTATCTTGAATGATATTTTAATAAGTTAATTCTTGTATAAAACTCCCTCCATGTACCTAAATGTATAATAATTATACATGATTATATTGCATTATACTCTGAAGATTATTTTTAAATAGATAAAAAATAATTTCTTGTTAGACTGTTAAGAATATAGTATAATCCCAAAGATGGTTGCATTTACCGCGTAACGTACGAATCGATCAGATAAAATATGTTTGTCTATCAATGACATTGTGATAAAAATAGAAATACAATATTATAGGTACCTCTTAAACTATTATGAATCGTTATTCTTATAGTAGTAATATTTATTTAAGCAAATAATCAAATTTAGACTTATGAATTATAAATACTAGATACATGTTTGCAACTCCCCTTTAAGCATAAGCTTGTTTTAGAGGATATATAAGTTTGAGTTCATACATACATTTAATAAAAATAACTATAATAATAATAAATCAATTAGATTATTTAAACACAGAATATAATAATAGGTATCTTTAATAATTAAACCAAGATTGTTATTGTAACCGATTAAAATAAAAAAAGTCTTATTTCGCGTTTATTTTTGAACTGACGTCACGTATGTTACTTGCATTATTATTATTTCACATTTCCATATATTAATATGTATGGATAGATTTTTCATACTTGTTATTTGTGAATACTTATTTCGATACTGACGTTTTACACTACTTAATTAGAAAATGAATGATATTATGTCTATGTAGATACATTTTGAATAAAAGCACTTCCCCGGTGAGATACAAAATCCTTCGGAAGTGTAGCTACGTGATTATTTTACATCGTTATTTTTGTTTGTCATGGTAGACGATAAGATTATCAGATGCTGAGGACCGTAAAAATGAAGTTGAAGCACGACTACAGTGTTTAAAACATATATATAACATATATTATCATAAAATATTATATACTTAAAATGTCGAGTCAGTCTCGAAAATAAATTGAAAAAATTTAATTTGGTGATAAATTACTACACTTCCAAGTATTCAAATAGGTTTTTAAAAAAATTAAAAATAAATTAAAATTAAATATAAAATTACGATAAAAAAAAAAAACTTTAACTACCTTCATAACAAACATTTATGTATTTATTGTATTTAATGACAAATACTTGTCAAAAAAATTAACCAATTAATTGGCTTACAAAAAAATTATAACGGGACCAAATTATGATAAAATAATGACAACATGGTTTGTGAGACACGCTGTAACACATTTCCACGGATGGAAATCACAACAAATGTGTCAGTTTATAGTGATTTAATACGGAATAATGACCAATGAGTTATAATGAGATAATGAGAATAACTTCCGTGTTCTACTCCGATTTACATAAATATAGGCGTATCTAATCAAGCAGGTGCGAAACAATTATATTGAAATTTCTCTTAAACATCTATCATCTACTAGTATAGGTACAAGCCTCGTATAGGAACAGCTAAGTCCTTACTCCGAAATCAAAGAAAAATCGTAGGTCACTTCATCTTATATACTCAAACCGAAAACTTACCCTACAGCAGGGGTTGCCTAACTTTTCAAACAAGTGATCTACATTCGATATTTTAAGTTTTTGGTGATCAACATCAAGGTTAGGTTAGGTTAAACTTTTGTTTATTTAGAGATTTTTTTTGATAAACAAAGAATAATAATTTATCATTCCTTCACAATGATATCTTCATTGTCCGATTATTTATCACAAGATTGACCAATAATTGTAATATTAATTTTTCAAAAGATCGATCTATATGGCTAGAAAGATCGACTAGTTTACGACTCCTGCCCTTACAACATTGAATTGAGGTCCTTTTGAAATATTCGATGACCAGCTACTACAACCATCGCAGACGACTGTCCATCTATGATTGACATTTATTATTTTCCCTTAGACTGCCGTTTTTACGGAAAATTGTACGACCGGTGGTTAGAAAAAACCTTTAACCTTTCTTCCCGATATTAGACCACAATAAAAAAAAACCCACTTATTGCACGTCTCACGTCTCACGTTTAGCTGACATACGGAGCAGCTTATCAGTTAGTCGCCAGTGACGAAAGAGTTTATTGGCTGACCTGTCAACCGACTGTGAAGCCAGAGCTGACCAACGGCGTCTCCTTCGACCCTCCTTCCAAAAAAAGCACCTGGAGAAGCCTGGTATACCCGGACGTCCGGTGGGGTAAATGCAGCTGTTTACTTGAAATCTTGAATAAGCATGTACTCTACTGGCGCTACCCCGCCCCACCCAAGTGTAGTCTTGTACGAATCAACACATTGCATAGATATACGTAGGGCTATACCTGGACAGACAACAGCTAACTCGATCAGGGCAGTAGGCCCTCGTTGGTTCTCAACCTAAAACTACGCTGTACATATTTTTCATATAATATATAACACACATGGTACCAATACTCTTAAGTGTCCACATTAGTTCAAGGCAAGTTGACGAATAACCGTCACATCGTTTCAAAATGTACGAATAAACTAAGGAGCTTACCTATGGTATCTCTCGTACATATTTACTTCTCATTTTAATATATGTAAATGATATGATTTTTGATTAAACATTTTTTTTTTTTACATTTGCTTAAACAATGACACATTATGATGTATTACTCTACTATACTCATATAATATGTAGTCATAAAATTTCGGAATATTTTTAGTAGTACCCATAAAATGGTTTTCGAAAAAAAAATACCACGTAATAAAATAAAAAAATAATACATTGGCTCATTTGGCTCAGGATCTGAAATAAAATAAAATAAACAACAAACGATAATACATTATACGTTAGCCTCATAGAAACTGATATAAATGGGATGTAATTATACTGTAATTCCAAATGAACTGAACTTTTAAATATAAAAGATAGTATACTAATTATTTTTATTTTTTTGTTTATATCTACAGTTCACAGTTTTAGTAAAATAACGCGATAACATATATTATATAATCGTACATCGTAAGCAAATAATTAGATTATAAATAGTGGATTAGAAATGAGTCATGGTCGTGTTATAAAAATAATTACGATTCGGTTACCAACATAAAAAAAAATAAGCCAAAGTGATAGTCATCCGTATAGCTTATTAGCTTTAACACGTATTAAAATATATTTATTCTAAAAATGAGACAAAAATCTGACATACAATGATTGTAAAATTCACATCAAATCATAAACATAAATACGGGGCGAACGATGTGACCAACTCCATAAAGGCCTCGGGTGTAAAGACTTATTGCCATATTGGAAGAACGATGTCTAAAAAAGGATATTGTATTAATTTGAAGCATAAGTAAATGTGTGTTGCAAGTCTATAAGTCTATACATCGTTTTTGGTAACAACTACCAATTATAGTGCAAATTGGATGAAGCTGAATCCGACGTATAGGACTGCAGCAGCTTAACACAGAGAATAACCCTATAATATTATGATCAACAGCCGTTTCGAAGAAAATTTTTCCCTCGCCTACACTTATATTATGCTTAAATGTCTATGCTTTTTAATGAATATACTTTATATAATTAACACTACCGAATTACTCATATTTTGATTAATAAGTCTACGTACCACCCCAAAAATAATAAATATAAATTCCGCTTGCTTATATTATCATATTTTTCGCAATATTATATACGCGTATATTATGCAGAGATGTTTATAGGAGTAATTATTTTATTTATGTATATATATATATATATTTTTTTTTTTGTTTATTCGTTACTCTGATATAATTAACATTTTTTCATTAATATTCTTCCTTGTTAAACAAACGTTTTACAGTCTGCAGTAAAATATAAATTTCACTGCGGTGTATATAATATTATACAATTCGAAACGCTTAATTTTCTCTGCGATAAGCGAACACAGCGAGACTTATATTACCGCCGAAATGATTTTCCGTACGTACAGTAATAATATTATATATACCATGTAAGTGTATACTACACATGCACCGAGTGCAGCTTAGCCGGATAGCAGCTAATTCTTCGATTTTCGAAACCTTCCTCCGCACGACGACATGTTCTGTGGCAGTGATTTGGGTGGTAGATAAACGTGGAAATAATATCGTGTGTACTCTGTCAATTATTTACCTTCACTTCCGGGTGGTGTACGGAAACAGCGCCCGGAGGGAGAAAAAATAACAATAACGAGGCAACGATAGTAAAACATTACACGATATTGTTACCGCAATACAATTCCGTCGACCATCCGTAATTTTTCAATAAACACATTTTTATTACC
The DNA here is from genome assembly GCA_025469195.1 of Chaitophorus viminalis. Taxonomy (NCBI): domain Eukaryota; kingdom Metazoa; phylum Arthropoda; class Insecta; order Hemiptera; family Aphididae; genus Chaitophorus; species Chaitophorus viminalis. The sequence continues at coordinate 221,646 of JAIPRK010000090.1, read as the reverse complement.
TCTTATGCGTACTGCGTATACAATAATATAATAACAATAAATTCGAATATATATATATTATACACGTACCTTTGTCGTTTATCTGTTAAAACTGGTCTGGTGGCAAACGTATACATATATATATATATATATAATATGTATATCGTCGCTGCAAAGGGCATTTAAATCATATACCGCTCGCTGTCGCTGGTCGTCCGCGGAGGAGGATATGCATGGCGGCGGCGCGGCGTTTCGAATATTGTTTTAAACAAAAGTGAAAGCTTTCGGCTGACGTTTTTCTATCCCCGGCCGGTAGTTGTTCATATGCGGGTTGGTGGGCAGCAGTGCACCCCTAGAGATGCGTCCGTTTTTATTGTTCGTTATTATTGCGGACACTATATTATTCTGTTTTTCGATCGCGTGCAATTCCATTATAGCGGTTTACGACTGACCGGACAGCGGAAAGAGCCTGCGTTTTATTAATTATTAACGCGGTCGAATTTATCTTCAGCAAATCCGGGTAAAAACGCGAGGTGCTGGTCTAAGCAGGACGGGGCGAGAGAAAAAAACAAACATACAAACATAATATTCACGTATACGGTGTACTTACATATTATAATATTGTTATATAATATGCTACTTCGAACGTGTCCCTGTGCACTTTCGACGTGGGTCCTCGATAAATCACTGGTAATCTGCAAACCGAAGCCCGTAGATAATGCAGGTATCGCTAATAGTTTTAATAATTATCAAAATGTTTGGAGTATATCCTCTTTCGACATCTAGTATATTATTATACCTACACAGATTGATCATTTAAAGTCAACTTGTTTGTCAAAATGTTGTAATTATGTTGATATTGCTCGCATTAATTGAAAACCAACATGTGTAACTATAATATTTAGGCAGGTACCTAATGAATTATTTTTCTTGTTCATAAATTAATTTACACAAAATTTGCCAACTAGACTGAACATTACGATAGTACAATACCAATACATCATGTATGTTTTAAGATTCATAATTCACGGCGCTTATAACCCGTATAGTACAGATGACTTCATGAAACTTATTAACGTATACCAAGTCTGGGTTGCTCGTTAATTATTCACCAGGAGGAGTAGTTTTATTGCAAGTTTCCAAAAGCTCATAGTAAATTACTTTAAAATGTTGGTTAAATATATTACACCGTTTAAAATGTTGGCACTATTTATTATAATACACGTACTCGTATCAATGTTCTGGGTATTATGTTTTCATTTCTACATTTTCGATTACGAATTGCTCTCCATTATAAAGTACCAACATGTTAGGGGATACAGATATTTTTTTATTTTTTTCGATAGTTTATTTTCGCAGAACTTGAGTATATAATTCCATATTTATGTCATAATTAATTTTTTTTTTCATCAACAGTTATTTAAAAAAAAAATAATACTAAACATTTAATCGTAATATAATAGTTGTATTTCCATTTATAATATTAGCTTGTTGGGCTATACAACTGCATTAACTTCAAATACGGTCTTAAATATTGTATTTTTGTATAGGCATTTGTATTTTTTTTAAATAAATATTAAATATATAAATAATATACCAAAACAGTTATAAATGACGAATTAAACAATACACCTGTTTAATATTGTTGATGATTTAAACAGTCGGCAAGTTTTCTTTGGATCTACTATATGATCATATTTTATAAAATAAATTTTATATTCATATTTAATAATATTGATCTATACTTCTATATTATGTAGCTTCATTTACGTTGAATATTGATAAATATCGAAAACTAATACAAATATGTATACAACGAGTTATAATACTGACCACTAATAGATTGTATATTACACAACGTATAATGTATTTGAAATACTTAGATTCACTATTGTAAACTTCTTGTTATGGGTAACTTACTATTGTGTATATTATAATATTGTGTTAACAATTAATTCTAGTTACAAGCTTACAGCCACATAATTATTAAACATATGGCTTTGTGTAACTTTCTTACACAAATAGAATACCAAAATGATGTAAAGACATAATTATTATCACTACATTTTAAGTTATTTAATGTATCAATTTGTGCATAACATGTGAACATCGTTAAATAGTTTTAAATATAAATCAAGGCTCGTTATCGAAGTAAAATTGTTGTAGTTCAATTTTAATTTCACTTATCCATATTAGTCTTCCAAGAATTGCTCGATAATCGAACTATGTACCTATATAAAAATAAGAATTATAGCAGGATACGAGATGATTGAAAAAAAAAGTATATACTTATTTATTTTACTTTTTATAACCAATTGTTATCTACTGCAGTTAGAACTTTTATTATATGATTAGAACGCATGAGACTAAAATGATTATATTAATAACATGAAAATTGATTTTTTCACCATGGATTATAAACGTTGCAGTTTATTTTTTTACTACCGTTACCTCACCAATATTGTGTATGCGACTATTGGCAACTTAAACGGGTAACGACACGCAATGGTATAGACAGATAGGTAATAAAGCATTTTATAAGTAAAACAAACAAATTATAGAAATAATTTTAAATGGCACTGTGCACAAAACCAATATAATAAAAAATAATATCAATAATATACATATACATAAATCGCGATTAGGCGCCCAATGGAAGATAAATTAATAAACTAATTAATAATAAACAACGTATACTATTATTGTATGGTATGACAATAATGATAATAATAATAAATTATGATAGTAAATATCATAGTACAATCATGATAATAATGTATTCATCATATTGGGACGATGACACAACTTTCAAAACGTTAATCTGCGGCGATCACACGGTACGGCAGGCCCCATTCCGGCAAAAACCCGATGGCAAAGTTTTTTCGAGTACAGTAAAACACTCATGCAATGCACACGGCAATATAATAATATTATTTTGATGCGCATCTTGCAACTTTATGGCGGTTTGTGGCGGAAACGACAGCGGATATGGCGAAGGTATCATATTGTGACTATATCACATTGCAACGCGAGACTAGTACATTTATTTCTGTGTATCATTTTAAATAAACGTGGTGTTCGACACGGTATCCGTTTTGGTTATTTTAAACTAGTTTCAAAATAAAAGTGTTAACACCAACCATATCGCGAATAACTGGCTGTCCGGACCAAGAGTTACCAGTAATGAACATGACAAGTAAAGATTAATCTATAACATTATACCACCTTCACTGTTGTTACCACAACAGTATCTCGTTCGCGTCTATAGAATATGAACATTTCAGTCATCTTACCAAGTTCAGTACGACACTACGACGTTGCGGACAGGCGTAATGCTTCTCGTTCATTATTTTTATGAATAGGTATGGAAAATATAACTAACTTCCAACCGATATGGTAGATAACTAATAAAATTATTTTAACTTATTAAAATATTATAATCACTAACACATAATTATACATAATAAAAAAAATGCTATATTTTCATCATGTTTGACCATTAATTATTGTTTAATTTGATTTTTTTTTTAAATTGGAAATCGATTTGTACACACAATTTTGATATAATAAAGTTCTAATAAAATATTATTAAAAACATTTTCGACTATTAAATGACTTTTATATTTTAAATGATTTTTAACGTATTCTATCAATAGTTAAAATCGATATTGAAATTGATTTCAAGCTCTGATATAAATATTGCAATATTATTAAAATAGATAAAAAGACAAAGTCCAGTGTTTCACTATCTATAGCTATTTTTTTTTTTATATTTATACATCTATCTATTTATTTAAATTCAAATTCAAATACTGATAAATTTTATAAATGGTCTAAAACAAAAAGACTAGAGAGGCAATAAATTATTAATGTATTAAGGTGAAACCTTAAGTAATATTTGTGGTTTAAAAATGTCGAAAACAAATTTTAACGTAATTTGTACATTTTTTAAATTGAATAGCATTTTCTTTAATGAAAAAGAAATTTTAATTGCTTTGATAATTACCCTCTGAACTATGTTATAATGTTATATAAACAAACCTTTTCACTATACAGAATTATTTTCGGTCATGTTAATTTCATAATCCAATCTTCCCTAAAATCGGTAGTTACTTCTGTTCTAAAAGTGTGTGATGATTTACCCGTCTCATAAACGACCAATTTATCTTATAAGTCATTTGTAAACTCGACAATTTGAGTACCAAATATTTATTGTAACAGCTAAAAATTACAAAGATGGTAAAAATAAAAAACAAAAAATAGCAGAGCATGTTTAAAATCTAAACTATAGTTTAACTATTTGAAATATTAGCACAATATTATGCCTAAGCGCACTGTAATTCATAACGTAATAATAGTGTTCTTATAAGTCAATTTATTGATTTTATAAAAATATATCAAAAGAGATTTATTCTACATTCGTATAATATGAACTATATTATATTATTACTTATCACTATTAGACTAGTAGACCCATAAGTGATATGTGGTTATACGATGTAATATGTCTCTTTTCATATTCGTTTTACTTACAAGAAAATAATAAAACATGCATTAGCCTCGTAACGTAAAAAACATTGTAAAGAACGGGTCTTATTTACTTTCTGAATCGGAGTGATGAGTAATGTACTATACATGTATATATAATTATATTGAAATAATCGATTGTATTGTTCAAATTTCACTTAGGTCACAGTATTATTTCGAAGTTTTGCAATTTAATCACGTAGGTAATACATACCAGTAAAGACATGATGATATTTTACTCTATGATGTATATTCGTTTTCATTTTTAAAACATCGATAATCTATACGTAATAAAAATATCAAAAATACCATGCTTTTGGTGATTTATTTGGTTTTTAATTGTTTATAATATTAAACACTTTAACTTAAAAATCATATTAAATTGTCAATCTAAAAAGCTTTTACGTAATATAGTTTAGTAGTATCCTGTAAATTATTTATCATATTTTACAATAAATTAGAGTTGACCATCCACCAATTTATTTTTATTTTATAAATTATAATTTTTTTTTTCATTTATAAGAGTACTCGTATACTATTTTTTCAGTTTCTACATTAAAATTACTTGTGCTCGCTCTAAGAACGTGATGCAGATGGTCATCAGTTAATCATGATCGGTATAGGCCTTTAATTTTTTTCATGTGAGAAAAGGTCTGTTTACAAACGTAAATGGATTCAAACCTACTGATATATTTGGCAGCTATATTTTTAATTTTTAAAAATGATTCAGGTAGTTCAGCAAAAAAAGTTAAGTCGATATTTTCAATGAGCTTTTTATGATACCTTGCGACTGCAATTCTATTATTTCCATTTGAAGCTTAACAGGAATATCGTGAACATCAATATTAAATGGATTAACTGATAATTGAAAATATTGTGAATATAGTTTGAAATCTTGAAATATATTATTAAATTCCTGTTGAAGTATCAATATTTAATACACATGTACTCTATCTTATCGGTATATCCACAGATTATACCTACCATTATAAAATATGACTAATCAAATACTCATACTAGAAAGGCAACATTTCATTATAAGTGTACAATATGAATATTTTGATGATATTCAATTAAATTTCGTCGTTTTAAGAATTTAAAGCAGGCCGTATACAATATCCATGCGCTGGTTGTCGATCACTAGTTTTGACAATTATGGAGTATAGTATATGATATTTATTACAGTGTAGTATTTTTCTGTACAGGTACAGCCCATGCCATTGTATAACTATGTATAAGGGGATGAGTTTATAACTTTGACATATTCTACGTTATAATTGCATTGCTTTCGTTTTATTAAATTTTATGTTGACAATCGCTAATCACAATATTACTATTAAATTAATAAAATAAAATAATAGCCTTAAAGTTTTATTTTTGTAAAATCTTTTTTCTTGGAATTTTCTTAAATTATATTTTGTTTTATAAGCAATAATGGGTCTTAAAGTATTAACAGTAGTGTCACACACTTCCATGTATAATCAATTTTATATAATATAACTAGAATAATTTTTAATTAACATATTCAATTTTAGGTGTTTTAATTTTAATATTCTGAGTAGTATATTATTATTATATTATTATTATAAGGCCCTTCCCAAAACGTGGCTACACCAAATCCAATCGTCATAACATATTGTTTGGGGATGTCCTATCAGAGCATTAACATGAGAACTTGTAGTATTGACTATTCAATATAATTACCGCTGATATAATCAATTAGCTTGACGACTTATAGTTATAATTATTTATTAAAATATAATATTACTCATTTATCATAATTTGTGTCAATATCTTATTATTTCAACCATTTAAAGTTTTATTTTATTGTATAACTTTATAATATGTATATATATATTATGTTGAATTTTTGAATTTTGTAATTTCATTGTTTTACTTGATTTCTATAACATTATTGTTAAATATGTGGGTCGTACGATAATAAGATATAATAATTTCAATATTATGGACTATGGTTAATGCTTGCTATTACGTATCACTCAAAGTATTGAATATATATATTTTTTTTTTTTTTTTGTAAAATTAATTTGCTTTTTATTACAAATAATTACAGCAAAATAATCGCTTCTCGGCCTGTCGGCTAAGATCAAATGTATTGAATATTAATAATCATAATAACATTTTGGCATAGAGTGAAGGTGATGCTGAACAGATGCTGATCGAAATAAATTTCTAATACATCCACGTTTTGTATTACATTTTAAACCAATATCTTCGTTACACATTAAAAAAATTATGTTCGTATTGTTTCAATTCAGTCGGATGAAAACAATAGATTTCATATTTTATTTAAGTGTTGAATGTGAAAAATAAGTACATTTAAAAGATAAAAAAGAATAATAATGATTACTTTTATGACTTATATTATAAAATAGTAATGACCGTTTTGTTTGATTTTTGATGGTGAATTTGAATTTTAAAACACCATCAGTGTACGTGTTCAGAATGGAAAAATCGAACTACTCTATGTAATAACGTAAAATTATCAATTCAATTGTTAATTCACGGTATTACCGGTAAGGCAGCAACAGCAGCGGTGGTGTGTATTACTATATTTTCTTATCTTAGTTCTCGCGTTCACGCGCAGGAAAATATCATTTGGCATTCCTCCGCCGTCATCGGGAGATCGGTTAAAAAAATACACGCGTTTTTTTTTTATACCTCCTGATCTCCTTTTCTCCTCTCCTGTTTCACATTTCCCATTTTATTTCTGCTCCGTCTCTGATTATCTCTATGTTTTGCTCTCTTAATCCATAACTATATGATTGTATTATTTTATTCCGATTACCTACCACGATAATGCAATCCCATCTGCGTATACATTATACACATATCTATACTTTTTCTTCGGTGATACCATACGTCCCGTTATATTATTACGCATGTACGTGCGTATATTATATATTGTAGTCGAATAAATATGAATAATTTCGTGTTTTTTTTTTTTTTTTTTCATTCTTCCCGTCAACGGCAATGTGCGATGGTTTCGCCGAGCGGAATACTCGACGACGTTTAAAGTAATCGCCGCCGCCACTGTCAAAACAAAACGCCTTTCGGGCATAATTTTTGAATGCAAATGGTATATAATATAATAACACATGCGCACACACATACACATATACACTACACATTCAAATTCGTGGTATACCTATGTATAATATAAATAGGTACCCCTTGAATATGTTAATGTACGCTTCGCCGCCGGTTTGACACGCGCAAAAACGCCGTTGACGTGATTTCGGCATGCTCCCGGGTACATTCAGTTTCACAGAAAACAACAACGCTTATTTATACTGTATAAGAATTAAATAAATTCGTTATCATTACGGTAACCGTTTTATACGAGTGTAATGCATCGCGTCGATATACTATTCTCGATTATTTGCTAAAATCTGATAACTTATATATATAGTTCTAAGTTTTTCACATAATAATATTATCAAAGCTGCCAAAACTTGTAATATCACACATCTAAATTGAAGTCACTTTTTCTCTTCATCTACGGTATATTATATGTCTTTTAATTAAATTAACAATAAAATCATTTCTATCTCCAATAAACCGAAATATCTAGGCATTCTATATTCAATATACGGTTACTATTTCGCGGGTGTCATCGTCACCTCAAAAACAAACGAAAAATAACCAATATTAGACTTTACCTTTTCTAATTTCTCTCAATGTCAAACTAAAAATAAAATTAAAAATTATACTTAACAAAACCATAATTAAGGCCTTCTGGTCTTATATGGCATACAAATTTGGGGTTTAGCCAAATTCTCAAGTATTTGTACCGTTTTCATTCCTTCCAAAACATAACTTCGCATATTATTATTGGAGCTCCCTTGGTACATAATAAACTAAAACTTACATAATGAGCTACAAATAAAAACAGTTAATGAACTTGCTAAACTACATAAACGTTTTCAAGCAAAATCTGTGTCAAATACAAACCTCATAATTTACACCATGTCCACCAATAATATTCCTGATGAACCACTTTGCTAACTAAAAATAAATTGGAACAATGTCTTACTTTGGCAAACAATAAAATAAAATAAAATTAATCAAAAAAATATTATCACTCCCTTACACCTAGACCATAAAGTATAAGAATTATGTGATGTTTAACCGATGGATGACCTCCTCAATGATGATATTCATTTTAAGAACCAAAGTACTCAATACATGTCACTCCCATTATCTCATTATGTAAATAACTATGTGTAGATTGTCTTATATGGATTTTTCACTCATGACATCAGTCGCTTTTATTTTATTTTATTTTATTTTATTCTTATACTATTTCTAATTTCTATCCACAACACTTATGCTTATTGTAAAATATTATATTTACAGATTATATAATAAAAAATTATAAACGCTAAAAATAAAAAAATATTCCAATAGTATTGGTTTAAATTTTAAATGTGTTATATCAAAGATTCTAAAAATTATTTTCATCTTTTTCAAAAACATAAGTTGATACTGTTATAGAATATTTCTAAAAAAGTAAAAATCTATATTTTCGTAAATATTTTAGTCACAATAAGTTTGCAATGTTTGTATGTGTAATTTTCCATAAATCAGAATTTTATCATAAAAATTAGGTAATATGCTTAAAAAATCGCCCTGTGTATGATATTATATATCATAATATAAATGTGACTAAGTTGTAGCGGTAGGCCGATAATGCGTGTGTGCTGCATGCGCAGTACGACACGCATACCATAAACTTTACAAGGACGCGGGCGAGAAAAGTTTTTCCGTCATGTGCAATCCAATAGTATCGTTTTGAAAAAATTCTATGATCCTGATAGATGGTTGGTTGTATCTAAACGATGCACGGTGAAACCAAGGGTATGTTCTTAACATTATTTGTAAAACGTATCTCATATAATATTATGTGTATAGTTTTTGAAAAAAATAGAAGCTATAAGATATATTATATACACATTTTTATGTTTTCAAAATAATTTTCACGTTTTTAAGTCTGCTGTCGGCCGACATCGTATAATATATTATTTATTTTATTTTCACACTGAGTGGAAAGCCTCTCAACACACGGTAGGCCGCTTACTGTAATGCTTACGTGTGAAATTCCTGATCGTATAGAATTACATAGCGTCATAGCACATTCACGCGCGATGTGTATACAGTGTGACACCGTGTTCCTGTTTTTACAAACTTGTATATATATACAGCGTACACTCCACAATGGGTAAACACAATAAAGCACATTACACATGCGTATATATAGCAATGTTTGGAACTCATGCACGGTATGTACACAATATATAAGCAACCCTAAATTTGCAATATTGGGATCACACGCACATCATATTAACATAAAACGATTAAAGATTAATTTAATGCATACCGTTCGGCCTGTTACCGTGGTTATTGTTATATTTAATCGTTTGATGTTGTCTATATATGGAATTCAAATTTAAATGTTTCAATCTTTCCTGATAAATAATTGCACACATTTATAATAGTTTGATCTTAATTCAGCGCAACACAATTAACGTTTTAATTTTCTGTATGCCCTGATTTACGTGAACTACATAGTTTTAAAGCTTGTATACGTATAAATTATTATTGAAAAATTTTAGTGTGAAGGTTCTAAGTTTTTCTATAACTGAATGTTTCACTTAATTTTTCTATACCATAATATCCAATAGAGCAGAAGTATTTTTGCTAGTTCCACTTATGTCGATACTTTATGATATTATGTTCACAAAATTCGTGCTTAAATACTATTACTTTAAATTTGTTTATTTTTTTTTTATAAAACTGGCACAATTATTTTTATAATCGCTCGTTATAGCGTTAACTATTTTTGGATCCTTCAAATCCTACAACCTAATGAAAAATCGAAAAAAATGTACACTACCCACACTAGTGTAACTGTAACGTGTATTATATAAAGTATCTTAATAATCATCATCCAGCGTGCATTGTCGGTACGTCATTAATTTATCTTTTTTCTACGTAAAATGTCAAATAATAACAATAACATTGAAAATCCGACTCTTAAACGTATACGTATATATGTGCACGCATCAAACATTAAATTATTCATCAAAGCTATCAAAAAGAATAATGGTTTTACTTTTAAAATTGAAAATTACAAAATATATGACTGAAAACAATGGCAGCTTTTGTAGTTCCAGAATTCTTTTAAAATGCATATTATAAATAGAAAATGTCTCTCGATTGGCCCTATCCCCCGCTTACCAACTCTATATAATTATTTTTGAAATAATATTGCACATTATAATATTATTATACAGTACAATTTAAAGTATCATTTGGTAAGTATCACAATTTAAATATCTGAGATCGATTATTACTCAAGATAATGAACTTAAGAAAGATATGTTGTCATGAATACAGAATACAATTAGCTTACAAAGGATATTATGGATTATAAAGGAACCTACAATCGAGGAACCTCTTTAAAAATTTAAAAATAAGAATGTATATAACATTATTACGAACTATTGTCATGTACGGTTCTGAGACGTGGGCATTGAGGAAAGCAATCTCAGAGACTTGATATAGTTAAGCAGTGGTCGAAATGGCTTAAGATAAGTGGAGGGATGCCTTACAATTCAGATTCCCTGATATCATCATAACATTCTTCATACCTTGTATACTGTATAGTATTTTTTTTTATAGTTCCAATTTTGTTTATGTATCAGAATACTACAATCTTAAAAGCATAATAATTATTTCATTTTAAAACACAAGTCTTAGGAGGAATGCGTTATTCTAGACAAAATAAGTAGAGGGATGAAAAATGTAAATACAAAAAAGTAGAGGGATGTCATCCCTCCGTATCCCCTCCACTTCGACCACTGTAATTAAGGAGATCACAAAAAGAAGACTCATGTGAGGGTCCATGCCTGGCGTAAGCAAGGATCTCTAGTTAGGCAGGTAATAGATGAAGAGCATATAGGTAAAATACCTTTAGGAGGACTTTAGGAGGACCCAGATTGAGGTGGAAAGACTGTAAAAAAGGATTTAAAAACATTAGAACTACGAATCAGATGGAGAGAAGTTGCATAGGACAGAGACAGATGGTAAGATTTGTATTTAGCGGCATAGTCTTAAAGTCCAAAACCAAAAAGTAGTAGTAGTAAAATCTAAAAACCAAGGATTTTGTTAATTAAATACTCAATTCCTTCCGTAATAAGTTTCATAACTGCATTCATTATTTTATTAGTAATCATTCATTTAACATAAATATATTTATTAAACTATTATAAAATTAAGTATGATGAAATGTCATCATTTTAAACTACTTTATTTCCATTTGAAAAAAGCCAAAATTCGTTTTTTTTTTTTTCAAATAAAATACATCTACTTTTTATGTATGTATGATTTCTTAAATATTTTGCATTGATATTAATATTATTTTATATTTTCTTTTCGTTAAACTTGTTATTACTGTGGTGAATATTTTCTTGGTGGGCCAATTATAATACATAGTTACCGGCTTACTGTTTTAGTTGCTAATAGTAGGTATACTTATTTTTATTAGTTATTACGGATATTGTTGACTAAGAAAAAAATAATAGATGTTCAACCGTATTTTATTTGTGTGTGATATATTAAATCACATAATTTCTATATAACACTAATATTACTTATCTGTGCACACAAAAACCAATATTATCGGTGCATCACCATCTACATTTATGAATAATTAACATATTCGGTTCGTTTGGGGAAAAAAAAAGTATTGGACTAATAGAGTTTACGTATTAGTTTATATACTTTCAATGTTGCTATTGTCGTTAGATGGGATTGTATAAGTTTTTTTTATTTAATACAAAGTATATAATATAATACACGCAAAAACGGAAGGTAATTTTAAATTATTCAGTCCCGACCAAATCGATCTGGTCCCTAATTTTTTTTTCATTTATACATATATATATATATATTATATACTAGGTCAAACGACATTTTTTTATAGTATATAGGTATATGATATATAATAAACATGGTCAAAATAGAATGGGACTTTAGGGAAATAATCCCTATAGTTGAGAATCAACACCCTATTTATTATTTGACGTACATTTAGAAAATTAAATTTGTGTGGTTTTATTATTATATACAGTTACTTTAGTACTATAACTAATTTAGTTTAAAACGAACTTGTACAAAAAAAAAAAATGTATTTCATAATATACGGTTTAAAACTATTTTATTTTTATATGTATACTATATAATATATTTAAAGAATATTCTGCTATAAGTATTTATATATTATTTGATATTAAACGTTACAGTTTTTTACTAATTTGCGTCTATTACTGATTCATAGCTCTTCAAGAGGTTTTTTCCAGTATCTCTCTACTTTTTGAAACCTTATTGTACCTCGCCTTGTACAGTGTCTTTCCAATAATGCACTCCTGGAATTTTTTTTTTCTTTTCTATGACATCGATCGTCTAATCTTTTTAAAACGGTTGTTTTCCTTCTGGCTTTCCGTCCATTGTCTCATATCTGCAATTTTATTTTACACCATGTTTTACACAGTTATAGCTGGCGTATACAAAAGTTCTTTGGGTTTTTATGAAACTCTACATTAACTGCGTTGTTATTTTTATTCATCTTTGAGATATCACTCCTGAGAGCTACTGTAATAGCTGAGGAATACAAGCTTTTACGAGTGACCTCGTTGATTTGAGTAACACCGTCCACATTTATATCTATATAAAAAGTATTATTATATACATCACTTTGGTTGGACAAAAGTCAAAATTTCTATATACTTTACAGAAGCCCACATCACCAAAGTATACATTATAAGATATAAAGCATAATGTATACATATTATGTAGGGTATATAACGCGTTTACACAAAATGTATTATACACGACAATGGTATTGTAAAAAATGTGAACGGGATCGACTTGTCGACGTATACTATATATATATATATATATATATATATATAACGACTTGTTGATTTCTTCAATCGAAAACGGCTTAATTAATTTTCCAGTCCCAAAATTTGTCCTGCAGGGCAATAAACGCTGCTATGAAACATCAAGGGAATATGGGTATCGCTAAAGTCGTTGAACATTTTCTGCAGTCGTGTGCCAATCTACCATAACAGAAAAAAAATTATATATATATATATATATATATATACTGGTATATGTGTTTGCATGTTTATACCTATACCTAGTTTTCTGATAAAAATCAATTTCCGGTTTACGTTTCTCTTCATTATTTTGTTTTGTTCTTTTTCCTATTTTTATTTTTTCACATCCCGGTAAGTATTATTCACGTTCCCGGTTCGAATATTAATGGCACTGCAGGATTTATTTCGTTCCAAAACACGTAAAAATAAATAATACCGTTATATCATAATGCGTAAGCATATCATAATATTTATATAATATATACATTATGCATAACAAGATAAATGAATAAAATATTTTTATCAAATAAATAGAAAAATACAATCCCGCGTTCTCCCGTACTAAAGTCTAAACTACTTTTATATCAGTATATGCATGTATTTTCTGCATCAAATCAGTGTCAATTAACGTAGTAAGCGTTACGTTTAAGTATGAATTCTTTTATTAAATACTTTTTTCTAAAAATATTTTTAAAATACTTATACTTTATGACGTAGATGTATTGTACATAAAATAAACTAACACGCGTATAGGTTGGTTAGTACTGTATTTTTGATAACAATTACGGGCATAACTACATCATTTCGTTTTGATGATTCGACCTTATAACATAATAATACTAGTATGTCAAAAATATATTATATTTTATAACATTTATATATTATTTTTCTGTTTATGCAACTAAATCAATACTATTACTAAACGTTATATTTTTATTTTGATTTCAGGTAAGTTATGATTGAATAAAATTACGTTTTGCACAATATTTGACAGAAATGGCAAAGTAATTGAATCGACCACGCTATTATTGATTACGGCCAGAGTTGTATGTATATAATACCAATAGTTTTTTTTTACATGGAATAAAAATATGTAATTTGAATGTGAAAGTTTAAAATATATGGGTTTTGTACTAAGATATATGCATATGAATTTAATTCGATTTAAAAACCTCACATAAAAAACAACAATCTTGGAAAAACAATTATTTTGAATATATTTATCAATAGATTTAGGATTTAGCTATGCAATTATGTCATGCAAATATCACATGCTTGAAAATTATTTTTAATTCCAAAATTTATGAACTTTTATATTATTTGCATTTGGTAGATGTTGACTCATCTATTAAATTCTGTACAAGTATTTACTACTAAATTTTATATAAAAAAAAACTATTTACGAGACTAGTATTGTTTACATTTTGTTTAATTATAGCTAGATTTTAAAACATTATTTTATTTTTATTAATTTTTATTATTTTATTTTTGTTTCTTTAATTATATACAATTACAAATATTGTTATGTTCATTATTAAATTATTATAGCTCAAATTGTGTGGTATTTTCAAAAAAGTTAGTAGTAATAATAACTATTAGATATAGTTTCAATAAATAATTTTTTTTCATAATTTATATATAATTATTAATTTTACATGACTTAATACGATTATTTTATTACTGTATTTGGTATACCAATTATATTATACTTACTTGCATAAGGTTCATTAAGTTTCTTTTTTATTTGGTTGTCCAAAAAAATTTTAAAATTTAACACAAGGGTTTTTATTGGTTATTCTTATCAAAATCATAAAATCATAAATCGTTTATTACAAATTTTTTTTATAAATGCCTAAAGTTCAAATGTTTATGAAATATGTCGAAATTGTGATAATATGCAAGTTATTTTGTTGAAAATTCATAAAGATTTTGGTATTTATACTGAAGATTCAACTTTTTAATACATGGTTATTCATAAGTCTTTTTCAAATAACTATAAAAAAATGTCTACTGGACTTTTAGAAAATTTTTATGAATGTTTAAAATTTAAATTTTTACAACATTGCATAAAAGACGATTTATTCTGAAACGATTTTAAATATTTGTGAATTTTCAAAAAATAAATGTCATAATTATATTAAACTTTTAACAATTGTTTAAATTAGTATTTTATTTTCAAAATATTTTACTAATTTTTAAACATTTTATAATATACTGATTATTAAGCAACTTATACTATAGGCATTTGAAATATATGTTTTTATTTTTATTTTTATAATTTTTGACAAAAAAAAAATTTACTGGGACAAAATAATTGAAAATTTAATTTAAAATTCCTCAGAAGTTGTTTTTACTATAATTTAAAAAATATTGGAATACATAAGCACAATTATTTTTAATAAGCGTTTGTATAACAAATAATAACATAATATAGTGAGCGAATGTAATTTGCGCCAAAAACAACCCAAAAAAAATATGTAATTTGCGCCACATCTAAAATTGTATTTTGGTAATTTGCGCTAAATAAAACTAAATAAAAAGGTAATATGTAATCTGCACCATCGTTTACCTACAAAAATTGTAATTTGCGCCATAGATCACCTTATTGAAATAGTAATTTGCACTACAAGTAAAATGAACTCCGTATATATAAAATAAGTAAATTTTGGTAAGTCATAAAACATATAAAAATCAGTCATATTATTATTATAAATTAATTTCCGTTTTTTGGTTTCCGATTATGATATGTCTTAATTATCAGTAGAACACAACAATATTATATTGGACACACGTCGGTACGTATTATTGTATATCTTATGTGATATCAGTAAATTTATCTGCTGGAAAATTCCAACAATTGAAGTTAAAAGTGTGGCGCAAATTACATATTCCATTTCGTTTTTAGTCGTGGCGCAAAAATAAATACATGTTATATTTTTATATTTTTGGCGCAAATTACATACGTACATAAATATACCTTTTGATGGCGCAAATTACAAGTAATTAAATTGGTGCAAAATACCATCTCCCAATATAGCAATTTAAATATAATATAATATTTTAGACCGACAAATCATCTGCGTTTAGAATCGTTTGTATGCATGTAATGTATTTTTATTCAATAAACGATATTCATCAAACGGATTGATATCTAAACCGAACCGTATATACCTAAGACATGATGTAAATGTACTATGTATGTAAATTAAGGGCAAATAGCTGTATCCATACAGTTCAATTTAACGGTTTTAGTAGGTAAAAAAAAAAAAAAGAGAAAGAGAATAAAGGGTGTTTGTTATTCATTCGACTATGTGTAGGATATATACAGAAACTTTTAGTTTTACGATCCCCAAAATATCCCACCCTTGTACCTTGCAAACTTTTTTATCGATGCCAATATAAATATAAGACCTCATTTTTTATAATTTTTACATTTACTTTATTTTTAATATAGATTTTTTTTTTATTTATATAGTTGCATAATTACCTTTTTATTTTTTATAGTACATACGAAGCTTATATTATCATTTTACAACAGTACATACAATGTTATTAATAAAAATAAAATTATGACGACCTAAAATTACGATAGTGTATACCATCAAATAACAAATATAAAAATAATAGTATATAAACGCATAACAATTATAAAGTCCCATTGACATAAATGTATCTAAAATATTATTTACTTGGTGCTAAACGTTTTACTGTAAAAACTTTTTATATATATTCTAGTCAGTTATGAAATTTGATTATTTGTATAATCAAAGAAAAAAAAGTTTTCGTAGCTACTACGTCGTTTTACGTCACTATATTTTTATACTCCGCTCGATTATTATATTATGTAAACTATATTTTCATCGAGAGTAGTCATTAATTTTTTCAAAATAATAGGTCTTTAATTTTGTTCAAATACATTTTCAACATCCAGATCGATAATTAACATAAAGTGTTTGACAAAAAATTGACCATATCATTTTTTTTTCTGATGTTGTTACCTTTATTTTTTTTTTTTTTTTACCTATTTTAAAGAGTCCCGTATACGTGTGCAAACCCCTGCCAGCAATAGAGAATGAACATCAATTACACATATCAGTACTTTTGATTTCCAAAAAAAGATTATTTTTACTGCTTCCGTATGACTACAAGCAAATGTGTATGTTGGTATTTGACATTTGTTATTATGGTTAATGTTGTATTCTTAGTAGTTCTGAGTGAAGCCAGAAACCGTATTGATTTAACATTGATAACATATTGGTACCGAATGTTATATCTTGTTGTAAGACATTTAATTTTATGATAATAGCTTTCACAAACCCGTAATAATTACGTTTCCCAATTGACTTAATATTATGTAAGGAAATAATTCCAAGCTATTTGAATATATATCTCAAGCTATGGGGAAAACACCTTATCTTAATATCTGTTATATAATATTAATTTTAAACTTTAAGTATAATTGGAGAAAGTGCATTTTTAAGTTTAATCTTAAACGATACAATACAATGTATAGAAATCGAAGGTATATTTTAAATTAATTTTTGGTTATCTGAAGTTGTAATTCTGGAAAACTATAAATAATAAACAAATTGCACTATAGTTATAAATGTTATTATTCTTTTATTCTTACAAATCATATATCAAATATACATAATATAAAGAATGATTGCGAACAGAATTTTTGACATAATCCATATTATTTTTTGTTACTCTGAAATACTTAATGGTATGTTAAAAACCTATAATTTCATTTAAAAACGCACTAAAATATTATAAATTAATACCTACCTATATACAAGATGTTTCAGGATCACTATACTAATGCAATAACTTTTGTTCTATTCATTATTTTTCAACTTTGTTGTAGTGCAGTAGATTAATATTTCGTTATAATAATAATAATCGATAGAACAAAGGTTATTGCATTTGATGAATTATCCTGTAGTACTTTGTTATCACAATATTAAAAAAATAAAAATAAAAAAAATAAGTAAAGCTTGAAATATGTTCAAATTCTTGTAAACACTCAACAATATCAAGAGTCTTTAGAGATTTTAAGTCTGTTGTATGAATTGTATGAATAAAATTATCTCAAATTATTAAAAATAAATACATATTTCAGAAGAATAAAAATACAAATTACATTTTGGTTACTTCCAGTGTATAAGTTGCAGTACAAATATGAAAGGAGAGCATTATATGTGTAGTACATGCGTGAATGTATGCGTGTGGACGTGTGTTTGTATGTATGTATGTGAAAAAAGCGAGATTACCGGACCGTGTATAACCAAACTTCAGAACCCGACCAAGGAGTTATAAATTACCGTGGTCCATACCACCCCCTCGGGGCCAACTCGAAAACAGGAGCAACAATCCGTAACCGCGAACAATAGACGCGTCCTTATACCTCCGTCACCGTTCACCATGCCTTTCTGGCTATTGCGGTTTTTTTTTTTTTTTATTATTATTTTTACCAAGTGGCCGGTTCGTAAAAATCGACAACATACTCAAAGCAATATTCCAGTGTTGTCTATACGTTAGTATACTGTGTGTGTGTGTGTGTGTGTGTGTGTGTGTGTGTGTGTGTGTGTGTGTACCGATAGCAGCAACACCAGTGGTACCAGTGTTGTTATTATATTAGGTTCGTCCTTCTGTGAAGAAAATGATTTTTTCGCAGTCGTGGAAGTGATGGTGTTGTTGGCATGTTATAAAGGTTTGTAAAAAGCTGAATTCATAAATCAATTTTTGGTAAAACGTGAAGATGTGCGGGAATGGCCTGATGGATACATAGCATTATACATAAACACACTTGTATACATTATGATACTAATGATGTACACGGTTTAGGAAAATCTATGTGTGTGTTTATATATAATTTGGATGGGATAGTGGGTGGCTAAAAAAGCTTGAAATAAAATAGTAAATACCACAACAATTTTCTAATAGAAAAAATCTCAAACTAATAAAAAAATATAGTGTTTTTAGTGGAAACATTTTAGATATTTGAACAAACACCGTGCCATAATAGTACGGCATTAATGTAGTAATTAATATAACAATTTATTTTATTTGAGATTTTCAATATTCTACGATTGAAACTGTTTACAGCCATATTTAGGGAATTAGCATTAATATGTTATGTTGCTTAACGACATTTTTTGAATTTTTTTTTTTTACCTTCCAATTATTACGTTAGTTCCTAATTTACCATGAAATACAAAGTGAAAAATATAGGGATAAAATTCCCTTTCTCATTTAGTTATGATAGTAAAGTTAGAAACTCAACATTTGTTAATATACTAAAAAAAACGATTATTATTCTTTGTTATTAGTAAAATTACAATTCTGTAATTATGACGTTATTAATTTATCTGAGGTACTTACCTTACTTTTGATATTATTAT
This sequence comes from Chaitophorus viminalis, assembly GCA_025469195.1. Lineage (NCBI taxonomy): Eukaryota > Metazoa > Arthropoda > Insecta > Hemiptera > Aphididae > Chaitophorus > Chaitophorus viminalis. Next base: position 201,770 of record JAIPRK010000090.1, on the reverse strand, counting down.
TTAATCGTTCAGTACTTTAATCTTATTTAATTTAAAAATGTCTTGTTTAGCGATTTTTAATTAAAAAAAGAATGTGTAACATATAATAACTTCTTAGCTATATTTATTTAGAAGTATTCTAGAATATAATTTTTATACCTATATAATAACCGTGTTCAAAGAAAACCTGGAGATTAAAGTTTGGATATTCTTCTATTGGACATTAATGCTGACTTTTACATCATGTAAGAACAAAAGAAAGAAGTAAAAATCGAATAACTGATTTTTTTCCAAATTATTTTTGTTAGGCATAATGAATTTAACGTACAATGTAATGCATTAATAAGAGTGAATTGATAATAACTAGTTAAGTCATATAAAATATAATGGTTTAAAGTAGGTCCCTAAATTAATGTTTAATCAACAAACTAAAAGTATTTCTGATTAATATATTTTATAACTTTCTAAACTATGCAACTTTTGTTTTATCTAATGCTCTTTAAAATTAGGTGGGCACGATTCATTGAAAGTTTGAAGCCCATATACTTGTATATTTGATGAAATTCCATAAAATTATCTGAAATTCGTCTCTAAAGTGTCATCCATGCATAATAACTTTTTAATCCTGTTTTTGAAAAATGTTATGAAAAATGTACTTTTTATGGTTACCGGTATTTTTTCCGAATCGAAATTCCTGAATGGAATTTATCCCGAAAGCCTTTTTCCCGAATGCTTTTTTCCCGACGGTTATTGTTCCAAAATGGAAACACAAAAAAAAAAAATCAAAATACACAATATTAACAAAGTTAACTTGCATAGTTAGTGTATATATAAAGTTTATATTTATTAACCGTACCGGTATGCTTAATTCCAGATGGTAAATATTAAAATTATTAGCACTATATTGTTCAAAAACTCAATGTTCAAAAAGTATAATCCTTATCAAAGTATTTATTATCTGATTACGATATCGGAGATAGTATGTGAACAGATTTGTGTAAAATGAGTTTTGTAAAAACTATTACAAAATAATAATTGCATGGCAAATAATTATGGTGTTGCGTGCATTTTATTTAGTGAGAAAAATTGTAGATTTTTAATAGTATTGTTTTAATCATATATCCGGTGTACCTATGTGTTTTTTGATTTATATTGTTCAAATTCATACGTATTTAGTCATTACATGATTACGTTACCATTTATCGGCGATAAAGATAAATTATTGCACAGACCCGATTTTAAAATCGTTAATTGTTACGTTAGACGACGACCTCTGTTCCTCGTGTTTTTATAAATAAAATATTATTTTAGTAAAATAATAATAATATTAGCTGTCGGAAAAAAAGCTTTCGGGAAAAAGGTCATTCGGGAATTTCAATTCGGGAAAAAAGGTGTCTGGTATACGAACTTTCGGAAAAAATACCATTCGGGAAAAAGGTCATACGGGAATTTGGATTCGGGAAAAAGGACGGGAACCACTTTTTAATTTTGTTTTTGCCCATCATTTACTATAATATCGTGCGAGACAATAATAATATTACACGTGGTGTGAAATACATGCATTGATTCTTAAATAATATATAATATATGATATTATTTGAAAAGAACCGGATGGGCCTCGCTCTGATGTATAGTAGTGGTGGAGTGCACTTCGTTCATAGGATAGGTCATTATAATGGATTTATTAAATCTGAACGCAATTTTAGGTATCATTGCATATGAAAAGCGATTCTGAACGGAGATAATTTATCAGTCTAAAATAGGTATATATAATATATTATGTTATAATTAAATTGTAATATACTGTCAATTATATATATTCAAACTCTTTGAAAAAAAAAACAATTGTGGCAATGGATTTTAATCATTTTCAAATGAAAGTAAGAAAAACTTCTGTGGAATCTTCTACTAAATTTTCAAGTATTTTGAACCAGCCAAATATTTTTATCAAAAATTATAAAAATAAACAAATTTAAATATAAATAACTTATATGTATGTGCTTTTTGAATATGAACTATATAATTCATTTTAAAACCACTCTTTAAACATGGAATTAAAATTTTCATTTTGTATTGATATTATTTGTTAAAATTAAGAACATAATAAAGATAAAAAAATATAAGTATATTATTATTTTTGCTGTTCATAAAATTTAACTTTTAGTTAAATTATCGTGTTCTGTGAAGTTCCTAACGGCGTCTCGGGTGTGTGTATGCGACGAACGACCGTGTGTGACATTTTGTCTTCCGCCCCCCTATTGGTGATGTTTTTATTTAGTGTCGTGAGACAATTGTCTGTCCAACGTACCCCGGCGCCGGTTTTGGGTCATCCAGTGCCATCAGGGCTTCATCGCCGTTAGCAATGCAGACCCGTTGCGGACTCGTCAATTAATTGGTCAGCATAAAGTGCCGTTAACATCGCAGACTCCGGAGACCCATCTCACGGTATTAGGCATAGCAGTCAGCCATAACTTATTACTATCGTAACTTGTGTTAACATTTTCAACCTTAGGTATAAATACAAAAAATTTTATGAATACAAGTTTTTGCAAAATTTGCGAATTACCGCTATTTTTTCATATTTCAAACAAATTTGAACTTCATGGGTTAATAAAAAAAATTGTGAGAAACGATTTTCAATTATTTTTAGTTGCGATAAGTATAATTGATAATGAACCTTGTATTACATGTTCAAGAGTTTTTGGAAAGCCAAATTTTTTTCATCGATATTTCAAAAAAAAAAAAACTTAGAAAAATCGATAATATAAATTATCTTTAAATAGTTCAAAAAAAATTCCAAATACTTCGGAAACATAACATGTATAGAAAACGCTAATATAATCATTTGGTGAAAAATTCATGTATTTGTGGTTTTTCGTTTTTGAGTTAGAGCATTTTAAAAAAATTTTTTTTGTCAAAACGTGGTTTTCCGTAAGAATTCCCATTTTCCGTAATTTTTTATGGTTTTTCCTGACGCTTTTGAAAAATATTGAAAAAGTTTGATTTCAAACTTGCCCAAGTACCATCTACATTCACTTTGGTTTCAGAAAAATTGCTGTTTTAAAAAATCGAAGCATTTTTACTGCCCCAAAACGTCATAACAGACACAAATAAAAAAAAAAACACAAACCATTGTAAAACCAATAAATTCCATCACTCCATTCAGAATATAAAATGATACATATATCGATATTAGTTATATTATATATCTGCTTAGTTGACAAAGTTCTGTTCATCATTAAATCAAGTATTGAACTCACCTTGGCTCTTATATTATTCCTAAATTAATAATAAAGCTTAATTATAATATTACTAATAATATAGATGACCAAACTCTTATTAGCATTTATGATTATGTTTATTTAAGTCATCATTGATAAAATAACATATTACCCTATCGTTTTAAAAATTTTAAATTTTGAATATTTATACTATCGACCTACGTAAATTATAATTAATTTTGCAACTTTGCTCCTTTCATAATCGTGGAATATGTAATTACTGAAGTTTTTGTAATTAAAAGTTGTTTAACAAACATTTTTCTATTCTGTCATTAAAAATAAAAACATAATTAGAATTTCCAAATATTTAGGTTTTTCAAACTAGATTATTTCAGAATTTTCAAAATTATTTAACTCTTATGCTACGGTGTTTAATTATTTAAAATAATTTACTAATTAACAAATTATCTACGGCAAAATGTTAAACGTTGAAGTTTTTTGGGGTAAAAAAATGACCTACTGTATAAGGGAATGTAAAATACTATAGTAAATACATTGACTCCGTGGTCTGGCTATAATGGTTAGGTATTGAAATAGCCCGTGAACTTCATTAAACAGATTTTTCACTGACGATAACCAAACACATTTTTTAGTAGACGCTTTTAGTTGAGTCCATAGTATATCTTCTTTAATTATGATCCTTGATAATTTAAATTTCATCATAAATATACTTTATGATATCAGCACCATTTTAACATAATTATATTTTACAACTTGAAAAAGTAAATTATATTATTTATATATTTAATTTATGCTTTAACAATAATTATCATAGAACAACCTCACTTATGCTTATTACAAACTTTGTTTTTTATAGATCGTGTAATAAAAATATAAAAACAAACAAATAAAATTATTTTTAATATACTAATTTCCATAGAATGAAACAGAAAAATTATTTTTAATATATTTGAAGAAGAATATTTGAAAGTACCTATATGAAAAAAAATGAGATACTTATTTGATGTTTATAAAATGTTTCTTTATTAACATTTTTAAGTTTTTATTCGGATTTTCGTTTTTTTTTTTTTTTATAAGAATACAAATAAATTGGAAATGAAAATTTATATAAATTTAGTCAAGAACTGTTACATTGATTTTCTATAAAAACGTTCATGTGACATAAAATAATACTTAATTTATGATTTATTATGGATTTTTAATAACGTTGCAACTTGAACAATATAATACCGGCATTGATGTCGATAACATTTGAGTATTTATTTCCGTACGAACACCAATTGAAAATATCGATAGCTTGGTATGTTGGCGTGTTTACATAGTGCTTACTACCTTCTTAAACAATATATAAGTAATATCACACCATATACATTATCATATTATATCCACGGGTTTTCTTTCTTGAATCCGAAGTACACTTGTTAGTGGTTACTTCTAAAATATTTTAATTATTTTTGTTTTTGATGTGGTATTTTTAAAATATTTTTTTTCTCTTCTCTATCTTGTTTTAATTTCATCATTTATACACAAAAAAAGAGTCATCTATTTGGTTATACTGACTAAAATGATGATCTTATTAATAATACCATGTTGCAGTATAACTACAATATGCAATGCTATAAAATTCTTTAAAATGAAATCATATAGAACAGCAATGGTAAGCGTATAAATATAAAACTTACGCAATGAGTAAATTATAAAAGTTTTCAGCCTACGAATATACATTGTCCTTATTTTATTTTCAACATAAGTCACTTTGTCCGAGCAGATACGCTTGCACTGCGGTTTCCCCGTGATTATAAGTGCCGGTGTGCTTAACAATATTCGATATTTTCTCGGGACAAGAAGTTTGCCCAGCACCGTCACGAATCCATGACCGAAAATAACGTAAACATTAGATTGGCTATGGCTGCAGTACACAGTAATTTTGAAACGAACAAAAGTCGTTTTAAAAGCACTTTATATGCAAATAGTCAGCTAAACTTGTCCTAAGATTGTTTCGATGAAATGACGACGCCCCTCCCGAAATAATAAATTCTCATAAAAAGTGAAAAGAGCGGAATCTATCCTGGTCAAGTTTCAACCGAAAAGAGAGATTCCATTCCCGAGCATCAACTACGGAGGGTTTAATACGAAATAATTTACAATAAAGTCGATTATCACCCCTCTTCAGTCTTCTTTCGTGGCCACAAAAACACTGGTGTGATTTAGTGTAATTAAATTTAGGAGCTTTAATGTTTCTGGATAGCTATTAAGTATATAATACATAATATTATATAATCATCAATAAATTACAATAAGAACAACCGCATCTAATGCATCGAATTATGGATTAACAAATAAAATCAAATAAAAACAAGTATTATTTAAATTGCAAATTATATGCATGTGAAATATGAGCAACAATCAAAAGAGATGAGAACCAAATAGTTTTTATACTCGGTTATATATATATATATATTTATATATTTATAAACGAGTATGTAAATAAAATTAGATATTTGTTATTTTTTCTAAATTATTTAAACATGTCATAATACAATATATGTATAAAGAATCTATCGCCATTTTAAAATAATCATAGAAAATCGATATAATTGTTGGATAGAAATAAATGAAAGTTTTGAAATCATAAAGCTATTTTAAAGAAAGGTCAGATTCTTAAATAAACTCAACATGTTGTAATTAATAATTATGAAAAAGAAATAGAACCATAATTATTTTTACAAATCTGTCAAAAAATATATTCAGAGTCTTATTTTTTAAAGGTAAATATTTCGTTTGTACTAATTAAGTCGGGAATGTACTTCTATTATATGTACAATATAGGTACAAATGTATTTTTAGTTTAAATAATTTTTAAAAAAATAGGTAATACTTTTTTTTTTTTATTCTTCTATAAAAATTCTATTATTTTATTCTATCCTATTCTATTCATTAATGATTAAATATTTACTTCATGTAATTATAAATTTGTATACAAATATATGTATTGTTTTGAAAATGTATTATCGGCAGTAAATCAAATTGAAAGGAATGTTTTATAGTAATAAACCTATATCTGTAATCTGCTTGCAACCGAAAAAAAACCTTATACATTCTTTTAAAATTAGTTTGTAATTACAAAAATATGTAGCTTTCTGTAAAAATACATAATAGATTATTCTTTGTACTCATATTGTTAATATTCTATAAAATCGAAGAATTTTATATCTACTTATATATCTAAACTATCAAATTCAAATACACTCAGTGAGAAATTATAAACAATAAATTGCAGTACAGTCATTGCGAAGTGTTTTTAACAAAAAAGTTGACGTTCATATTAAATAGACTGCAATTAAAAAATATACACAGTTTACTGTCGAGACATAACAAGTATAATACATATTTTCGAGTGCGATAATGATAAAATTTATTGATGTTTATAATATGGACAATGCAATTTATACGTATATTTTGAGTAAACGACCATATAATATGATTATTATTAGGGCTCGGATTTATGTAACACATATTTTTACTGTGACTTGATAAATTAATTTAGGTAAGAGATAAATTCGTTTCAAGGGATTTCCAATGAAATTAACTATATATCATTTTACATACTTTTACATATTTTGCCATAAGTACATGTTTTTACATATATCTCAATAATTCCAATTTTCCTACATATTTCGACAATTCGTTCAATTATGATTTATTATTTATTAATAAAGATATTTCCCATGTTTCCAAAAGTACAAAATAGTAACAAAATATACCAATTTTTAAACTTAATCTAATCTACTGTCGATATATGTTCTTGCTACATTGGATGTAGAACTTTGTCCTTCAGACATAGTCAACATGTAATATTGTCCTATAACATCAATAGAAGTTAAGAGATCTTTCAGTCAATATAAAGCAATTTTACGACATAATCGGTGATCTTTCGAATTCAAAAATTTAAAAATGCATGTTATTATTAATTGCAATCAAGATAATTAGATAGTTAGATAATTTGTTTTATTACATTTCATTGTATTATTAATTATTATTATCATTATTATTATTATTATTATTTTTTTTTTTTTTGATAAAACATATTATACATTTTTTATTACATATTTATGTACATACTTTTGTTGTATAAATATATAGTATTTGTGGTGTATTATCATAACGCTTTTTAATTTTTAAAGGTTTTTTGTTTTCCAATTATTGTTTATTTATTGCACATTGTCAGCGACAGGATAAACAATTTATACAGGTATACATAATATATGTATAAATAACACATAATATATTGTATTATAAAAAAGTTAATTGTTCGTAATATTATTCCGTGGAAACGCTTGTGGACTATACGTCATATACAACTTATGTACATAATGGCAGTATATGCTGGTGTTCGTGACGTCCATTATACGAATTTACATTGTATATGTGTTCATTTAACTATATTACATCGTTATATACCGTTATATATTATAAATTCGAGCATGTTTTCTGTATCTGAAGTTGTCAATAAAGTAAAACCCCTCCGACAAATATTTTATTTAAGTACTAACAATATTAACTGTATATTGTAAACATTGATATAGGTATGTAGTCAATTTTTTTAATTCACGACACGTTTTGTCAAGGCTATACGTACGTATGCATAGAGCTACACTGATCGCTTAAATTGAATATCGCATTTGTTCGTCGGGGGTGTAAACTGTATTATATAATGTAATATAATATAATATAATATAATATAATATAATTTAATATAATATAATATAATATAATATAATATAATATAATATAATATAATATAATATAATATAATAGAGCTATAGGGTTTGTTAAATTCCACAGTTAGGTTACTGCATTACATACATGATGTTTAATGCTGCAAAATTTAATTCGATTTCGGTGTAAATACTATACGTGGACGGATGGTGGGGTGGAGGAGAAGGAGAAAAAAAACGCGCGTACGCGTCCTGCGGAGTTCCGTTGTGTCCCAGGTGGAAAGACAAATACACACACACACACACACACACACAGCGCCCGGGTGTGCGCGACCACTCCAACTCGCAGAGATATCGATTGTCGATGGCAGCGGCAGTGGAAGAGGCTGCATCCGATTTAAATTGGACTTGGACCTTGAACAAATAAAAGACCCGGAAAACGGTATGGCACCGCTGATGTATAATACGTGTATGTGAACGAACAGAAGTACCACAGTGAAGTCGCCCGCTAAGGATTAGCTTTGTACAGTGTACAGGTGTGCAAAGTATATTTGGTATGAATTTAAGTCGCAGTAAACTTGACTAGCCCCTCCTTTTATCGGCTATGTAATCCACAGCTGTTCGATAGTACCGTGTTTCGCCCATTCAGATCTAAGCTGACATATTACTATTTTTTCTTCTATTTTTTATCGACTACTGTATAAAAAGTAAAAAAGAAAAGAAAACCGTTTTATTTTAGATTCCGAGTGAAGTATGTAGGATACTAGTTTTTATTGGCATTGTTTCTGCGGTCGTGTTGTAAAATATTATAATATATTGCATAAAAATCATACATTGTGAACGTTCACCTGCAAAATCAATATTTTTATTTAAAAAAATGTACTTGCCGGCAAAATGGTAGGCAAAACGATTACATATAATTGATACCTACTACCTATAGCAAATTTTATATTTTATAGGAGTTGGTATTTTATGCATATTTTATTACCACAACTGATTTACATCCTCAAAATATATTTGCAATATCAGAGTACAATCATAACATTTATCTTATAATCCAAACTCATCTAAATAAAAATCTTAAAAATAAATTATTTAAAATTGATAATCGAGGTTACAATGTTAATAATAATAATAATATTAATTACTTAAAAAAATTGTTATTTAAACATTTTGAGTTCATATTTTGAAAATTTTAATTTGTAGCTACATTAACTTTCAATTAGAATGTTAAAAAAATATTACTAAAAATTTTTTGCATTCGTTTTAATGTTTGATATAAAAATTACAAACTTTTAAAAATGTATATTGTTATAAAATAGTAATTTGTATACTTTATCAAAAGGAATTATATAGTATGTTTAAATTGTAGTAAATACTACTAGTAGATGAACTTAAATCATAAATTGATTTAAGCCATAATTGACAAATGTTAAAAACTTAATTGTACTTAAAATCAATTTTAAATACAAATAAAATAGTAAAAAATTTTTAAACCCAGCATTTTTAGTAGGAATAAACCATGTTTCGCATTAGCAAATTTTTTCAAACACTTAAATATTTTTCTTCTAGGAAAGTAAAATTTTATTTTAGATTACTTATTCACCATTAATTAGAATTTTAATATATGTTTCTCTATTTTTCATATTTTTATAAGAAAACTGCTATAATATTCTGTGATATTCAATATAAACGTCTTCTCGGACTTCAGATTGCAGTTTCTTATACTACTTTTAAAATCCCTGACACCCTTAACAAGTTAGGTGACAATATTATATAAAGCGACAATATTCATTCGGTCAGACTCTACGGTATTCAACTAGGAGGTATGCAAAGTTATTCAACACTTGTATTTTGCAAACATTTCAATTGATATGCTTACGTTTAATAACCTTTGCCACTTGGTATGTAACTATTAAAAATCTCCATAAATATTAAAAACTACTTACCCTTAATTATTTGGTCAAATTCTTTTATATCAAATTATTTTCCAAACTACACACTCATATCAATCAAGTAATTGAAAATATTATCCTCTTCTACCCATGTACCCATGTACATGTACCATGTAAGAAGACTTATAATATGAAAATAAAAAGCTAAAAATAATATATCCCAGATATACTCAATGCATGAAAAATAAAAAATTAACTAATGTAATTTGTTTTGTTAGATGGTACTACGGAAAACCTTCTTACTCAAATAGTTAAATGTTGTCTTAATCAATAACATCATACGTACTTGTTATACTGTAATATATTGTAAACATATTTTCTTTTAATAAAAAAAAAAACAAAAAATTTAAATTAAAAACGTGCAATATCGATCAGTTCGAGTACATATAATAGTGATGATCTAACTAGAATAACTGTGACGTCAGTACGTTAGACAGTCTATTACCCTTTGTATGGTATTTTCTACTTAAAAATGTATAAATATCCATTTTTATTTCTCTGTATGGACAAAACCATATGTACTATACGAAAAAAGGACATTCGATCTCATTCATATTATATTATAGTGTCATGATTTATGAATGAATATACTTAGTCAAAAGATCGAAAAGTCACTCATCTGGTACAGGTTTCGATGAGTGCTGATTTAAGCTGATTTAAACTTTAATGCACAGTATCTGGGCTTTAACTCACCAAAATTTTGATGTTTTACTATTATTAATTAATGTTCTTTGTATTTTAGTCCGGTACGGTTTTCTGTGGACCGTTGAAACGTATTGATGAAACGCGAACCAAATCGATGCAAGTCATCGATAATAATTCTAATAATATTACAAACGATAATAATAACAACAATAATAATACATGCGTGCTCAACGACTGTTTCGATTTTCTTCAAAGACATGTTTAGAATTATTCATATCCAGCCGCACAATGCCACGTGATTGCATTTGACTCGCTGAAGCCGGAAGCATTTTGATACAGCCATATAATATAGAATAATACATGTAGCGTACCGGCTTCGATGGTGGTGATAAAGCTTTATATGCGTATACATTCGTACATTGTATTTTATGGTGTTTACAATGAGCTGCAGGTTTCACTGTCGTCGACTATATAATAACGTTTATGGTTAGGGCTCGTGAGTGCAAAAACTATTGGCAAACAGGACTACAGGAGAGAGCGTATAATAAAATATGTCCTCGGTAAATTTTATTAGAGTACCTATGTATATACATATTTTGTCACCGTCGCGTTGTTGTTTTTGTTGTTTTTGGAACGGGCCCGAAGCCAAAAAGTGGTCTACTTAGCACAATATCTTTTCTCGGCATCGAACTGAGGATATACGGAGGAACTGGTCGCATCGTATCGTGAAAACGTCGGCGTAAATTAGACATCGCAGTTGCGCATTCTCGTAAACATTTCCCATCATTCTATTCGTCTTTTCTTCGAAATCGTTCTCTTTTCAGTTCAACAATATTTGTTCGCTATTCTAAATCTTTATCGATCAGCTTTCTCCTCCAGATCGGCTACTTTAATCGTACACGAATATAAGCAGTAACAACAATGTTTATGACCACATCATATTTTGATAGCGTATTTTTATTATTCGTGTTGTGGAAGAGGAGAGTACAACTCACCGTTTATTTTCGTTTCTTCCCATCCTCTATTTTACAGGTTTCCTGGAAACGATCGTTTAATAGGCCCATTAACGGACTCTTCGGGTGACGGAAGAATGAGCGTGAATAATAAAGAGATTTGAAAGAGTTTTGTTAATAGAAAAATCCCCCGGGTGCAAATTAATAAATGCACGTACAGCAGAACGTTTTCTATTTTTCTACTATTACAATGTTATTTTTGAAAAATATTTTGTTTTTCACGTCTACTTTGATCTTGTCTCCAAATCTTTTTACGGAGAAACTGCGTAGTAGCTGGAAAGTATGGTTCTGTGAAGAATTTGCGAAATCGGCAAAGCGGATTACAAATTAGACTTATTATATTTTCCTATTCATCACTTCCATAACGTATATAATTATTATTACTTAAATATGTTAATATATAACTACTTCTAACTAGTGCCATGTAAACTGTAATTTTGCTTTAAATGTATTATAGAGCAGTTATAACCCTCGAACATATGCGTTTCAATAGAAATCGTGGTTGAAACAATAAAATTGAGAATTAAAAATATAAAATAATAAACAAACCAACTATGAAATTTAGTGCCACGATTTCGATACTGTACACACTCTGCGAATTTTATTTTGTTTCATTTCACCATTTTATAGTAATTTTTTAATATAAATTGCTCTGCAAAGATCTTAAAAAATAAATAAAAATACGGATAGTATTAAAATTAATTAAACCGGTTTAGTATGTTAACATATTAATAAAGATAATGCTTACCTTATTCCGAAAAATGGTGACGGTCCTTCAGTGGCGGTCCCCCAAAAAATGATGAAAAGAAAAATTATTATTTTAATTTGAGCCTTGACATGATGCGGGTGAATCATTTTAGTATGAATATTAATTATTTATGTCCATTGGTATTTTCAAATTTGCCAGCTTCTTCTAATTGAAAATGTAACGAGTATACGAAATTGTTTTTTTTTTCGATTATTATTTTTCAACTGTATAGCTAAATAGGTTTACCCTGTAATAGTAATTCATTAAGAGTATTTGTCTATATTATAGCTCTAGTTATGTTATGATAATTAACTAGATAATACCTGAACGGATTAAAATATTTATTGATTTTTTATACTTAGTCTTGCTGGATTTATAATCAGGAAAGTTTTTCAAATTGAATACCACAGATATACGATAATTTTAAATATAACTGATTTCAACATTAAATAGAAATATTATTCAATATTATATATGTATGATATTCATACTTAAAAGGCTAACCACACTGAATACTATTTTCTTTGTCACCCTTAAATATATTACAGCTGTTACCTGTAACCGCAACTTAAAAATCTATTATATATTTAAATTACATTTTAACACCAGTTTTTTTTGTTTATAATCATATTACTGTACATTTTTTCTTAAAATTTTAATAAAACATAAAATAAATGTGTCATTATCTTTACTAGCTACTTTTATAATTATTATTATAACTATTATTATTTCCGTTATTGACAGTATATATTACTAGCTGAATTACCCGGCTTCGCACACAACAGATTTGGCTGGGACATAGATTTTAGTGGATTATTACTATTTCACATTGTTTAAACCCTACTAATGGCGTTATGAACGATGTATCATTTTTTTCCACATCATATCTTTCGTAAAGGTACAATTAAATATTCTAAGATATTTCATATATTTATGGTTTTTCTTATTTATCATTTATTTTGAATTAAAAATTAGAAGTTGATGAAATATAAATATATTTGAAATTATCTGCGGAATACGATTGCACGCAGTCGTTATCGGCAGTATCTTTTTAAGCGTACGATTGCGTTGGCTGTATAATTTTTAGTTCCATACAACGTTACCAAATTTATACTCAGTAAGGTAAATCCATGCAGCTTGTGGTGATTATTATTGTTTATTACTATAGTATTATTTAATACTTATTATTGCGGATAACATCTTTATACATGATCATACTTGTCTCAATTATCTTAATTATAAATTCCTACATTGGTACATATTACGAAAATTCGCACCTATATACTTCCAGTGGTGTTTCATTCGTATCCGTAAATGTATCCGTATTGTCTAAATGTAGAAAAGTAAACAAACGGGAGTAACACATTAGTTTAATATTTATTATATATTTCAGTTTCGCATTTAAATCAGCCTTCGATGATCAACATCGATTCAAATAATCAGCCAATAATGTTTATAACGATAATATCATTTCGTTTCATTGTTGTGTTCATTGCATACAAATAAGAATAATAATTAAAACGGTATTTATTTCAATAGAAAATTAATTTTAAACTTGGCCACTTGGCTTTCAATTTTATGCGCAATTGTTCGCTTCTGAAAGATCAATATCATGTTTATTGTTATACCCGCACTACGCACAATTGTATGGTGCTCGAAATTATTTTATTTATAATTTATTAAAAATATAATTGAAAATCTAAAAAAAAAAAAAATACAAAGGCGTCCCCGGTTACCACATATTTTTTTGACGATTTTAGTAAAAGTGTTGTATTTAATATCAACTAGGTATATAATTTAAATTGTAATTAAAATAGATATAATTTAGTTTTTTTTACTTAAATTAAAAGTTTTAAATCGTATAAAATATTATTGATTTCAGATATTTCAAATATTATTTAGTTATGAAACCTTATTTTATTAGTGCTAGTTATAAACAAATACAATTTGAAATATTTAAAAAAAGTTAGAATACTAATACTTATAATCGTATAGTCATTCTATAATAATGCATAGGAATCTAATAAGCAACCACATATCGAAAACTTGCCATCATATTTACCATCAATATAAAGCAAATTGGTTTATTAAAATATTCGTAACACTGTACGCACGGTTAATATAAATGTTAAGTTTCATAATATTTGTGAGCTGTAAAGCTGTTGTCGTATCCAGCATAGTGGCAAAGCAAAAGTATTGAGAACTGTATCTACACCAGGGGCGAAAATACTGAAAGGGTGACATAAAAAAAATTAAGATGATTTTTTTTAAAGTTTTCATGTGTAGTGGTGATAATTAGACTTTTTTCATGGATGGACGTACATAATATTACAATAAAATTAGGTATTTAGTAAGTATCAACTAAACGATTATCATTTAAGCATCTTGTACAAAATAGCCGTAGTAAAATATTGTGTACGTTTAAATTTATTATGCTCTTGGATCGTACGTTTTATTCGGTTTAGAGTTCCCGTAAGAAAGAAGTTCATTAGAAGATTTTGATCGGTCACATCTGGATGTCGCGCTCCTGGTGTACAATATCATCTCGTAGATCATTGTCCATTGTATTACATTAATACGGCTTCTGCACTCCGTACACATTGCACAACCACTATATAATACAAATGTTCGTATACATACGACGAGAGTGTATTGTACATCGACGGCAGCATCGGTATAATGAACTGTTTATTATACATTCCTAAGAGCGTTTTGGAATTGTATGCGATAGCTGCATGCAGCGGTGGCCAGCCCCAGCACCGTGAACCAAATCAGTCACACGCGTGGTAATGGAAAACGTCACCCTCTGCAGCTCGCCCGAGTCACCGTGATATATTTTCACAAACGGGTCTATCGAATTAATGTAACACGTATTCACGTACGGACGGATCATCTATTGTAACGTTCGTCCGTGGGCATGTGCATGCGTTTGTGCGTGCGTATACATCCATTTGTAAGTGTACGTGTGTGTGTGTGCTAGAATGTGTGTGAATATTCCAAAGTTTAGTGTAGCTAAAATAGGCTGGTGCCTTAATATAACTATACACTGATGGTTTTACGTATTTTCGTAAGACTGACCACATGTTTTGATCTGCATGTCCGGCAACGCGTTGACCTTTACAATTCGTTTCACAGTTTAGGTACCCAAGTCTTATCAATCAAACGTTATCGTTTTAAGCCTTATCAGTGCCAATAAAAAAGTTTCGTGAAAAGGCAAATAAAAATATTTTCTAAAAATCATGTCCTTTCTATCCGCTTCTATCTATAAAACGGTATATATTATTGAAGAAGGAGTTTATCGTTCGCAACAAAGGTATATATTTTTTTAATAGTTTTGTTTTTCTTTATGCTTACTGGGATCTAATTTTGGCGCAAGAATTCTTTCACCCAAAATTGACCTTTCTTTTTTCACCAAGGTCTCATTTCCACCAGGTATATTATTATTATTTTTAACCAAGTTCTTACAATCAAGACTTTTAGAAGTACTTAATCTAAATTGGTAATCTAAATTAGTTTTATAAAGTCATTTAGCTTTACTCAGAGAGCATCACGAAAAGCGATTTTTATTGTCAAACTTGGCTCAAGAATATTAAATTTTCATTTATATCATTATTTAATAAAAGTAACGAAATATGTTTTATATCAATAAATTAATAATACTTTATGATTAGATGGAAGAGAACTTTAAAAAGCTTTAAATATATTTTTTCTAAGTCATCATCCAATTATTCTAATTATAGTTTATTTTTATACCTGATGTAGAAAAGTGTAATGTTGATAAGTACATGGAGTTATAGTGTACATTAAGCATATTATTGTGGTATAACGTTATCATGAGTATTTATAGCTATACAACTTTTACATACATTATGGAGAAAAAACCAATAATTTACCATATTTTATATTTATCATTGAAAAAGGAGATAACATAAAAGTATAAGGTATTATCATAGGCGAAACGACGGTTCAGGCCAGTCAGGCCATGACCTGACCTAATACTGACTAAAATATATATATATTATATATTTTAATAATTATTTAGGCATTATAAATAATATATTTATACATGTAAAAGTATACATTAGTACGTTGTATATAGGTAATACTCAGACCCGTATTTAAAAATTTGGCGCTTCCGGGTATATAATTTATATCGTTTAATAATTTTTTTAATTAACAAATTATAATATAATAAAAATATAATTTTAATAGAGATATTTTTTATATTTTTCATTTGGCCTGACCACATAAAAGTGTCTAGTTTCGCCTATAGGTATTATATTAAACACAGTATTTGATTCTTGTATAAAGAACCTTTAACTCATAATTTATAATTAGTGCTTTTTAAATTATTGACTAAAATAATGTGGACAAAAAGATTATCACCCCTTATTTTAAATGTACTAGGTATGGTCACCTTGTATAACAATATATTGATAACCAAATTGATGTTTTGAAAATGTAATATTTTTTGTAAAATCATGGAATAATTTTTATGAAATTGTTTTCAGTTTCATTTTTAAATTCGTTTTTAAATTGAACATTGAACATATCCGGAAATTTTTTTCTTGACGATTTAATATGTCACACATAAATCGTATAAAGTTTACTTGTACCTAGAACTATGAAATATATATTTATTTTATATCCAAATAAATATTATAAGTTACCATCACATATAATTCACAAGTAGGATCCAATGAAATAAAATTCCAGTTTTATACTTCAATATATTATTTAAATTAACTTTATAACTATTATAAACTTAATTATATATGCATTCAGTATAATGTTAACTGTATTAAACTATATAATTAGTTCTTTTTTGTATTCGGTCATATTGATGGACTTAATTTCGATTTAAAAATTTTTGATTGTTATTTGTTTTTAATACTTATTGAAACAGTAATAGCATAGGAATACAATATTCTTCGACATATAAAACATGAATGATGTATAAATGGTTATTATGATATAATCCTATATTTTAAATCATTTGTTTTGAATACCATTGTTAAGGATATTTAATATTCAGTGCATGTGAAATTTAATGTTTTTACTGTCCCGAATTGAACATAAAGATGTCTGACAGAGTAACTTTGGGGTTAATATTCAAGAACATAACTTACTATTTTTGAAATATAATAGTTATAAAATTATAATTTTTTTTTTTCAATTTGAATTTACGTGCTTTTCTTACTTTATAACGTATAAATACTTTAATATAAATATGCCACCTAGTCTCTAAAATAAATTTCGTTCTTAATTAAAATATGAAATTATACAGAGCCGAATATCGGAATATGATACTGATTTTCAAATATAATAAAAGTATGTACTTCGTAAAATGTAATACAATCACATAAAAATGAATATTAAATATTATAATAACAGGTTTTTATAATACATTTTATGATATTCATATAACAATTTTTAATAATAATTGTTCTTTATTTTAGAAAAAAAAAAAAAAAATGTTTATAACATTCTTCTCGAAGTCATCGAGGCTCATAAAATGATGATTTTCATTATGTAAATAAATCTATCTGTATGCAAGTAATATTTGTTTTCCTGTGATATTTTTTTTAAATTTAAGTCTTTCATTAACTCAAACCGTCAGTTATTAAAGATGAATATAATAAGTTAAGTATTGACGCAAATGAATGATCATTATTATGATGATAGATCACTATGTGCATTTCACGAGGTTTTGATCTATTAAAATATTTTTTTAAGTTTATAGTAAATATTTTTCAAACTTATTATTTGTAAACAATTAAAATAAAATAGCCTGTGAAAAAAGGCACGACGAGTGAGGTTCAAAACAATGTATTCACGAAAATGGCGAGTGTTCGAGGTTAATACGTCCGAATAAGGTCACATACGTATAATGTGGCTAATGTAAGTCTCGTTCCTAGAGACCGACATATAATATGACCATTCCTCTGATAAAAACTACTCTAATTGACCGTTAATAATGGGTCTTAAACATAATAAACAAACCAACCATTATTTACGACTGAAGACTCTTGAATTCTGTCGTATAATATACTGCACCAAAAAAATTACCTTTTTATGGACGTTAAAAGACTCTAAGATGACTTGGAATTTGCAGATTATTCACGGGAACTATCAGGTTTTCATAATTTTTTGTGTTTGCGTTTGGTGATATTATTACCGTAATAATAATGATAACATAAAAACATATGCATAATATATTATAAACTGTTAATATGAAAATAATATGTATGCAATATGGTTTGAAACTACCCCTGTTCTAAATATTAACCCTATTTTCAAAAAATCATTACTTTAAGAGTCCAGTCGCAATGAAAAATATAAATAATATGAAATAAATTTTTATCAAACTTATGGTATATCAAAATTCATAATATATAATATAATATATTATAATATATTATAATCATTTACATCAATTTCTTTGTTAACGTCAAGTTATATTTTTTAATTTATCATTTTATCGAAATGGACAAATATTATAATATGAAAATATTAAAATGGATGTTTAATATATATATATTAATTGCCTTTATTACACAAAATTCACTGAACGTAGAATGTTGAACAGTAATATATTATACTGAAACACAAATACTACGTGTTATCTACATCGTTCCGTTGTATAAATTCACGAATAATAAGAATACATATTTATGGCCATCAGTTTCTTTTAAAAATGAATTATAATTTATGCAAATTTTAGTTATTACACTTGTCACATTATAATTTATACATTTATTTGGGTAAAAGTGCGTGTTTGTGCGTGCGTGCATGTGCATGTCAATTGTGTGTATGTGTGTGTATGTGTGTGTGCGTGATGTTGTAAACTATGCTATATGCGCTAAACTTATAAGAATTTTTCTTACTCAATGAACAAAAACCATAAAATATATTATATACGAATATATTACAATGTATCATTTATTTGACTTTTAAATCAGTTTTATTAATTTTATGTTAGTTTTAAGGTATATTATTGCGTATCTCAGATGTGTATGATTGTATATCATATTATTTATTTTTGCTGTTCCACTCAGTATCATTTAAAAAGCATACTAATTAAGTCATCTATGTGATCTTTCATTGACACCGAATTAAAAATGTAAAAACAATTAATTATATTAGTTCATTGTGAATAAAAAATTCTGATTCTATAAATAATATTGTTTTTCGTGCATTATATTATTTATTTAAATTTTTTATTTTTAGTACATCATTTATATATACTTTTAAAACTTCTATATCGGTTATTGATTGACTATCGTCAAAAATTGGTATGAGTTAATTATCAATACTTAGCTAATGAAACAAATTACATATTGTAATATTGACATATTGCATCAACTCATCGTAAACTATATTACGTTTCAATTTTAAATTTTATTTTTAAACTTAATTTCATAGTTTGTCAAGATTTCCAATTAATATTTTAGTAAGAAGAATACAGAAAATAGTTTTAGAATATCTTTACAATGATAGCTGTACTCACGGTAGACAAAAAAAAAAAAAGGATATATGATATTTTATATTTGTTACATACATAAAATCGAAAAGCCAATTTATTTAATTACCAAGAATGTATCGTAGAAAAAGAATTAAAATTTTTTCAACTATCCTAAATGTTTTCTCTGATTTCAGATGCGATGCATTGTTATAATTTACTAAGCGAATACTCTTGTACTCAGAAATTTCAGGTCAATTTATATATGTTTAGAAAATGGCTTACACACGGAGCTGTCAGGGCTGATAATATTCGTTAATCAATTTATAAGTACCGTTAAATATAATAGGCATGTAATAATAATAATTCTTGGAGTCAAACTATCTTTGTTTGTAGTTTTTAGTATGGGAGTATTCGTGTCTTCGTGATGGATATCAGTATGGTTACCGTTGTCAATGGTTCCGACACGAATCGTGGTAACAATAATATTTTATGATTTATTGCTCTCAGAAAGAGTCGATGATTATAATGAGAGGAGCGGTAGCTTCTCTTGCAGGTACTCATCTGTAATTTTTAATCAAAGTTCGTTGTGTGATTATTATTTATATAATTTATGTTTGCTATTTAATTATTTTAAATTTTAATTGGTGATATAACCTAACCTAACTAAATCTGATGTAATTAAAATATGTGGTCTTAAAATTACTTTAATAAGGGATAATAGATGGTTAACGACTGGGTGATTATGGGTTTCATTTATAATATAGACTCTGCGTCTATAGAGAGATATACATTGGAAAAAATTCAATAACGATTAATTATACTGAATGATGCATAACAGTATTGTAACAATATTATAACATCTAGCGCACTGTTTGACATGTTAACGTCACTGCATTATTTAATACTATTCTTCGAATATTAGTTTTTTTCATTCCTTTAAACCTAGCAGTTTATACATAGTATATATAAATATATAAATATATATATATATATATATATATACGATTTACATAAATAATACTATAGACACTGGAGTATCTATAATGTACATTTTTAATATTCTCTCAATGTATATCTGATAAGTATTTTGATCAATAAGTATTTTCGGTAAAAAAAAACGTATATGAATGTTACGTAATAATAATTATATTAAGAATAATAAATGGGAATTCTTAATAACCGATGTCCACTTAACTAAATATAATAATAATAATAATAATAATAATAATAATAATAATAATAAAACAAAATTGTTCCTCGTAAAAGCAGATTTTTTGTAAGCTAACTGTGTATTATAAATACGTGTATCTGCGTAGTACAAAACATGGTATGAAATCGAATTATTCAAATCTGAGAACAAAATGTTGAATGCGACAGGCAAGAGACAATTTTAAACGTGTCTCTTTTTAGTATAACTATGCATATATATATATACGCACTATAATATATAATTTGTATTTAATTGTATTTCCTTCGACACGAAGAGGCTATATATTATTTATGCACACAGTATCCAAAATCTTCGCAGCAGTCACAGTCGCTATACACAAGATATATTCAAGCATAATACATCCAAAATGTATGTATTCATATACAAGCATCTATATATAAATATATATATATATATATATCGTATATACAATATATTTATGTACGCACGTGTGATGCTGCGGTACGCGGCTAGAAATAATTTAAATAATTTATAATTTACGCGGTCCGGTGGCATGACGGTGCATGGTGTGCGAGTGATGGTATACGGTCGCGTATGCATATGTACGATGGAATGGTTGGAGAATAAAGAAAAAAGTAGGAGAAAAAACCCCAAAGGGAATGGCTTTCACGTTGGAGAATTCTGAAAAGAAAAAGATAAAAAAATAAAACCCAGGCAGCCAAAACTGTGGTAAACGGTAGAGGATTTTTTGATTTATTGACTGGATGATTCACACCTTTTCTAGCCTCGTATTATTCTGTATAACGTGGAGGAGGAAGGGTATGCAGTCGTTCTAGCTCTTTTCCACTCTCTTATCCATCTGTGCAAAATTCTGCTGCGTGGTCTATGTAATATATTTTATATAGGCTGCAATAATGATATTATGAGTCGCACACGCGATCATGTAACTAAATGTGACCACCGCCACTTCACTATTGGGAAAACGAGTTAATAATAATAATACTAATACGGGAAAAAATACAAGAAAATAAATAAATTTCTTCTGTTCCGGCCGTTCTCAGGAAGAAATGTATTTTTTTTCGGTTGTCTAATTCCGTCTTATTACTACGCGGCAGTTGTCTGAATTGTCTTTTTATACATTTATTTATATTTTTTTATTTGCCGCTCTCACGAAACAATAAGGAAACGACTACCGAAATAAGAAAAGAAAAACACCGGGCTAAACAAAACTGACGGACCTATTTGTCTGAAAGTAAACCGGATGAATGACAACCCGAAAAAAGAACTGCAAATCTAAGACTGCCGGCTTCCACACGCTGCCGTTGTTTACGCATGTTTCCTCTTTTTTAAAAGTCAGAAAATAGCCGTTATTATTCATTTATTTATCCTTTGTATCCCAATCCTTTGATATATACGTTAATAAATGTACATACAAATGCGTTACACCGCGATATAAACGTATTAAGACTAATGCTGAAAAGTAGATTTTTCTCATCACAATTGATCATAACTGTATTACAAAATATAAAATAATAATTTTTAAAAACTAAAATAGATTATACCTTCCGAAAAGTTTTACTTTACAGAAAAATATATACATTCATTCAAAATATGAGGTTTTGATATTGTAAATGTATTTTAATTTTGCTGTCCAATCGACTTTCAAAATGTGTGCAATAAGAAAAATAATGTTTTTTCTAATTGTATAAAAGTGCGTAAAAATATTTAAATTTCATATTATGAAGCAGATACCTTAACTGGATTCGTCGATGGTTAACATTAATATGAATAAAAGGCTAAACATATCCAGTTGATATATTACACTTAAGTATACCAATAGCAATTTAAATTAACGGGTTACTATTCTAACGTTTCGTAAGTAAATGGACCACTCACTACGCTCCTCTTATCTAAACTTAAATGTCTCTAACTAAACAACAATTTTTTTAAACTCTGATCGGAGTGATGGAATCTATTGGTTTTACAATAATGTGTGTTTTTTATATTAATTAATTAATTTTTTTTTTTTTTTTTTTGTATCATAAAATGATACCTATCATTGCATTCAAATTTAACATATCCATTGTAACAATCTATCCTATGAACGAGGTGCACACTACCCCCAACTGTACAGCGGAGCGAGACCCATCTGGTTCTTATTTTTAATTCGTTATAATAATAATGTATTTGTTATTATATTATGCTAATGATAAACATGAACGGAATTTAAAAAAATCAAAAAACTAAAAAATTATTGGCGTTAGAATTGCAAATATATAATCTATTGTCATTTACCACGTGTTAATAAGATATGCCGTTTTTGGTATCCTACAATGTAAGATTAACCAAAAAATAATGACCAAGACGTATTAAACACATTTCGTATTGCCACGGTATGTATAGTGTTGCAAAATGGATATAAACCCGTTTAACATTCATTATCATGACAAACGATAACGCAACATAGCCATGATCATAATAATTCACAAATCGAAAAATTTTTGAAAAAAGGATGGAATAATATTCAAATCCGAATGATTATAAAATTATATCTGACGTGCTGACCTTGCTCTATATGTAATAACATAATATGTTTCCCCTGGAAAGAAAGATGGTATGTTTTAAGTAGATCTTGAACAGGACACGAATGGTACAACCACGACACGCTTTGTGTAAAATAGGAACGGGATAGATCACTGCTGGCATCTGATTATGGTGCAGAAAAAATCCAGACATCAAACATATTTAAGTATATGATTACTCAAAATCCCATTTGGAAATTTCAAGTATAACCGTGGAAAATATATTTTTACTTAGTCCAGAAGGTATTTGATGGAAAAATTATAAAATATCTTTATTACTCAGATTACACGCCGTTGTAATCTTCAATTCAAGTTCTATTCATGTTACTTGATATTTTAATTGTATCGTTTTTTTTTCCATTTACTTTCATACATAAACGTCAATGAGTTTCGTTACAGCTTGCTAATCTACTATAATAAATAATATATTATCAAACGATAGATTATCTTACCAACGATAGAAACAATAATTAAATAGTATACAGAAAAACAAAATAACACCCGTGTGAATTTGCTTTTTCGTCCCCTTTTATTTCATTCGAAAATGAATAACAAAAGGTAATCAAAAATGAGATATTGTTCTCCATAAAAAAAAAAAAATATATATATAGATAGTTTCATAATAATATATGGTATATAATATCAAAAATGTATGTGACCTGATTTTATTTGTATTCTTTCTCTTGACTTACAATCATTTATCAATGAGAAAATTCTGTATTTATGAGTTATTATTGTAATGAAACAATAAAAATTATGGTTTTTTGAAATGTCAAATACAAAGAGTTTCTTTTTAGTACGAATTTGATAAGATATAAATAAACGATTAGTGTAGAGAGAATCACCGTGCTTTTCTCGAATGTTTATAATCTATTACGGAGCGAGACGGAGCTTTGAATAAAATTTAACGGTAACTATTTTTTACCCATAATTAAAAATTGAACAATAACTGAAAATACGACTATAATAGTAATTTTTCCACTTAAATCGTTTACATAAAAGCATCGACTTGGTATTGTTATTGTTATTGTTATTTTATTTCTTTTTTTTTTAAATATCCAAACGATGATGGTGTCTGTGATCCATATTGACATGGATAAGGAGTGGGTAATATCTTAGTGAGCTAATAACTTTTATTTATTGTTATGAGTAGACTATATTAATACTATTAGACTAAACTTTATAAATAATAATAATTGAACTATGAATAATGATACTGAGCGTGCACACTGACACTGACTTCAAATTTAGACACGTATTAAGAGCACGAGCTGCGATGCAGGTGGGTTATCTTGTCGGCCATAATCATTTATTGCAGAACGGATGGTAAACAAATATTTTCAACTTAAAAATAATAAACATGAATAATTATTCTTCTTATTTTGTTGACCTTTATAATATTAAAATGTATTGAAAATTGAAATCATCATATGTACATAACATTGTAATATATATAATATTATATTGAAATTATAAAACAATTTGAGTGAATTCAATTTATTTTGTATGATCATATATTATAAGTACCTACATCATAAGATTAATAATGATTAATGACGGTTTTTTTTATATTTTCGTTCTTTTATATTATCAAATCATTAGTTATACTGGACTTACTATCAATAGCTAATGATAATAATTATTTATTCATTAATACCTCTACAGTAGTCTATGTATTATACATTTCCAAATTTGATTATGTATTATGAAATAAGTTATTGAAAGATATCATTGGTTTCTGAACACTTGTTAAGTACGAAATTTCTGTAAATATGGATAAAATCATCGGTAGTTGTGCAATGGTTTTATAAGGTATACTATCAAGTTATATTATTTGATATAGTATAATTTAACTATTTTGCGTTAAAACATTATTTCATTATATCAATACATATAATTATGATTTTTATCAACTATCTGAAGAAGTTATTCTGACTCGATAGCCGACGATTGATTTTTATGAACAGACTAAGTTCTTAATAATGTAAGTAAGTAAAGATTATTATATAAGTTCGAATATAGAACGATATTAATTTAAAATGAAACAATTATAATATTAAGTTCATGAAAAGATTAGAATAAAACAAAAGAATATACTCATGCATGTACCTATATTGCCTATAAATAACGCCGTGCGTCCATTGGTCAAATAACTGAATCATTTACAATATTAATTGTTATTATAATATGACGTGTAATATGGTTTTTCTATGTTTAATTATTTGATGTTGAGAGATAAATAATTTGTATATTAACTATAGTAATGTAAATTGTAATGAAACAAAAAATGAAACAAAAACAGCACTAAGCTCGAGTTTTGCAATACATTTTTTTTTTTTTAAATCATCATAAAAATTATTTTGATTTTGTAAAAAAGAAAGAGAACGATAAGTCAATTATTATGATGGTTTTTAATCTCAAACTAAAGCTTATCAGGAAGTATTTTTTTTAAAATTAATGGTACGTCCAAACAATATTCTTGATTCCCAGTATCTGCTGTATCCGAAGTTAAGTGGTATATATATTAGCAATATATTATACTCGTATTTTCCCTTTAATGATATTTATGTATAAGCTAGTTATAAATAATTATAAAATTATTTATATACATATTTTATATTATAAAATATATTATGTTGATTCCGGTGAAATGTTTGTATTGACATACCACCGATATAGGGTTGCATAACTCTAGGGCTAGTAATATAATAAGGAATGGTCGATAAATTTTCACCTTCTTAGAACATATTATTTTTCAGTTATTCATTGTTTTCCAACTAAAATTTTATCAAATTTGGTGACGGGCAAGGTAAAGTTAACTGCACCCTTACATCGCGATCAATAATACGCCCAGATCTTATTACGAGGTGATAGCTCAGATCGATGTCAGTCATAAGTGCTGAGTGCATTATCGTATCCATTTAAAACCACTTTTCACTTACACATAAACACACTAACCATTTTTGTCTCTTATTCTTCTATCTTTTTTGTTTTTACTCATCTATGATTATCTCCGGTTTTTTCTTGGATATTAATATTATCTCTATTTTTCTCTCTATCGCTGCGTCCCGCTTCCTTCTAGATCTTCAATCATCTGATACGAGCTTGCGTGAGTGTCATCACCAGTTGTTCGAGACATACACCATTAAATAACATATTTATTTATCGGATTCGCGTGTGTGAATTGTTCACTCGCAATAAGCTCCTAGCATATTTCTTAAAACGTGCACTGTACACGGGGTAATACTGTTTAAATGTTATAATATATTATATAGACTATACGGTCTTCGATTTTATGTCTTCGAAAAAAACATAAATAAAAAAAACCCATTTTAATCAATATAATAAGTTTATATAAAGTTACACATGGGTTTTTTTTTTATTTCACGATCTAACTTAAATTGATTATATTTTTATTCTTGCGATTTCGTGGATATACGTTTAACTTTTTGAATGGTGACCTTTGTTCTTTATTTCTTATTACTCCGAGGAAGATGTTCGTGACTTTTCGATATAAATAACAAAGTAAGTTTTAAATAATCTATAGTTTTAATAAAATGCCTGTTAAATAATTGTCTCTATGGTTGGTATAACACGCGGTGCGTTGATATTGTAACCAAAAAAATGATTTTTTATTTATGAACTATCATGAGCACAGATCCACTTGTAAAATTAACTATAATCAAATGTTACCATTATTTGAAGTTTTTAATTAATATTGTATTATTTCAAGAACAACCAGTATACAAAAATATTCAAATTATTTCAAAGAATCAATATACATAAACATTATATATTCTTATTTTTTTGGGTTTTTTTTTAAAAAATATTAATTCAATACGTTCGTTATAATAAAATACATTTATATAATTTTACATATATCGTAATAAAATATTACACGTGTGATAATATCTACAAGTGGACATTGAGTACATTCTTGCATCCACTTTTATGGTTAAATAGAGTTTTTTTCAGATGTGAATGTTCAAAATTCATAAAACACGTATCCATTAGGTGTAAATTTAACTACTGTATATTAAGAATAATTTTTATTTGGTTTAAAAAGTGGATACTACTAAAAATGTCTACGTTTTTTTATTCTTTAGCTAATTGTTAAAGAGTCATTGTGAAGGATATGTTCATAAGATGGTGTGGATGTGAATGCCTAAAAACAATATTGAGTACTTGACTTTTGTAATACGATATAGTAAGATGTAAAAAATACTTAATAGTTACATCATGATATTTATTTTCCAAGTATCTACGTAAAAAAATAAACAAATGTTTTTGAAATAAATAAATAAATTGAGTAAATAAAAGAAAAAATGAGGAATAGGTTAATCCAACATGACATAGAAATATATCTCCTCCAGGACCGTATTAAAAGAAGATTTAAAAAATGTCCACAATAATCTCACAACTTCTGATAAAAGACAATCTTACAATCTGGGAATAAAAACAAAAAATCGATGCCTAAAACTACAATTATCTCAATATATCAAGCCTTCAGATATTTGTACAAATTAAAGGCAAATTAAATTTTGACTTTTTTGTAATCAAACAACTTTAAATAGGTAACATTTATACTTGAGATTAGTTATGGTAATAATATGAATGATTTGCTGACACATTTCAATTTTAATAAGTAAAAATATATATAAAAAAAAGGTAATTTTATTATAGGCTAGATATACTCATCAAAAATAAATGCGTATGTCACTTGATTTTATAATTTGCAGAAATTAATGACATGAATCAAGCAACGAAATTATTTTAAACAAAGCATACTCGTTACGAACGATAATTATTCCATCTCGCTCTACCACTTTGTCTCTCTCTCTCTCTCTCTCTCTCTCTCTCTCACTCTCTCTCCCATCTAAATTAAAAACGTGTTTCGAATGTTTGTTTTGTTTATGTGACGATGAACACATATTGTACGAACATAAAAAAAAACCCAAAAATTTGCATTCGATATCCATTCCTGACCTCGTTTCCGTTGACGTTGTGCATAATATTATATTACCAAGTCCCAGACCACGTACATTTGCGATTTTGCATCAGAAATTCAAAAATACCATTTAACGCTGATTTTTCAGCACGTGCCTTGTCCTATTTGTTCACCAACACACGAGATAAGTTGGCGCTATTTTTACGATCATGGCGGGTGGCGTAAAGCTATAAATCGCGAGTAAAATCGGCCGCTAGAGACATCGATGACAGCCACAAACACATGGACTCAAACATATTTTTATGATCGATCCGAATAACAATTGAATCAATCTTTAACCGTGTGACAAATTTTACACACATGGACGAGATACATGGCCTATACGATTAAACTTGTCATATCAGTATACTCGTATACAATATATCATGAAATTTTATACCAGACTTTCGTATAGGTTATTATAATCAACGTATATTTACAAATATTTTAGAGGAATTTCGTTAACATTATTTTCTTGTGAAAACAAAGTGTAAACTTTATTGTAACTTTTATAAGTTGAATATGTTTATGCTGTTGTAGTATAACATCGAAATTTTTCTTCTAACTCTAAAAATATTTACAGTTAAAAGTTGAACAAGGCCATGATATTTAAAATATATATATATATATATATATATATATATATTTAAAATTAAAAAAAGTAACGAAAAAAATACTTATTATTTATATACCATAAAGTTAATAACAAGAATTATTTGCATAGTCGAGAAAATTTTTTTTACGGCAATGCCCTTATCTATAAATTTCATGTTAAATTTTTGTTAAGAAATGAATTCGATTTTAAGAGTTATAAATGGTGAAAACAGTATAGTATACGTAAATGCAAGCAATATATTAGCCTAGTATATCAAAAAATTCGACTGGGCGAAAGAAATATGAAAAATAAATTCCTGAGAGATAAGAAGCGATTTGGATAAAATCTAGGTGGAAAAAACCGATTTACCATGCGATGTACACGTCACGGGGAACAGAGTAGTAACCGTTAAGGGGTGGAAAAAGTACGATTTATGACGCATACGCCTGTTTATCGCACACGCGGTACTTTATAGTATAATAATAATAATAATAATAATAATAATAATAATAATAATAATAATAATATATATATTATAATCTTTTTTTTTCAATCAGAATAACTCACGTACATAAAGAATACATCTGTTATGTATATTTCTGAATATATCAATCTTGAGGGGGGAGGGTTGCAGTCTATTACCATATCGTATGTTATTAATTATTATATTATAATATAATAATATTGTATGAACATCTAATATATTATTGTTGAATAAAGATTATTTTACTGAATTTAAATAAATGTAACATGATTCACTGATACTTCAGTAACTGAATAAAAATAAAAACTGTTTTTATACAACAATAAATTAATGAACATTTGATTAATAATGGATGATAATATTACGACCGTTTAGAACATATTTTATATTATAATTATTAATTAAGCAGTACGTCCACAATTATAATTAGGTATGACATGGTAAGCTGGAAATGTCTACTGCAGTTACTCTCAATGCTAATCACTACTCGGTGTTGCTTGCAGTCGGATAGGTGACCACATGACTAGCGGTGTTGTCCATGCCTGCACACATGTTTACTCACGTGTTTAACCTCCTACACTTTCTCTAATCTAAAAATAAAAAATAAAATAAAAACATGTAAACCAAAAATCCACATGAAGGTCAAATATCCACAGTTGTCATGCCTTCCTTAAAAAATATATCAATAAAAAAATATTTAAAATTAAGTGAACAACAAACGTTTATAGACTATATAATTATAATAATAATAATTCACTTAGAATTCACAATATACATTATTATAATGATATGCAGCCAGCCTCACCACGGGTACCTATAATAATAATAATTACAGCAATTTATCTTACTTCGGTTCGATTGCGCAGGTAGTGGTGGTGTTGTGATGAATGTGTTGAGGTTTTTCCCCGTAATCGCGTATTATTTCACTAATAACTTTTCTTTTCTTTTTTCTCTAAATTATTATCTTATATTTGGACGGATGTGTGTGGGCCGAATTTCTTCCTTTTTTTTTTTTTTTTTGTTCGAATTATTAATAATACGTCTCTACTGCTGAGCTGACGATAGCATCAAATATATTCCTGACTGTCAGGTGTGCGCAGTGGTTATGGCACAAAAATAAAATGGTATATTGTCGAAATTACGGTCAAGAACGTTTGAGGGGTACTTATGGATACTAATCTGGCAACGTAGCACGGTTTTTACACATTTTCTGGTGAAAAATATTTCGGTGTTTCATGAAATATGATTTACAGGGCTTGTAAGCCGTTGATAAATAGTCCGGTGAGACATGAACATGCGCCGACCTATAGAACGGCTACAGAATCGCTGAAAGTTAATTAGTTGGTGATGTATTGGCCGTGCTTACGTGCATCGGTGTGATGGTGAAGGAATAGAGGTAAACATTAGAAAATAGCAATTAATAAACTATACGTATGTACTTCAATGGTTGTGTATTTATAAATATTTTACTTTTTTACTCATACAAATATTTAATTTCACATCATATTTTGTAAACAGTGAAACCTCGATCGTATGTTTTGAATTTTTTAATATCATTTGACTTGACAAATGAGATTATTCTAACATAACCTCACCTATAACCTAATTCATAATAATAATGTTGTGACGATTGACGACGTATTATGGATATTTACGTGTGAGATATTGACGGATAACCTAATCTATTAATCCTCAGAATACCTTTTACAACGCCATACACGACTACAACATAAAACCTAACGCAGTGCCAAAATGTATTATTATGCAATAATATGTTTGCCGTGTGCGTTTACTGTTTATTCTTTTACTGACGAAACATGAAAGGTGTATTTATCATATTCCTCCTAGTGGTTTTTCCGTTCTATTTTTATAAAATTAAATTACAACTTTGCAATGGAAAAAATTGAAGTATCAAAAAGTCAATTATGCATGATAGTTAACTCCTAATGTAATGTATATTTTTGTTGTATGGGCAAAATGTATTAGGAAAAACAGTATCATAAAGTTCGAAAAGCAATTCTGAGCCATGACCGTGGTGAAATAGTAATTTTATAATCGTAAAATATTGACGTGAAAATGTCTTCAGCAAACTTTAAAAGTCTCTGTAAGAAAATATTTGAGGTATCGAATTCTCATACGTTTATGACATTGGGTGAAAAGGTTAAATTTTAAAACTTACATGTTGAAGTCACGAATGCACAAAATTACATTTTTTTTTACGCTATAGTAATAATAATACACAACGAAAACACAATTCATTTTTGATGTTTGTATACACTATATTATTGTTATCGATAAAAAACCTCTGCTTAACTTAAGCCATTGTTTTATATCATTGGGTTTCCCAAAAATTCTAAGAACTTTCTAGAGATTTCAATTGGATTTTACTGGAAATATCGACTATACATTGGTTCATGATATGGTACTATATGTGTGTTTTTTCTTACGTAATATTATACGGTGTACAGGACATGAGCTTCTCCGTATACGTAACGTGGTGTAGAACATATATATATATATAGTGGTTAATTGTGTGCATTGAGCTTGTCGCTAAAGTAACCAGACAGCGCCACGGAGATATATGTGATGGCATCGAGGAGAGCGGTGATGGTTGTTAAACAACGGCGACGAACGGTGTTCTTGACGTTAAAAGGAAAGTTTGCGCACAATGCGCGACGCTAGACATGTGATTTGGTGCGGTCAAACATATTATCGCCAAAGTTAAGGTCTAACCACGGCATGATATCTACAAGCATCTGCTATCAACGGTTTTCACCTTCAAAAGCTCTCATTTGCATTTTAAAAATAATTCCTTATGTTTTCCGAGCGCATCGCACTGCTGCTGCACACGGCGTCACGCATTCATCACTGCTGCTATATCGTCGTACCTACCATTGTATTTATATAGTATTCATTTTGTAAAGTTATAACTTTATGAGACATTGAGCGACAACTAGAGAAGGATTTAACCGCACTATGACTTTTTTTCTATAAAATGTCTATGTCTATTCTATGTCGCATGCGTAAATCAGTTGACACTATACTATAAATTTATAATATTATTGAATTCGTCCGGGTTTAACTATGAGATTGTGCACGCGTGTACTGCAGCCGATAATCGCTTCGGTTAAATTTTTTATATTGCTTCGATGTGATTTACTTGATGTAGTACCAGTTAAGTTAGATGTACCATGAGTTTTTTTTTTTAGTTATTTTAAAAGGTCATGTTTACGTTTTGTTTAACATGACAATAACGATGTATTGTAATGCACCTTGCATGTGCACGGCATATAAATCTCGGCATCGAGTCGATAAACGGCCTGTTTGTTGATTTTATATTGCATTTCACCTCGTATTATACGGTTTCGTAATTGATATTTATTTATACTTAAATCTGTGGATACCGTTAACCGTGCGTACAAACATAAACCGTCGTTTTCCGTACGCTGCGTTATTTTATCGATAAAAATCAATTGAAATCAATCTGGCCACCGAGGACGGAACCTATTTTATTATCAAAAATAACGCACAGCGTTGTAATATACACACACAATGTTGGGAGGGCATAATTATTCGACAACGCGTTGAATGTTTTATTTTAAAGTTTGAAATTAAAAACGGTTATCGTTGTACCCAAATAAAAACGATGTACATAAATACTTGCAATATGATATTTGTGTAAACGTGCATATTTTGCGAAGCATAGTCATCATCATTTTTCTTTTTTCACGTGTTGAAAAAATCATAAGATATTAAGTTTTATAATCATTATTGTTTTCGCCGTAATGATACAAACTACCGCGAAAATCGAAAACTTACATGAATTAAATATTTAATAACAAAAGCAATTAGCAGAAATAGTGACATAAGAACAAAATATTTTTAACTTTTCAAGGAATTTGCGTTTCAAAACTTATTTATAGTTTCATTACTACGATACATTTTACAATATTATTTAGTATATATTTGAATGTTTCATTTACCATACATAATATACTAGAAACCTAGTATAATGATAACGTAATTTCAATAAAGCTAATCACTTTTAATTTCAGCTGAAGTAAATACTTCTTGCAGTACGGCCAAAATATCAGTATTTAAATATATATATGTTATTTGCCTTTCACAAGATAACTTATAAGTTCCACACTCTAAATCCTTATCTGTATTCTAAACAACTCTCATTATGGTACAATGGTAGAAATTAATTTTCTGTTCCCTAACTCTGTATCATATCAAATTCAATGTAAAATATAAAAAAATCAAACTATCACCAATTATTATTATATGTGAAAACAAAAATTTAATAAAATAATTTTTTTAGCAAAATAAAATATTAAAATATATTTTTACTGTACCTAAGGTACATAATCATGTATTATTTTAATGTAATAATGCGGTTTGATATTTAACAACATTAGAAACTCACATTTTGTTGCATTTTTAATTAAATTCTTTTTTCTCTTCGTAATCATCAACCCGTATTCATTTCTACACTTTCTAGTAAATAGAAAATAATATTGTATTAATACATTAACATGTGCAAAAATGTTAGTTAAATGTATGCGCGTACCTATTGTTTAGCATTTAATCATCGATTGAATAATTTTCAATTTTCAACTCTGCTACGTAGGTACTGTTCTCCTCGCTGAATTCGATTTAATAATGGTTCGTTATGTGATTTTATTCCTCATCCCCAGTCACGCACATCCTTCACGTCTTGTCACTCGTATAATATTATATTTTATGTTTAATACCCGTTCGTTAAAGTATATGCTCATACATATATTATTATACCACCGCTCACGCTGCGATTGCCTGTTAAATAATAATAAATTATTATTTTATTACTCGCTATTCTTCGCACGACGACGCGCCTATATGCAGTATTATATCACGAAGCAATGATATTATTATATACACTTTTTCTTTTCAACCACAATGAAATTGTCATCGTTTTATTTTATTTATTATTATAAAATAATTTAGTATATATTTTTTATTTGCTATTATTATACAATTGAATGCCATTTACATTCAAAGTATACTATATGGAGAATATTGATGTTGTTGTATATTTATTATTTATATACTACAAAGTGTACAATAATAATTGTTCGGTTTAAGTTTATGTATTACTTTAACTAAAATACTTTAAGATAATCACGTCTAAGTAAAATAAACTTGACAGTAAAAATTCCAATTTAAAGTTGTGCACAATTACATTTATCGACTCGGTCATAAAGTTTTAAAATAAAAAATATACGTAAATATATATATATAGTCAAAATAAAATAATAAACATTACTGTTGAATAGTATTGTTTTATTGACGTTTTATTTTGATTTCCATAGTACTAATAAATTAAATAGGTACCTGGAAATTTTTTTATATTTTTTTTTAAATTGTTAAGTGTAGAAAATTATAATATTTGAATTATTTAAATATTATTAAACTTATTTTTAACGATCATGAGTACTGAATAGATATTATTAAAGGTTTTTCAGAGTAATATATTTTTAATATATTTAAGTACCAATATTGTATGTAAATAATATTATCCTATTTTTTATTCATGATTCTGTATCATTTTCATTAATTATAATAATAAATTTAAGCCCGTATGGAAATGATTGTAGATGTGCTATAAAATATAAAAATGATTTAATTTCTTTACATATCTTGAATATTATACTCGTAAATAACTAGGTACATATAACTATAGTAGGTAATATATCGATAGCGAATAAAAGTTATTTATAATAACAAAAAAAAAAAGCGGGTGAGCCTCACTTTGCTGTACAGTTGGGGGTGGAGTGTACCTCGTTTGTAGGATAGGTCATTATTACAATGGATTTGTTAAATTTGAATGCAATGATAGATATCATTGTATACGAATAACGATTCTGAACGGAGTTAATATGTTTGTCTAAAATGTATATAAAATAATATAGTATTTTATATTTAAATTGAATTATAATGCAATTTCGTAAAAATTTAAATTTCAAACGGTCATAAAATTTTTTCCTTTGGGTCCGGTAGAAATGTTTTTATATATTTTTGAAGATTAGCTTATAAACAAACTAGTGTCAAAATGTTGAACCTTAAGTATAAACAGAATAAATTTTATGAATTTTTATCTACAAAATAACTTGCAAATTATTATGATTTTGATACATTTTATACAAATTTGAAATTTATGAGCTTATAAAAAAAATTTGAGTAAAACGATCACCGATATTTTCTAGTGAAGATAAGTTAAGCTTATTAAAAATCTTGTATTAAATTTTTGAGAGTTTTAGGCTAGCCAATTAAATTTTATAGGTATTTAAAAAAAAAAAAAAAACTTACAAAAATCGAAAATTTAAATTGTTTATAAATAAGTCAAAATATGTCAAAATACTTTGAAAACATTTTTGCGTAAAATTTCCCGTTTTTTCGTAATTTTTTTAAGGTTTTTTTCGATTTTTGCAAAAATTATTAAAATATTGGATTTTTGACATGCCCAAGTACCATCTACATTCACTTTCCTTTCAGAAAAGTTGCTGTTTAAGAAAATCGATGCATTTTTTCTACCAAAAAAGGTGTCGTCAGACATAAAAAAAAAAAAAACATACATCATTGTAAAATCAATAGATTCCATCACTCCGTTCAGAATCTAAAATAATGATTCAATCCGTTGATTTAATTTATATAGGTAGTCATTGTATTTGTATAGCATTTAAATAATTAAAATCGAAATTCAATTATTGAAAATTAATCAGAATTTAATTGATAGCGATAATTAATGCCCTTGGAAGTGCCTATGATTATAATTTAAAATAACGATTTACATTATTATTGAAATATACCATCAGACCAGCTTGATCAATTGGGTTTTATAACTCGGGGAATGAAAAAATAGGTGATTAGTTGGAATCATACCTTTCTTTTTGGTAATCATAATATGTATGGAACGTAAATTGATAAATATATGTAAAATTAAATTAAAATAATACATACAATTTAAAAACAAATTTAGTTTACCTGAAAAGTTTTCAATTGTCTTGCACCAACGTTAATAACTACTTTAATTTATAAATATTTACAATAGTTCTATATTCTATCAATTAATTATAAAACACAGTGTTATTATCATCTTATCTACAATAATTGAAAATAAGTTATTTTAGTCATTATTTTAAATGAATAAATTTTAATTCATGCAGAATTAAAATATTTATACATTTGATTCGTATATTGTTTTGGAATAGTATAATATTTTTAACAGATCATATCTTCCAATCACAATAAAATATAAAAACAAAAATTATCACTCAAACTACTTTATATTTATTCTTATTTATTATAATGTCTGTAAGAATTTTTTTTTTTCTTAATAAAATATATGTTCAATTGATATTTATTCATCTAGACAATGTAATATTCACTTTAGTATTGCATAATATGGTATAATAATATGTAAAACCGGGTATTTTACCCATCCTTTTTTCGTATAATGCATTATCCCCAAAAAAATTTTCATGACAGCACTGCATGCTTCATTTTATAAATGTAAAGTATCATATCATATTTAAATTAGTGTTTTTTGATTGATATTTTAATTATTTTATAAATGCGTAAAAGCGAAAAAATATAAAGAACATTATATTATAAGGTAAATAAAATAATATTTTCAACAAAAATGTGAAATATTGAAAGTATTTTTAAGCCGATGATTATTATAATAATCAAATTATATCTGACTAAGTATTAATTAAAAACACCCTTTACGTATTTTTTAACAACATCTCAAAAATCGTACTTAAACCCTTCTTTGACTATATTAGTCCATAGAAAAATTGTAATTTACATTTTCACATATTACCCTACAAGTGTGTTCTATAGTATTCTATATGTTATACGTACAGCCTTTAGTCATTGTAGTATGAATCAAAACTGTGTCATAAAGCATAATTAAAGAACATCAATTTAATTTATAACTTTTATTTTAATATACAATATTTAATTTAAATTAATTTAAATATTGTATATTAAAATAAAAGTCATTTTCGTTATTTGAATAAAAAAGAAAACAAACCAAATTGGTAAAGTAATTTGACTATATAATGTAAGGTGATACCAAGGCAAAGTGGTGAACGAGTAATGAGATCACTGTAACTGTGTAACACGACAACGTCAAATGATATTCAATTAATATGATTATGTGTATAGAAACTGTGACGTTATATCAGTTCGAACTTTCCGTTAAAAATTCGATTCCGATCGAATATTGATCGATGCGCCTTTATATTTTACGTATATATAACTAAAGTTGTATTTAGCCAAAAACAAT
The DNA here is from genome assembly GCA_025469195.1 of Chaitophorus viminalis. Taxonomy (NCBI): domain Eukaryota; kingdom Metazoa; phylum Arthropoda; class Insecta; order Hemiptera; family Aphididae; genus Chaitophorus; species Chaitophorus viminalis. Next base: position 163,851 of record JAIPRK010000090.1, on the reverse strand, counting down.
AATTATTGTGGTTTCCGTCTCCTATGCATTATCATCGCTATCCGAGTAAATGAAACTCACGCTTTGATCAAATGCACGTTGAGACTATACATTCAATTTATGTACAAAATACCTACTATACTGTAGTATTATAATATTCATTGCTTATAATAACAATAAGACTTAAACCTACAAAATTATGGGTACCTTATTCACGAAACCAAAACGTATTTATAGAATTTCATTATAGCTAACATCTCTCAGATTTGATTAGGTCAGTGCTGTGGTTAGCTCTAGAACGTATTTATCGCTCGCTTAATACTGCAGTGATTGTATACGTTAACCATTATTTTATATTACTAGGCCAATTTAATACGTACACAATATATACACACGTTTATTATATTCTAATGAATAAAATTGTATGAGCAGAAAATTATCCACGTGACCACGTAATGAATAGTAATAATTAATAATAATATTTACATTACCTATATTATACATAATGTAAGTAAAATATGTCATGATGATCCACAACGGTTATTTACGAACAACTAATAATTTACAACTTGATGTTACTCGACCGTCAGATCTCATAAGTACGAGTACAACCGTTGATGTTTTTTTCTTGAAACACAGTGCTCTTGGTGGAATATGATTCCATAAATGAACTTGCTTCTGAAACCAGTGGCCAAATAATATATGACTTCCCTGAACCTAACTTTACGCGTTTCGTAAAAACACCATACTAATATAATTATATACTATACTCTCATATGTGCCATATAATTGGTGTACACGACTTGTATCTTTGAAAAGTGTTTCCATCTCACGGAAAGTGAAAGTCCTCAACATGTATACGTGTAAATTATATAATGCGTGAAAGCTACCGACCAACCGCTGGAACATAAAGTCCGACGAGTGTGTATAAGTTTGTTGGCCGTTTGTTTGATGTTAAACATGACACTGTCGTATCGGGTCGAAAAAGTTTGAGAACACGAGTTAATAATAATTTTATTTGAATACTCGAGCGAATAATATACTACCAGAGGAGTGTTACGTTAGTAAAAAATTTCGTAATCGATCCGCTGCAGATCCCGGCACATAAACAATATTATTTTACGAAATAAATCAAATCAAACTATGAATATATACCTACCGTGAATCACAAACGTAAGAACATTATGGCAAAACTGGATGTTCTTATAATATTGTTTATAAGCTTTAAAGTTCGTAGCTATTGACAGTTATATAACTCTAAGATCTATGAGACTATGTTCATTTGTATATAGAAAGTAGAAACTCTTCGTTGCACGGAATAACATTGAATACGTAATATAATATGTTTTTTTAATGTCGTTGTCAAATTAATTTTTTTTTTATCGCATTTACCCACAATATATAAAAGCATGACCATTATATTTTTATGAAAAGATAACTATTAAAAAATATTTATGTTACAAGACAGTAGGTTCGCTATTTAAATTATACTAACAAATATACAATATTAAATTACAGTTATTTAAATGTTAAAACCAGTATTGAGAATAAAATTAATGATGACGGATGAAAAAATAGTACTGAAAAGAACTAAATCTAAGAAATAGTAACCAAGAGAAGGGAGTTTGTGAGATAACGAGTCGTGGAGAAAATTAAAAGTAGTGTATGAGAAAATAATGTGATATAAATCGCATACTTATGGCTTCATGGGTGTAGTGTGTACATTGGGGAGAAAAATTTAGTGAAAGGAGAAATCAATGAGTAATTTGCTCTTGTTTGTTATTATCACTTGCTTACTATTATGATAAAATGGCGTTAGAGTCTCGAATACTCAACGGGTTAATTCATATGGTATATATTCCGTGTAGTCACAAAGGACCTTTTCAGTTTTGGAACTCGTATAAAAATGTCTCGTTTGTTCTTTCGATAGTCCCACAAGAGTAGGATTGATGCCAAATCTCAGGGTCAGCCCACGTTGCATTCCCATAGGATATAACCATTGTTGGTCCTTGCTTACATTCTGTATAAAACATTAATCTTCATTTCCTGCCAAACGAATCCATGAGCTCAGCTACTGATGAACAATATTTTTTTTTTTAATCGCTTAAAACGATTTTAAGTTCACACGGTCACTGTTGTAGTAGCTAACTCGTATACACTTATCATCATTGCCAAAAACATTTTTAAATATTTTCACTGATATTTTATAGTATTTGTATTTTATATTATTTATTTCACATCAAAATTAAAAATATATATGTATGTTAATATATTTAAATCATAATATCTATGAAATATTTTTTTCGCGAGTTAAAAAAAAAAAATTCTTCATCTCCAGTTTCACTAGAATTTTGTAGCCCTTATTATTACAAAATTGTTCTTTGAAGTTTGTTCCAAAGAAAAATGAATTCGTTTTACTTTAGTTTATTGGTTGAATAATAAAATCTTTAAAGAAAATGACTTGGATTATATCACAGTGAAAAAGCACTCGATAAATTTCCTTCTCAAGCTCTTCAAAAATGAAATAATCTAAAGTATTCAATCAACCCATTAGTATAATGTCCCATACAAATAATATGTATTCAATATGGACCAATATTTCCAGAAGCAAATAATCGGTTCAATAATGTAATTTATTTAAAAAAACAAGGTCTAGACGTATAAAAATGGTTCAAATGTATAGATAAAATGATAGGTCATTTTAGTACTGTAATGATTGTTGATTTTTTTTATTACGATTTGTAATATACATGAACATACAAACAATACTATTTATATGTATTGTATAATTTATTTTTCTATAACAAATAGTAATATATCAGGGTATAATACGATTTTTATATTATAATTTATTCATGTATTTACACATATATAACTAAATTCTATTTTATAAAGTACTGTTTGTTGTATTCATTAATATATTTTTATTGATCAATTTTTAGGAACAATTATTGTAAAACACAATTTGTATTATAAAATCGATTTGCGGATAATTATTTTGAGCAAATATTTTTAACAAACATAAATATTTAATTTAATTTAATTTTATTTTATTTATATAAAACGTTTTAAAATTATTTTTAAATTATTGATGGTAAAAATAATATTTTATAGATAGGTACCAGCTTGGTGTGTAAATAATAATTTTGAATTTCCCTTCGGAGTCTTGGTAAAAATGGATTTCTTTTTTTACCATTCATATAGTATTATTATACACATGTTCTTTTTTGCAATTTTAATACAATATTTGAAAATATTTGAAATACGAAATACTTTTTTCTTGAAGTCATTACACATAAACATACAAAAATACAAACACATAAATATACACAAATAGAATTTAGATAGTTTCACCTTTATTCAATCGAAACATTTTCGCACATATGTACTTATTGTCATCGAAGGTTAAAAAATCATTAAACACCCATGTATACGTACACATAGGATACCATATTTATGCATGTATATAATTTATCTGTGTATGTGTGTATATGATTTTTTTTCGACAAACAAGCGTGACCCATATCAATAAAGTTTTCCACTCAACGAATACAATAGAAGCTTATTCTGCAAAAACGAGAAAAAAAAAACAAAACAAACAAACAATACGGGAACGTAATGCGTTTTAAAAGTATAGCGACACACGCGAGTTGAGTATAAGTATAAGAACTACTATGTTCGGGCCCGGACGTGGTTCCGTGCACTGTTTGAATAAACTAGAGTGGTGGCACTTTTAATAACGATATATTCCAGAACAAATTAAACTGTTTGGGAACAGAAATAAACAAATAAAAATCTGGATGGGCAGTGTTTCGACGCTGAATAATTGAATTCCGTTCCTAACATTTCTATATAAGTCCATTAGTTCCGGCGTAAAAACGTAGCCCTTTCACAGGCGAATGCGTTTTTTTTCCCGATAATTCCAAATCCCGGCATTCGGTTGAGAAATACGGGGAGAAAATATACAAGACCGTTTGCCCGATCCTGACATTATAAACATAATATTTATACATATATATATATATATATATATATATATGAAATACTTCTAAGTTGTGTGCAAATCGCACAATAGAAGTTTTTCATGCATTTGCATTTTAAGCTCGAACCTGAATATATGTGAATTTCACTTAACGAAACAGGAATCAAAGGATTGGCCTTTAATCGCGTTCTTTTTTAATTTATTTATCGTATATAGTATCTATTATGTGATCGTAGGTGGGTTTTAATTAATTTCATAGTCCACTCGCAGGAAATATTATAATGTTCGCATTGACGCGTTCAACTATACCTACACATCCAATTGTCGTGATTACGTGTATTATGTACACGTGTACATTACTTATATGATCATAAAGTTCTATACTATATTATAAGCCATAATTATTACAACTTACATGCAATAATTCTGCCGAAGGATATAATTCCCAGCCATATATAATGATATAACAGAGTAGGTATTTCATAAGCAAAATGTTCGATGCTGAAAAAAAGCAATTGCGTTATTTCCGATGATAACGTTAAAACTGAAATTGGATGAAATCTGAAATAGTTTTCTATATAAACTATTGAGGTTCCATCAAAAATTGAGTATTTCTCTGACTAGGTATAGTAAGAAGTACGTTTGTAGATTTTGACTCATAAACGTTCTACACCTTTCAAAAAAACCAATAATGTAATTATAGAAAAACGGATGCGATAGAAAACCCATACTTTTATATATTTATGACTTATAGGTAATCATTTAAAAATTGAAGTAATGAAGATGAATAAAACGATATGGATTAATTAAAATAGGTTTATTTACCATCCAAAATAAATTATTAATGGACATTTCGAAAATCATGAATACATAAGTAAACAAATGCCGAATAGATTTATATAGAAATTATAGAGATTGAAATTTTTAAAAACAGCTTATGTACTCGTACGTGTAATTAGAAAAAACCATTACATTATATTATTTTATATTTAAAATAGCTTAGTTGTTTGTTTTAGATTCTGAACGGAGTGATGAAAGGGTTTTTTTTTATTTCTCCTACTTCTCCTATTTTAAAAATCAAGTCACATCGGTTTACATATCAAACTGTTTATTCTTTTCTATATCTTTTTGTATGTATAAATATTACAGGAGAAAACAGATCGGGTAATGGAATTTTCCTATAAGTGATACGCTACGCAAAAGTTCGTTTCTCTAACGATCAACAAATGTCAAAGAATATTTAGATTTTTGTTTTGCTCTTCGTTTTCCTTGATCGGATATCACTCTAGAGAGTAAAAAACGATTGAAATGTACGACAAAAATGTTGCTCGCGTATAGTTTTTCATCTGAAAAAAAAATAACAACTAGGTATTACCTGAGACACTTTCCGTTTATTCCTTTCTCTCTCTAGCCCACTCTCAAAAGTTATTTGCAATATACCGCATGAAGTGATACAACGGTGATAGGCATACGTCCCAAATGTAAAACTCACTCCGTAACATATATATTTTTTTTTTTACATAACAGCAATGTTTAAACTTCATAAAATTTCAAAGTTTTTCTTATGCCAAATTAAATAAAACGTGAATAATTTATGTAGAACAATATGTCATGGTTTCTCGGTAGTATGTATCTCATAGAAATTAACGGTATAAAAAAACAGGTCACAAACAATAAACACAGCGTGAAACACAGACTTAAGTGAAAAATATACAATTCGTATACGTGACAGGACACAGGGCACGTCAATTCGGTTTAACACTTTTCATTCATTCTCTCTTTCTCTCCCTCTCTTGGTCTTCCTCTGCATTTTATGATAAAATTACAATACCAGATACCATGCAAAATTCCTCTAAATTTATTCGGTGTAGACTTCATTTACAGCGCTCGAATATATTTGAAATAATAAAATGCCCGCACAAAAAACAAACAAACTCGATGCGAGTAATAGCAACCAATCGCGCGTGAACGCAAAAAGGAAAATAAATCAATAAAAGATCCACAATGCGTGAGCGTGTAAACAGTTGCTGCTTTTATAGTAATAATTTATAATTGTATCAATATATTAGATCTCAGTCCAAGATTATTCATCAACAATTTAGACTGCTTGTCTCGAAGATAACAATACAATATTAGTATATATTAATGAAAGAGAATAATTTTATTCATATTTTTGATGAGTACGAGTAATCAAATATTGAGATAGAATGACTCCGCTGTATTACCTAATTGCAAAAGTCATTGGACGGTTAAACCACTATTTTTATATAAAAATATAAAACAATAAAAACAACTTTATTCTATAGAAAGAGAAGTTTTTTTTTACCATAAATTCTGCAGTCAACTGCAGTCAATGTGAAAATTAATAGAGCCCTTTTCAATTTTTTTCAACACAGCATTAAGACGTCTTAGATTTGACACGACAAGGATAATGCTTATGGTTGAAATGGTCAAAATATATAATTTAACAACATAGTGCTTATACTGGAACCAATCATTGAGAAATTCATCGGCAGATAAAAGCTATATAGAACGAAAAAGTTTTTCAGAAAATTAATTCACAGAAGTAAATGTGGAATACACCTATAAGTATAGGACAATGGAGTATATTAAACTTTTACTAAGGAAAACGACAATAAGAGAGAGTATAGACAGAAATATACAGGGAAGCAAAGACTAAGGACGCTTCTGATGAAGTAACTGTCGGAAGGCACTGTAATGAAAATCTATATGCAGTGGTCGAAGGAAATGTAAGTGACAACAAGAAATCGAAAAAAATGTTGATCATATAAACATTCATTGGATTAGAAAATATATAATATACTTATACAAGTATGAGTAATGCAAACAATCCATCGATAAGGTATAAAAAACTCGAGCCGTAAAGTTGGCTATGTGACATAAGCCTAATGTGGCCAAATGTATTCGGTTCCCTAAGCATGTGTAAACGTTTTTAAAATAGTACACAAATTAATACTATATGAAAATAATGATAAAACAGCGCAAACCTTTAATAGTAGTTAGCTGATTATTAGTGATTTAAACTGCATTCCGAATTGAAGTGACAAAAGTCTCGTTCGTAAATCACATCGTGTTTATATGGGTTTCAGAACGTTCTGTATACACGCGTTTGTGTTCCCTGATAGTTTGAAGTCATGGAACTTTAGCTAATACTTAAATTGACCCATGGACCTCTTTTTACTACATTATGCTTAAGATGAAAATGTCTCTTTGTGATTTTACAAACCTTTTTATTCTAACGAATAACTTAACGTAGCATTTATATTTTATCAAAAAACAATATATAAAAATATCATAATTCGATTTCACTCTTTAATATCTTATTATTACGTATAACACTATATTAAAACTTACTATATACATTATTATTATCCACTATACAGTCAAATTAAAAGTTACTTAAATTATAGTATTGCATAGATTTTCGAACTTTATGCAATGAATGAACCCTGCTATCATTTTTGTTTATAATCTCGTCTAAGTTAACCGGCTTCATACTTGATACTTTCACTTGAAACACAATAATACGACCTGACATCGACCCGATTACTACGTATTGGAAACCACTGCGTTATAAGTGCAATGGATATACCTTTGATACACGAGCCAACCTAACAAACAAAGTCATCGGAAAACCAAAGTTGTTTTAATGTAACAATCGTATATACCTACGTAACTATTATTATTACTACTACATTCGTTGCGCGTCGGAATTTCGTTGATATTGCGCTAGCACGCGGAAACAAAATATGTTGCCGAATGCGAAACCGCACGGAAACGCGATTAAAGCATTGTACGCGCGCAGTGTTAAAACCATGCGCGTATTCCGTACACAGTGACAAAGTATAACGCGCGAATGCAGTGCGCAGTGGCGTGTACCCGGGGACCGGTGGCGAAACGGAACTATTGTGGAAGTGAAAACGGAAATAGAACGAAATAAAATTTAATTATTTTATATTCATCATCCCCATCGTGCACGCTGCACAACATCACGCTGAGGAAGGCGTACTCCGCGCCCGTGACGGCAACAGTAGTGGTCGTGCGGGGTTCGGGAGCCGTCCATGTTCACGCGCGTTACATATAGTATTATAATATATTACCGTGTGCCATGACGGGATTTTTGCAGTGGCCTATGAAAATGTACCGGCGAAAATGACTGCGGGTGTGTGATGATATGAAAATAACGTTGGGAAAAAATACGGATTTCGGGTAACGAAATATCGCATCCTTGGCCTCGTCCTAGATAACAGAATATGTGTATTTATTATATACGCATTTATATAATACGGTGTGAGCAAAAACTATTCTTTTTCTTTTATCTTCTTCTCTCCGTATTTTTTTTTTTTTTTTATGCATCGTTCGCTGAGTTGAACATTTAATATAATTTGCATCTGTTACGACAACGGCCGTCAGTCAAAACGCATTATGTATCGTTATCATATGCGCCGACTAATTTCTGACGACAACAACTGTACACGCTCGCATCGCGCATATAATAATATTACGTATACATATATACATAATATTATAGGCTAACGTACGTGCCAAATATTATAATATATTACATAATATTGTTATATTAAATAATGTGTGAATTTGCACTTGAAATTATATATTATATTATGCGCTACGTATAGTGTCTGTTTTCGTTTTTGTTTTTCGGTAAACGCACAAATGCGCGACGATAATAATATGCATGGTGAACGTGAGCGCGACCTGTTTCTTGCGAGTTTATTTTTAATAGAAATTACATTTTTGACATTCTGGAAAAACACGTGGCGGAATATATGAGATTTATTTAATACAACACATGACAGCATGACACACACTTGATATTGAATCGCTACCTCCTCGAAAGGTTTTTAATTATTATGACGAATTCACTGAACTACTACTACACATCTACTGCGTTGTGTATAAATTATACAGATTCTCCGATGTCAATAAATTATTTTTCTTTCGTTTATTATAAACTACACCACGCTCGTGAGGGTTTCATTTTGGTGACAGGATGGTATATAGATTACAATGCACAGATGCCCGTGATTTGTAATAAATATACCTATGCTCAATTACTCCGCCGATAAAATTTGACTTTTTCACAAACCTTTCCACACTAGATTAAACACGTAAAGCACAATATACAAAGTACGACACTCATACCGTATTAGAACTATATTAATATTATTGTAAATAGTCAGTTAGTTAGTAAACGCAGATAAAATACCTCACACATATAATATATTAGCAACAAGAAAAAAATCGATTTTTATATTATTTCAGTACACTAAACACCCAAAATATTATTATGTAGTAGAGTGTATGCATTATTTATGCATACAAATTATTTTTGGCCCCGTTTTATTAAAATAGTTTGAAGTGAAGCGTGAAAAAAAAAATTATTGGCCTGTCCTGAATGTTAGTGCTCTTGAAATAAATTGAATCGTTTTCAATTCCAGCAATATATTCGACGATAAAATAGATTTTACTCCATAACATCTTAGTGTTAAGTTTAATTAATGTATATTTTCATACTGTATTAAATGTCATTAATCGCCACACGTGCACATATTGTACAGTAAATCACAAAGATAAATTCTTCATCTTAGTTATTCATAATTTATTCGCATAATTTCGTTTTAAAAATATTCATCGTATATTATATCTGGTGGGCTTGAAAAATAAATATATTACATTCACGCCTCCGGCTTTGTTCAGACAAAGACGTTAAAACAATATTAACCACAGCTAATAATTGTTTGAACTAATTACGTTTATATCTAACCTTATTTGACATTATGTTTTAACATATGGCCAATATTCATGAAAAAAATATGAGTTTTAATAAAGTTTGGTATATAATATAATATAGGTAGTAACTTTATGTACTGCTTATATAAATAAACGCGTTTATTTTAATCCAATAAAGAGTTGAACCTATATTTTATCTTGCTACATCAATTGAATGAAATCAATTTCATTTTCCTTGTTCAATTTATTCAAATAATTCATGCGTGATTTTGTTAAATATTTATTTTTTTCTATTATACTAGAGAGTACAGATCCTACGTTTATTTACATAATTGCACAATGTATCATTCTGGCTGAAGCGTTTTCACAGATTGATGAGGGAAGTTTTTAAAGCAATCAAAAGAATAAGTCGTCTTATTCTAACATTTGGTTCGAAATAATAAAACTATTTTGCTTTTAAAATATAATGTCATTTTTTTCGAAAATACTTTTTAATCCATTTCATGTTGATAAATAAGATATTTTTATATTTTAAAATTTAAAATGTAGATATTACCCGTTATTAACAAGTAGTGATGATTGTAAAATGTTCATTAATCATAATAATTGATGACTATTGTTTGCTATCTCTCAGAGCAGTTAACTATCCAAGTAAAGCAGACGAATGCCTCATTTAGCAATCGTGTATTTGGCACCATCGAATTAATAAAAAATATATTTTAAATTTCTATGTATAACTAATATTAACTAACAATAAAAAAATGTATTGTTTATATAGAACTGAATGGAAATCAATAAAGTTTAATTACCTATATTTTTAAAAACCAATTAAATTCCTATCGTAAAAAATCGTCTTAGACTTTTTTTTTAATATTCCGTCAGATTATTTTTATATGGTTTGATAATTTATTATAATTTTACTAATTTATTTATTCAATTTTAAAATAAGCAATTTTTTTCTAAATAATATATTTTTAATTCAATGATAGCATACTTAATTGCATGGTATGAAAAAAAATGATTGTAATTTAATTACTATGGTGAATAACGGCTTTACGAATATTATTGTCTTGACTTATTAAAATATTTTAATAAAACATGAAAAAAATGGGAATAAATGAATTTAATTGATGATTCCAGTAATATTTTAAATATTATATTGTTAATTCTATACCGAAGTAAATTACATTTACGTCATTTTGACAATTTTGTATTATGCTTTAGATACATTTTATTAAAGGTTTAACATAAAATAATATGTATTTTTAGTTTCAATCATTATTTTATCGTTTATTGTAAATAAAACTTAAAAATATTAGACAGTTGTAAATTGATTATTTAAAAAAAAAACAAACATTATATCATGAATATATTATAATCTGACGGCATTTAACAATAGCTATAGTACGATTCGTACGTAATATAAATCACGTACTGCATTCGTTATTACGTCAATATAACTACAATAGTTCAGAAAAAATATTTACTTATTTCGTTAATATCTTCGGTTAATGTAAAATATTTTCTTTACATATTTACGTTGTTCTGGTCACCTGACCAATCTTACTTGCGATCACCTCATCATAGTTTTTTGTTAAATATATAAATATGGTTATTTGAAGGAAAATAAACCAAACGAAGAATAATAATTTAAAATAAATTCCTTGTTTTATTCCCTGAACTAATACCAATCGACATAATAATACATTTGAAATTTATATGATAAATAAGTATAGGTACTATATATTACCACATTATGCGATACTATAATATTCTCGTTATGAAATTAATGAAAAATTCAATTTCAAGACTACGGTTCGGTATGTTGTATAAATTTAATTCCTACAACAGATTATTATGACGCACAGGTTTTAAAAATGTATGAATTCATTAAAATTTCTACACTCATTAACGTTGACGAAATATTAAAATTGCATGGAGAAAATTCGTCATGATTTTAATTATAAATATTTTAAAACATCTATTTATTATTAACTTTAAATAAAGTCCGTAGCCTATGTAAACTTGTGCACAGAGGATCTTGGAAAATAAACGTTACAAATATAACAACTTTGTATTAAAACCGATGTCGTTAAATTTTATAATTTTGTACAAGCCATACAAGAACATTAAAAAGTACAACAATAGAAAAGAAAACTGAGAGAAATGGAAAATCCTTAGTAATTAGTAGCCTTATAATATGTACTACCGTAATTTTAATTTTAATTTTTGGTTTTTTTTTTTATGTTACGCCAGAGTGCCTAAGTTTTATATCCATCTGAATACTTCAGTTATTTTGATTGGTGTTATGTAGGTCTAGGATACTCATTGAAAATTGTATTATCAGAAGATACGTCTGTTTTCCCGCAATTTAGAGATCTAAGAATCTAAAAAATTAATTTCCAGTTTCGAAGTAACACCCAACATCTATACACATTATATTATTAATTACTATTAAAAATTGTTTATAATATAATCGCAAATAATATATAAAAATTTATCTCTTAAGACAAGGTTTTAGCTTAGAACAAGATTTTTAATAATCTAAACATACCATACACTATATTCCATTATGATCCAGTGTTAGTCCAGGATTTGTTTTTAACACAATACGCCATAGGCGCAACTAGAGCTTTTATTTTTTTTTGGGGGGGGGCCTAAAAATATCAAGACCACACAGGCCCGAGGGGGCTACGCCCCCACACCCCCTATTTGCCCCATAATACGCACTAATGATACATATACACAACCTCAACTCAATAATTTTAATAAAAATTTTCTATCTTTAGTACAAAACACTTCTAAAGTGTCTTCATCATTTAACGAACTAACAAGTGCTAAGCACTCCCAAGCCCCCTCCCTAGTTGCGTCCATGCAATACGCATTTTCTAACATCATGTAATACTATGAACCTGATAACATATTATGTTTTATCTTATTTGTGACACTGCATGCAATAATGTCACCATCACACCACTGCTATAGTGATTATAAACCTGTAAAATTCGTTTGTGTACCTAGGCATTTATTTTTATGGAAAACCATAAGCATCCCCTAAAAGAAAATGTTATTTTTTTTGTCACTTTGGAATCAACTGTTAAACTCGATAGTCATTAAAATATAATGAAAATCATAAGCTCAAGAATTCATAAACCATAAGCATAAGTATAGTAGGTAAGTATTTAACAGAACTTAATAAAAGTTTTGTAAGTATGTTTCGTTCAAATTGTCCAGCTATAGAAATTGTTTATTATCAATTACATTGAGGAAAAAAAAACATCTAGAATATACTAGCATTATAATATACTCTCAACTAGTCGTATAATGGCGGGTTATAAATACATTGTATAATGCAAACATAAATATTCACTCTATTGACTGATATGACTGATATACATCTAATCACATATTATGGATGATTAACGATTTCCAGCAATTCAAGTGGATGAATAATGATAATAACAATATAAGATATTAAACTATACTCTCAACATTATAATTTAAAGTGTATTTGAGATCATAGTATATTTACTGAAATCATACAATATCATACATATATATAATATGTATAAGCATACGTTTAATGCTTACCCATTTAGTGGCTGATAATACACGTGAGCGGTTTACGACAGCATAATATATATATATATATATATATATATATATATATCAGTGTATGTGTGTGAAATGATTGAATGGTCAAAACCACCGCTGTCGTAAAACAATTGCAGTAATAATATGTAAATCAAACGGATGCGCATTTCTATCAGCAGCACGTGAGTGTCTGGAAACTCACTACGTATTGTAATTTGTAATGTATATTACAGCAATGAATACGGTTATGGCGGACTATGTGCTAGGTGGTAGTCAAAATGCACTTAATTTTCATTATACCATAGGTATATTATGTCTACATTACATTACCATATGTGCATATTTGGTTTATTGAATATCACGAATCCGATAAACGTTGAGCAATAGGTTTAAATTAAGAACCGAAATATCGAGTCGAAGATCTGATATTATTCAAATACATTATATTACCTAATGAATAGTATTTATTATTATTGTAATTTTATGTATAAATTATATATAATTCGCAGGATTTATATTTAAAAAAAAAAAATACTCGTTTTTCAAGTATTCAATGAGTGTTTTATTTTTACGTTTACCAACGTCCAACGATAAATATTACCGAAATAGAGTATTTTAACGTTGTTATGGATCAGTATATGTCCGTTATATTTATTTTATTTGTAAATATTTAAACAGTTAAAATTAAAACTTTTTATTTTACTGAAATACTTACAAGATGTTTGAAAATTAATAGTATGCCTTATATGAATTAATTTCCGAAGTTCACACGAGTGCTTATTAACTTCCTTATCTCTATTTTATAACGCACAAATAACAATTTTTAGTTTACATAATATGAGTAGTGTTCATCAACATATTTTGTTTTAAACTTTAGATTATTGATTCGTATTCGATTAAATGAGCTTATAAATATTGGTACATTTTTATTAAAGTTGAATACTAAATTTTCTCTAACAGAGTCATGTTACGATTTGCAATTCGGTAATACGTATAATGGTCATAACTTGTGACCAAATGCAATATACCCACAGATCTTGTATGACTCTTGCATGACTACGTGATATATGAAACTCTAATAAGGCATGTTGAACTCATAAACATTTGTCAAACTTTTAAGTTTTGCCATAAAACAATTAACAATATATTATTTATTGACTACCTTATGTTTTGGTTTCCATAATAATTATTATGAAATATAAGAATATATTGTAAATTATTTTCCTAACCGCCTCGATGAGAGTCCTCTCATGTCTTGACGTTTTTTTTTCGCCACGTGTGGTCCAAAGAAAATAATATATCCTGAGACACGATTAGAGGTCAAGGTGGTATTTTCAAAATGAGGGTTCTTGCCAGCAAACTTTTCTCATAACTGCCACTCTTTCACTACGTGTTGCAACCGCCACGCTTCTGCGTGCAATCACGTATATTTATGACACCAATGTGCTTTATCCGTCGTGCTTGTCGTTTGAAACAGTGTTCACTGTCCATCTATATATTCTTTGAGTATTCTAAACGTATATGTGAACCGAAGGTCTATGCGTATAATATACTAATTACTTTCGTAATTATCAGCTATTATACTTGCTTTGGACGTGTAATAATGAAACATACAAATGATAATGATATTGAACTGTATTCAAAACGTTATTGGATGATAGAAATTTTCATATTTATTATGTAACATAATTAAACAATAATATTAAGTGATAATATTATTAACACTACATGAAAGATATTTATAAAATAATCATTTAAATAATAATTTCTTAATTATTATATTGTATTATTAATGTTTATTTAATTTAATGATTTTGATTAAAAGTTCTGTTCAAGTCAGCACAATACTAAAAAAGGTTCTTTTTCTTCAATATTTGTGTAACAAGCTTAGTACTAATAGTTTTAATGAACATAAAAACCCAATGACATAATTAATGTTTACATAATTTTTATTATTTATTTATAAACTGTTTTAATAAATAATATAATATTTAATAATTATTTTATTTTATATTTTCTTGTATACATTTATTGGGTATTAACAATTTACGAATTTTCATTTTATTTTATTTTACATATTATACTATATTATACTTATAGACCCTACCCTCGAAACATATACTGCGTCACGGTGTACGAGTTGAGTTTTATTAAGTGTGTATTATAGTGTACCGGTAGTAAAAGTTTGACAATAAAAATTACAAAAAATGAATAAATTCACGTAAAATAGTCGTATACTTATATTAAAAGTTTTCAATTGTTTTCACTTTTATAAACTGTACGCCACCATACGCATCACACATAAAATGGGTATTGAGAAAACGAATGACACGCTCCTACGAGTGCGCGCTACCATAAGTAAAGAGATCAAAGAAATGAGAAATAATGATGACTACGTAAGCATTATTAAATATTCATATGAGTTATACATATATACTCAGGACATAATGTGGAATGTAGTTATATAAAATTATATTCTTATAATTGATAAAAACGCGTGTTTACGCATGCGCATGATAAAAATGTTCATTATTATTATAATATTTGATAACAATTACAGAGAATTGAAATATATGCATTTGTAAAAATATTGAAATAATATAAAAAGTTTAATTTTCTAAAAATACTCAAACACCTATAGCAAAAAATATAGAATAAAATAAAAATTGTTTCTAGGATATTGTTTTAAGTTATTAATTATTAATTAATTAATAATTCATAATTAATAATTTAGGTTTTTAATTAGGTAATGACGTTACGTCATTTAAAAGGACAAATACCTAAAATTACCAATAAGGCATATCTAATATAATATATATTTATAATAACTGGTTGTATATAAATAGTTACTAATTAGGTACAATAATATGTAAGAATGTAAGAATTTTTGTTTTTGCCAAATTCGTAACTAAACATCAAAATATAGTTTTACTAAATTACTACATACTTTTACTATTGCATAAACATTGTTTTCAACATTTTCCAAAAAACTTTTTTCACCTTCGTTGAAATTTCATATCATGATCTTGATTATAATTTAACATCGGTCATTTTTCTTTGAGTATTTATCTTTTTATATTTCATTTCTTTTTTAATATTATTATTATAAGCGAGTTTAATACAATATAGTTCTAATCAAATCCAATCATGCAAATTAAATATATATTTATACAAAGTACTTTGATTATTTTTAATAATGATTA
The DNA here is from genome assembly GCA_025469195.1 of Chaitophorus viminalis. Classification (NCBI taxonomy): domain Eukaryota; kingdom Metazoa; phylum Arthropoda; class Insecta; order Hemiptera; family Aphididae; genus Chaitophorus; species Chaitophorus viminalis. The sequence continues at coordinate 147,321 of JAIPRK010000090.1, read as the reverse complement.
CATTATAACCATATAAATTGTATATTCGGTGATAAATTGGAATATTCATTATAACTTAAATTAAAGATTAAATTATTGCTTTTGAATTGGGTGATATTTTAAACTGTTTGTATACTATATATTCCATCAATTTATATGTTCAAAACTCACAAAGTTTAAATTGATTAAAATTCTAAGAAAATAATTCACATACGATTTATACAGACTACAACTAATGAACTTGACTTCTATAGAAATAATTAGAGAATGCATAAAATAATTGCAAAAATCATCAAAGATGAATCATGTTATTTAAAATAGAACTGAATCATGTATTTTGAAGTTGTGTTGACGGGAACTAATTGAAATGATTATTCTTTTCGCACATTTCGTATTGTATATCAATGTTTTTTTTTTTTTTTTTTTTTTTTCTGGGAATATAATGTTCATAATTTTTTTTTCTTGTATAATACGATAAAGTTCCAACTTTACTATAGGTATTTTAATGCTCAATTATAATTTTTTACTATAATCTCAGCCATTGTCTACCAATGTAGTCATGTAATTATTTCTTTACTTTTTATTCAGTCTCAAACACGATTCATGAATAGTTTCAAGTTTCTATAACTCAAAATTCTCCAAGCGACTTCGTGTCCGCCCGGAATTACGTAACTTTCTATTGTTATGTTTTGAGAATGATAAACATTATCAGTTATTAAAATCGTAATATGATGGTGAACCTTGCTGCTAGCAATCCTCCAACTTTACTTGTTTGTTATTCAGACGAAACTCGCCGATGAATAATTTCAACACAAAGACCAATGTTCCCAGGACAAACAATATAATATTATCGATATATAGGTGTAAATATATATTTATGTATCAATAATAGAGTAATTAATAAATATATTATATTATCATCTTATTATGACAAAAAAACTATTTTTATGTTCTAAATTTAACAAATAAATAATATTTATAATATAGTTGTTTATTATCTGTATAATAATAAGTACGAGTATGTATTATTTAAAGTACAATACGCGTAGCGGTAACGATATTGCCTATACAATGCGCCCTTTTAAAATAAACAATTTCGCAATAAGATAACGACGTTAAAATATTTTAAAGCTTCTTTTGCAGTATTATAATAATAATTTATATTCTTATAACACCTTGTTTATGAATATACATAAAATAGTCAAAATATGATCGTTTTCAGTTATGTTAACAACAATAATTGTAAAGCTTTAACTTTATATATATATATATATATATTTAAAGTATAATCAAAAATATTTAGCATACGCATAATACGGTTTGAATAGAAATTAGTAAAGGCTTATAATATATTGCATTTAGCATTTTATTATTTATGTAAACATTTGAACTCTTCGCTAAACGTTAGTAACAACTATTAATATATGTTTCTTAAATAGATATAATTATTAACTAGGTATATAAGTTAAATACACCTACGTCTGTAATATATGTAATAAGTGATCATTAAGCAGACAATGTAAATTTATATTAATAAATATAGATTAAACCTTACATCAAGTAATGTTATTCATATCATGTCATGAGTTATACGATTAGAGGTAAAGTTCCCTAGAAAAAACCTTGATTTTAATTTTTTTTTTTGGATTTCAAGCCTAGTTTAGAGATGTCTAAGTGAAAGTTCTTAATCTGATTTGTATCTAAAATGATAAGTTGTGATGGCGTTCCAGTATTTTTGTTATAATTATTGACTCCCTTAAACTAAAATTTTAAATATAGTTCAACAGTAGGGAATACTTACTTCTGAGGTGTTCAAAAAGTTTTTGGAATTTGGTTGAAAATTGGAGACGGGGAATCTAAAACTAGATATAAATAATATATTTCCACCAGTAATAGAAAATATTTTTACAAAAAATTGTATCTCAAAAATTGACATTTTTAATAATTTACGTGATTAGGAGCGTTGAGTGCACCAAAAGTTCGTTCTCCAATAAGTTATTCTCATGTATGATTCATATATTATAGGTATACTGAAATAAAACGATGCAGCAAAAATTTTAAAATGGAAAATTAAAAGCTCGCACGCGTTTAAAAAATATTGTTGTTCATTACTCTATTTGCAAATAAAAATGATAATTGGTGTGCGTGCGTATAGCGTAATTGACAGTTCCGGTAAACCGTTAAAACATCAACAATAAATAAAAATTAACAATTTATAGACACGCGTTTTACAACAATGTAAGTACAGCAATGTAGAAATGCCACTATTTTATCTAGACATATGAGCGGTACTAAGTAAAAATGAATATAAATAATACACGTTGGTTTTTGTTGTGTGAAAAAACACGGAATGATAATTTGAATTGGAAAATCGACAACCAAATTATAATAATAAAGACAGTAAAATTATAATGTATAACTACATAATACTATTGCTTAATATTATGACGTATTTATATATCTGGTCCTTTTGTGTCAGTTTGGGGGTCGCTCTGCTGCTCTGGTGCTTTTCATTATATAAATCAAAAAATGCATTGTTATTATTGACCAAAAGAAATAAACATTTGAATCAACGTTTGTACAATAAATTGAGACTAAGTTCACTTGTAAAATGTAATTATTATAAATTATACGCCTAATATACAATCCATAAAAGACATCACCTATACAAAATCATATTATATTGATAACAACAAAACGTTCAGTTCAAAAACATTTGTAGTTTATTTCGAATGATGCAGTGGAATTATATTTTTTGGGAAAATATTTTCCTAAAATAAAATATATGCACACGCAACATATTTTATTTTGATAAGAAAAAATTGTCCGTAAAAAGATTTCTGTACGTGAAATACAACAGGAAGTATGAGTCGATAAAAGAATCAACATGGTAATTACCTACTATAGATGCGGATAGATAATATATATTTTTTAATAAAATAGAAATTCTTTGCATTCTAACAATATCCCTATTGGCCATATAATGTTTTATTTTTATAGCGCCAAAAAAAAAATATATATTAACATAATTCCATTCAAATACGTGAACAGACGTTTTTTTTTCGTGCGTTGTTTACGATGTAAATAATGTAAATATAGTAAAATATTACGATAACAATTCACCAGCACATAATAGTCCAATAAATGATCGTTACTACACGTTTTGGGTTATTATAGGTAGTAATATCCGGTTGAGTGGACTTCGTGAACGTAAGCGGATACAATTTCAATTTTCTTCTTTTCCTTTTGTCTGTACTAGTTAGTAGTAAGTTTATCACCTTGGGAATTCTTACAGAAAAAAAAACATATACATAATATATAAATACTATTTATAGTTCATTATTATCGTGTTTTTGTTTTTGTTTTTTTTTTTTTTTTCACTTGGATCTAAAATATTTACACTTTTTCAACTATAAAATATTTAACTACTGTGCACAGATTATTTATTTTTCAAAACCCACGTGTACAAAGCAAACGGAATAGTAATTTTAATACACAAACTCAGCCGTAATTTAAGACGAACTACGTAGTTTTAAATGAAAAATATTTCGTATTATGAATACTACACCATTCGTCGCCCTTTATTATAATGTGTAATATATGTATATGTGTAATGTAATCACATATTCACATGCCACATGCATTCTATGTAAAACGGAAAACTACAAATAGTAATTAACTACACGAATAATATGTCATAAACAGTTTGTATAATGAGTGAAACAAACAATTAAAAATTTTGTTATTCTCGTTAACGTGCGTGGAAAAGCAGATGTATAATTATATAGGTATTCTTAATATCTATATACGCAATTGCACGTAAAATCCTGCCACGCACAAATATTTTAAAGGAATGATTTATTTTAAAATTTAAATAATATTGTAGCAATCGAAAAAATGATCGAAATCGATATCATCGCAATGTATTATAACTTTAAAAAATTGGTGAAAAACGTACTAATTTGCTATCTTTTACTCATTTTGGTTTTATTTTCTTATTCAAAAATGACATAAACACACAAAAAATAATCACGACGGTATAACGTTTGATTTAAATTGCATGCAATACGTGCAAAGCATATACGGTCTCTTTATTTTTATGTTACTCCCTGTTTCCCCACGATAGTATTGCACCTAGTGGGTCACTGAGGATTTCTCAAATGTTTCTACAGTTTCCTTAAGTAGCATATACCTCACTGTCACTCTATATACTCACCTTCTGTTGAAAATTCCTCAAGGAAAGTTTATACATTATATCATAGAATTAGATAACAATATATAACAATATTATTATCATATTAGTATAGCTAATATCACTTAATTGTTCTTAATATAGTCTATACTATTGTATGTTATCTTCAAATATATTTTGTAAATAATAACTTATTATATGTATTAATTATCAAGCTTATACTAAAAGCTATTATATACATACAATATCAAACCATTTAGTGAACAAATCATGGTTTTCGTTAGGTATTTCTGTGTTGGGGGTTGGATTGAAGAATAAAATCGTAAGTTTGATTGTGGATGCCTCCAAACATGTATAATTTGTTGCCTAAGCAGTAACAGAAGTTTCAAATTCCATTTAGAGGAGAAACAATTAATGGGGTCAGAACATAACTTCTTATTCTACTGAAACCTATTAAATTTTTTTAAGTATCAATATTGAATCAAAAACATGAGTTTCTTTGTCAATATATTAATTATGATTGCGGTGGTGAAAGTCTGGAATGAACTCAAACTCAAGAAATGTAACCGTATATTTATGGGCGGAACTTATATGGATTTGTATTTTGTCTTTTAACTTGCACTGGATAGGTACTTATAATTAATAGTTTGTTTTTTTAATACAATATGGATAATGGCTATTTTTTAATTTTATCTAAATTCTAAACGTCTAACAGCTAAATTGAAAATTCAGATTGCTTAATGTAACAGTAATATCCCAAGAACAACATCGTATAAAATAATAAGAAAATAATATTAAGTATAATTGTATAAGTCAGAAAGTGATTTTACATATTGTGTAGACGAATGAGCTTAGCTGAGTAAATATCTCATAAGCAAAGTGAATTATTATCTCATAGTCTTTTTTACTGCCATATTGTATCTTATGATTGCATTGACTATAAAACAAACATTGGATACGAAAGTATTATATTTAGTGCTATTGAAATACAATTTAAAGAACAAGAAATGTGTGGGTTTTCATAAAATAAAAATGAAGTAAAACGACGATGCTTCATGCAAAAAGTATACTCGGCGCGTATACTGGTAAAGTAATAATAATGGAAGTATTTTATTGTATTTTTGCCGTACGTATTTCGTTGAAAAAATCTCTCGCATGTGTGAGCAAAGTTGTGTGTATTTGTGTGTATATGTGTGCCAGTAGAAATTGTTGAAACGAGTGTCGACAATATAAGTTACGGGGGATGAAGAGGAATGGTTATGTCCAAGGAATAAAAATGCACCAAAAGAAAAAGACATATAAAAACGGTTCATAAGTGTCCGACTGATATTTCGAGATTACTGTTTCGACGTCGACACCGATAGTTAAGAGGTAAATTACGTTCTCCATTGAGATTTATATATATATGACAGTGGTGATTCGGTCACGTGATCACGTATTCCCATATTATAATAATATGTAGTGAATCCGTTATAAAACCTAACTGTAGCAAAGGCGGAACGACTCGTCGATGACCTTTTTCTACTCCTTCGTCTTTTTTCCTATCCAATTTTGTTTTCCAAGAACTCGCCATAACGATGCGATTTTTCATTCAAAGTACAGGTAAATTTATTTTAATATACTAATGATATTATAGAAGAAAAATAAAAAGTTTAAAATGTTTATTAATCAACTAACTAATATATCCGAAACTACACAGAGTTCTATTTCGATGCATATTACAACATACTCAACTTATGCGTGAAAACAGTAATAATATGTGGGTAAGTTAGATAAAATATTAAATGAAAATGGGTTTAATTGTTTCAGATGATATATTAGATAAACCGTCGTAAAAATGGTATCTGAACGACACTTAAGTTAATAGTAAATTATGACTGTTAATTTTCGTTATATTTTCAATACTCTAGCCATCATAAAGTAATTTCTATATCATTTGAAATTAATGTAAGTACTAACATTTTATGTTTTTCTTAAAAAAAAAAAAGAATAATTTAAAGCAAACGTGTATTATACAAGTACGTTGAACAATTTCACGATTAGAATAGGTTACGCAGTTTTTCAACCATTGTGCATGATTTATACATATAGTAATATAGTGTACCTATCACGATTTTATCTTGCAGTAAATTAGACTTCTTAACTTAGAAATTATCATAATATATCCATGATAATAATGATAAAAAATACAAATGAATAATATATTAGATACTTATACGTCATGTCTATGGTTACAAAACGTGGTAGTGCCTACGGATATTTTTCCAAGCGCACTGTTCCACATCGCACTTGAATGTACCTGTTCCTACGTATAAAAAATAATATAGAGTTTCACTCTGGCATAACCGAAATTTATTGCGTGGTGGTCTTGATGTGTACCGTTTTAAACGCGTTATCACGAGTGTTCTGTGTAGTTCTCCCGGGGGGGGCGCTGAGGGGACGACGACCACCACGAAAACCGCACTCGACTGGGAAGGCCACGCACGGTAACCGTGGTATACCTACATCCCGCAGGCCCAATTTGTGTGACAAAAGACATCGTTGCCGGGGGATACCGTGCGGTCGCGGCGTGGTCTCGGAGATGCGGGTTGACGTGCCTGTGATCGGAAAACGATTTTCGAACGCGCACCCGGTCGGTCCCCTTCCAATCACTTTTATCGTTCTTTGGACCGTCTCCAACGGTCGTTGGCAGACGCGACCGGTAGCGGTTCAAAGGTCGACGCAATTCCTAAATTGGATTCGTGCGAGGTACCTATCTACGCGCGAGTTCATACACACACACGCACCCACACACACACGCACACACACACACACGCTCGCACACACACACACACGCGCGCATCCACACACACATACAAATAAACGAGTTCACCAAAGTATGTATATGTGGAGATATCGACCCCCAATACACCTCATCATCGATATTCGATGCCACTTGAAATTACATCGTCACTATCACTGAAGACAAATCGAAATATCATTACTTACGTATGTGTGTTATTATCATATTATAATATATTAGGTCAACAAAAATGTAGATCAAAGAAATGAAATGAAATGAATGAAACCAAAATTTAGGACTTAAACGAATTTAAACGTTTAGTAAATATTATGCATCTAAAATATGAAACGTTCCGAACTATTACGTCATAATGTATGTGTGTGTGTGTGTGTGTGTGTGTGTGTGTGTGTTATATTTACTTTGAACGATGTATACACGCATAATTTTTATACGAATCAAAAATTAACAATGTATAAAACATAATTATTAACTGAACTAGGGCATATAACATTAAATTTCTTGAAAATTATTACAATGGTTTAAATTGGGTGTAAATTATATGGATTTATAATTATATGAATATTCAATAGTTGTTAACTCTCTAATAATACATATAAGTTGGCAATATCAAAATTATGAATTATTTAAAAAAACTATACTATATTTTGTATTTATTTTGAAGTACGTGTACAGAATACTATAAATGTGTTTTATTATATACATGGATATGAGCAAATAAGAACAACTTTTTTATTTCACAGCTGTATTTGTAAAATTTAATCAAAATTATAAATATTGTATTAGACCATATATTGTGATCTGACCTATGAATGAATTTAAATTCATATTCATTTACATTTATAAAATAAATCAATTCACCTAAATCAAACATAGTTTTAAACTTTATTATCAAGAAATTGAAAAAATATAACCGTAAAATAACTTACTACCGATATAATACCGATATAATTAATGAACAAATCCACTACTTGTAAAGTTCCTTTATAATTAAAAGCCACATGTTTATATATATTGACTCAATTAGATTTATAATGATATTTCATCGAAAAATGTACAGACAATAAACATGAAATAGTTGCTAAAACGATTTTATTCTTCTTTGTAGAATATAGTAAATGTCATTATTTATATTATTGAACCAATCGATTACATATTTCTTCTAAAATTGAATTAAAAACTATAAATTATTTAATATACTTAGTATATATTCAACGAATTTATTTAAAGTTCATATACGTATAAATGTATAATTTTTTATAAGTTAAGCGTTTGATACATTTTGAATTTTGACTTAATAAATAATTATTTATAAATTGTTGAGTGTATTCAAATTAAAAACATCTATACGCATTGCTATATAATGTTTCTCCTCATCGTTCAAGCTCAAATTTATCTATTGGCTTGATTCCATTCACATCTTATTAAAAATAATTTGTATACCTAAATTATATAGGTAATTTACATATTTTTAAATATTTTGAATAAAATTCATTTTGTTGAATATTTCAACTTGAAATACGGAACAAAATATGTTTTACAAAATATTTTTATAACTTATAACCATTTTTAAACCAGTACTTATAATATGTTTCTTTTGAGTTGAAAGGTTATATAATGTCTCTTTATCCATACGTTATTCCAAAATAATGTAACGTTTATTAGGTATTTAATTATGTTTATTTAAATCTACGTTAAGGAATAAATCAAACTTCCGAAAATTATGTTATGTATGAATTTGCATGATTTTCATAGAATCAATTTGTTCAAAACCTATGTCATGCAGTTTTCTATTTTACAGTGTTTTTTGAGGTTTTAAATCTTGCCGGGTAAAAGTTTATAATGCGATTCAGTATACACTCAGTCACACATCGTTGGCCAACTACTTTAATACGCATAAAATATAATAATAATAATAATAATAATAATAATAATAATAATAATAATAATAATTATAATAATTGTATTTAAATGTTATGTATTATATTATTGTGTGTGTACAACTCACACATTCACTCTCATACACAGAAAATCAATCAAAGTGCTAAAGCGAATTTCAAATTAGAACACAGAAAATGTGTAAATACTCGCACGAGTTTTCTAGCGCGATTATAAATATATACAGTATTATTTGCTATACGTATAATATCGTTCAAGAATAGAATATGAAACAGATGCTTTTACAGGTTGTCAATAATATGCATAATACCCAAGTACAGTGTTATAATTGCTTTGCTCATTAATTGCCTTCTTGGGGTTCAATATTTACAGTGAGTATGATACCGTATAATGTATATATACGGGAATAGTTATCATTGATACAACTTGCTACCTTTGAAGGAAAATTCTCTCCGTATAAATTATAACGGCAAAATTATGGATCATTGTTGGCATTACCTAATTTTTTTTTATTTCATTTTTTGGTTTTCATAAGATTTGCTCACCAATAACCCACGTTGAATTCATCATCTAGCGATACACGGTGAGTGGGAGAAGGGAACCTATGTTTTTCGCCAAAATAATAATAATAATAATAATGTAACACATGAGCACGTACCACAAAATCGGTGAACATATTATATATTATCCATACATCGATCGAAGTACGATGATAATATATCACGTAAATTAAATATTTTCCGTCGAAGTTTGTCGGCGATCAAATTACCCACCACAAAATCGTTTTCAACGCACTCACGCGTACACGAAATAAGGAATATAGCCAGGGTATAAGGTCCAGGACTGGTAGAAAATTATGTTCAATTTTTAATTATAATTAATTGACTGTATATTATTTGCGATACTAAATCCATACCAAAAGCTCGTGTAAATTTAGCGTGTTGTAAACATAAGGTATCCGTGATGGTGCTTGAAAAAGTAATTTTTACATTTTCTTTGAAAGATGTTCCGGAAAAACGAAAAAAACAAACGTAAGATAAATTTTATTAACAATAATATACTACTACATTACTATAACAAGTAGTTTACTCCAACGGTTTATTGTACCTATACATTTTATTAAAATAGTTGCATCACGGACCGACACTGGAAAAACAAAACCAAATAGCTAAAACCATTTAATCATTATTTTTATCAGATTTGTTAATTTGTAATTGATACACACGCGGCCTTCGATAATTGGATAAGTTACGCAGCTGCTACGCACGTACACGTAAAATACTTCAAAACTCAGATTATTGCAGCGATATTATTGCGATGCGGAACAATGGCATTTTAATCGATCGGAAATGTGCGCTATACGTTAATTATACGCACATCCCGAGACCTGTATTCGTTTGATTAATGTAGTCGCTCCCCCTCCTTCTTATACCCTTATCCATGTGACATATCCGTCAAAGCGATAATATTAATAATATTATACGATTATACATGCTACTTATGCTCGCTCATTCGTCCGATATCAACCACGCACGCTCGTGTCACACATCATAATGTACACAGTGTGCTCGCGATTGAACGCATTTGTATTGCGTACATGATATTATATAGGCACGCAGTTATACATATTTGAACAAAATATTTGGGGCAACGGACGAGGGAAATCCATGCCGTGCCGTAATATTTGGTAATGTTGTGCGCTCGGCAAACAGTACAGCGTGCAATAGCATAACATTTTTTCCACAAAACAAACGATGATTTTAATGCGCCAGTAATTAATCAAAACAGTATAGATAGTCATGAGAGTTTAAAGTTTTTCTTTTGCACAACGTGTAAATATATTTATGTATAATTTATACGGATAGATGTGTGTTTGTGTGTGTGTGTTTGTGTGTGTATGTGTATGCGTATAATTACATTTTGTTTACGGTACGTCAAAAATAATTGACATATCTTTAAATAGATTATGCGAAATGTTTGCCCGGTTCAAATATACTCGCGTTATCCGTATAATCAGAATTTACAATTCTCTCGAATGCCGACTGAATAGATTAATATCTCTTCAGTAATACTTGGGGCGCGGCGGTGGTGGGGCGTGGTGGGCAAAAATCTAATTTCGCGATATTGTTTCTCAGCGCAATAATTGACGAAACGACTATGTAATTTCCTAAAGTCCAAACAGGCGGCACCGGATTTGCTCCGGGTCTTGAAAACAAGGCCGTAATCTCATTAAAATGTATAAATATATATATATATATATATATATATATTATATAGCGCAGTACTATAGGTGGCCGTCTTGTTATCCACAATCGGTCGGTCCAAAGACATTTTCGTTTCGGCTTTTCAATTTAAATGTACCTACGCGTATGCGGTATACCCTACCTACGTATACCATATTATTATAATATTATACGGCTCCATCGTGCTCGATAGGCTGATGATTCATTGGTGATGATCGTTGTCGATATTTTACACATTATTACATTTTATATTTTGTATACATTTTTAAATTATGATTAGTTTTACTTGCCGAACAAATAACAGTTCAACAGCGATATTATCCATTTATATTTCCACGAACTTTTGTCTTCCAGACCCTTTTTAACATATATAACCAAAGCCAACATCAAAGACCCGTGCAAGCTCCTGCAGCGACATTCTTCATCACACACTTCCTTTCACGCGCACAGTTTGAATGTGTTCAAAATATTTCATACGCATTATGTAAATCTGCAATGTAGTAAATCTGCAGCGGAGTTAACTGAGCAACGATAGGAAAAAAATAAATGGAACAAATATCACATCGCCGCTTTGTCCCCGTCAACATCATGACGGTATATTACACGTTACAAAGCAAAACCAAAATAAAATAAATAAAATCTACCTATTTCGTGGTTACCTGCTGTCATTTAAGAACGCTTCGTTTAACTGAATTCTTCAATATATATATATATATATATATATCAAATGCTTACATACATATATGTAAGATCCCCCACCACCATCACTACTGTGTCTGAAACTTAACGAACGCAAGTATATTACACGCAGTGCTGGCCGCAAATCCTTTGCCACGGCAATTACTAACACAAATAGTGCGACAAGACAAGACGATGTCTTCTCTAGTTACGTTGAACCGACGACGATAGTCTGCTCCCTGTATTTCACCTCGTTACCTTCCTAACCATGCTTTGTAATCGGTAAATGGCGTATTTTCAGGTTTTTTTCTGGGGAGGAAGTTCAATTTTTCTAAAACGTAAGTGAGTTTATAATTATGATTTAAGAATTAATAACAATATATGATGCAAATTCAAAAAAGTATATTATTTTGTGTCTTGCTATTGTTTTGATTTATTTACAAATATATTAATGAAAAAATATGTGTTAATTGTTTTTGTTTATAACAAAAACGATAAAAGGTAGAAGTCTATTTTTCACTAGTTCATAAATAATCAGCATGCAGCCGTGTAAGAAAATACATGATTATACGGTATTAATAATGACTAATAAGATATTATTACTAATAAATTAATAACCATTCATTGTGGTAATAATATAATATCATTTATGTCATGTGCACATTTTTAGATACAAAAATCTTTGCGCAATATGTTCATTATCACCTAAACATGTGTGAAGAAACCATTACCACTTCTCGCTAATAATAAACCAGTTGTAGTCATCGTTTTTTGAAACTCGGGTTGAAATTTTACCCATTACCCGGATAAAGCCATTTGCCGCCCCTCCTTATGCACAGGTAGTCGGGTAAAAGAGACTCCTAACGCCATGTGATTCGTTTGGACGTTTTTTTTTTTTTCGTCATTATATTTCAGCCTTGAAAAATTGTAACTTTTTTAAAATTACTTCTCACTTTAATTGTACAATTTACATATATTTTTACTAAAGTATAATATGCACGTCTTTTCGAATATTTCAGCATGGATTAAATAATTTGCGAGAGCAGTAGTTTAATGGTTACAGACTCTTAAACAGCATATCGTTTTAAAATGACTACACTTACACAGTATGAATGAGAAACTCTCGCTTTGGGGCAATATGCTATTGTCACCGGGTTTTTGTTTTTTCATTATATTTTATTTTTGTTTTTCATTTTTATTTTGCTTTATTCATACATTCATATGACCGTTAGCACTGGATGAAAACTGTTACTGCTTAGCGGTTTTCTAATCGTAGGTTCGCATTAAAATAACTGACAGAAAATGGTCCATCTATTGTGAATTGGAAACCTGCAGTAAATCATTCGTGGAGTATGTCATTCGTTTTCAAAGTGGATTAATGTAGTAAAGGAGTCAAAGACATAGGTATTTATCGTGAGAAATGCAATAAATATATCACCGTCTTAAATTTCATCCCTGGTTTACTTGTCATATGTTATAATAGTAATTCTAAAGAATTAGTTAAACGATTTCGATTATTTTTTTTTTAACCCTGTTCACTGTCAATTATTATAACAAACAAATAAATATTTAATTTAGATTAAGTTAATATTTTGCTAACCTTTTATAGCTATAATAGCAATACTTATAAATAATTTAAATCTTGAGCTCATAGAAACATTTTTTTTCAAATTCAAAACACATTAATGGTTTTGATTAATTAGTATAAATTCTGTAAATCAATCACGGCTAACAACTGTCCTGTATCCATTAGTCAATTTGATTTGATAATTTAGAAGATTCTAACCGTATAATATAGTTTCTTTTTTAATTCAACTTTTTAATTTTCAATATTTTTAATGTAGCTACTAACTATATTATATTTTAAGTACACAAATATTATATTACAAATGCATTTGGATTTAGGAGTGGTCTAACAAAAAATAAAATATATATGTGTATATTCTGTTTTATCGATTATTTTTATTGCTTTGTTGAAAAATTCAATAAAATATTATTAAAATTATTTATTAAGAAGAAGTAAATACAAAAAACAGAATAACGTACGATAGTTATTAATTTCAATAACTGAAAGAAATCGTAACCTGAATTATAATCTATCACATTTCATCAAATCATAGTTAGTAATACATAAGCTCGTTTAAAATGTTATAATATACTTCAAAGTTCGTTACTGTATATTCATCCTTTACCAAGTTAAAAAACCTCGTAAGCTGAAATGTGGAGAAAAATATATACCCGTTTGCAGTTGTTCTGCTTTTTATTCCAACGAAAAATATCATATATTATTTTGATATTTCTGCTTTTTTTATGTATATTGAATCAAAAAATGTAAATTATATTATATTCGGTATACTGAATTTATTGTTATGCGTCTCAAAATCACTACAGTTGTATGAATCACAGTTATTGTTTTCAATGCGTTGTTATGCTATATGTTATATTATTAAATAACTTAATTCAGAAAAAAAAAGAACAGTACCTAATAATATTATTAAAATGTTATCTAATATATAAATTTTTCAACACATTATACAGCACAGTAAATGATCGATGGATTGAAAAATAAAAATGAAACTTTTATTTTTTGCATATTAAACAAATTACACATGAATGTCTGATGGACTAGAAAGGTTATGTATTTTGTTAAAACACATCATAACAGTATAGGTATACAAAATCAATATTGTGATCTGAAAGTGAAAAATAGCGTTAATATGAAATTTGATTGACAAAAATGTTGGTGTATAATATATCGGCGTTTCCAAAAGCATAAAATAATATATTTAATACGCTTTTTACCGATGATAAAGCATTTCCGATATATTATCAAAGAAACGAAATCTTGATTTCATTAAATTAAATAATTTTTTTTCAGACCATAAATGGAAAATTCATTTGATATATACAAGGTATTTACTAACAATATTGTGCTGTACAAAATATATATTCTTCGTATATTTATTGTCATTGTTGAATACAAAATATGAGTATATTACGTATATATTATCATGCCATTTTCATTTATTTTACAGTTTCCAAACAAGAATAAAATTAAACGATTTGACTATTCGCTTATCCTTGCAATTCTTGAAAAACCAAAGCTATTCACTCTCCACGCTTGTGATTTCGTCGCAGTTCGCTGTATAAGGGTTGACTCTAAAGTTCTGAGTATAATAAGAGGACTGCCCAGTACGCCTATAAATATTTATGGTGAAATACAATAGCAGCAGCTGATATTATTATTATAAATCTCGTAGAGTTGCTAATTCTTAATCTATATGACTTTTCGACGAACTTCAAAATTCAAAGTGTGTTTTTAATTAAAATTAATATTGTAAACCCCTTCTCTAAAATAAATTTGTTAAAAAATTTTTAAACGGAAAAAAGAACAACACAATTACTTATTTTTATTTTTTTTATAATACTTTTTATTATAAAAAAAAAAAAATATATGTATATTAAAAATAAATAAATCAATTAAAATTCGATAAAATATAAATATTTTGGAGAAAATAGATTTAATAAAAAAAAGTCAAAATATTAATAGTTTTGAAGAATAAAAATATAAAATGTCAAATTTACCTACTTATTACCTATTGGCTAGTATATATTATGTTTTTAACAAATAATATACCACGAATAACTTCTTAAAACATATAAATCATAATTATATCATTATGTATATTGTAACTAATTATTTTTTTCATTTTTTTTTAAAAAAAAATGGTAGGTATTGGAAACCACACACCTTAATGAACATGTAGAACAAATACGTCACTAATTGCGGAAACAATCATTTACGCCATATTACAAATTCACTCTTCACGGTTGATTTAAAATAGTAGAAACAACATTAATTTAATATTTAAAACGTAATGGAATTTACATAGACAATTTATTTCACCTTAAAATATCAGAGAGCTGTAGTACCGCGCAAACTGTTTTTTGAGGCACTTGGGTTTAATATTGCTCCATTAAATTTAATTTAATCGGCTGGTTTGTTGAACGTGCTTTTGAGTATGAATACTAAAATTATGAGAATAAATCCAACAAACTTAATATCGGTTTATTTTAGACAAAACTATATATAATGAGAAAATCTGATAATCATAATTAATTTTAACTGTGGTGAATTCATAATAACATCAACCCGAATACATGGAGTTCCTTTTCCACAAATTTTTGTAGCAATTTGATGTAATTGGGACACTGAAGAAGAAATACCGATTTGATATAATCAAAATTCCTTAGGAAAAATATTGTCCACCACGGATCAATAGATTTTTGCAGCTACTCTGTTTAAATGACTTTTAGTTAAAGTTTTATCTATCTCAAAAAACTACCGGATTCAGATAGTGTAGCTATATGACATTTTCTTTAAGCTAGAATATCGATTTTGGAAGAATTCAGTTTAGAAATCATTCCATTAAAAGTTTCCGTTTGTATCGATATATATATATATATATATATATATATTGCCTCTCTGGAATAAGTGGGTATACTGACCAGTAATCCAGGAGGATCTACAGTCTTGGCTAAAACAAAATTTTATGACTTATTTTAGAAATCATTTAGTACATGATTGACAATGATATACGAATTATATACAACAGTGTTAGTGAAAAACGGAGAAAAAAATCATTTCCAGATGAGTCAACAATTAGAAATTTTTCGCGTGACGCGTGAAAGCAAGTAGCTTTACAGGTGTGGGAAACAATTATACAATAATAATTAAGTATAGTATGTATTCCGAGTCTGAGTACGCACTCTTCTCCGTGGCAACAAATTGCAATACTCAAATACTGCAGTACTTGAAAACTAGTGTGAAAATTCCAACACTGCTGTATATTGAAGTTTCAGTGAATAATATGTGCACAGCGACGATGAAACTCAAGTGAATGTGTACCTACATATTTTACAAAAAAACCGTTTTAATTATATTAGATGCATGGAAAAAAAATATCTATGTTTAATTTATAACTCTATAAACTCCTAAATAATATCATATTAATATATTATAATTTAATCACATAATTTCATACTAGCGGAATGAAGTGACGGGAACGGGGAACACCTGATATTTCTTCCTTCGCGCTTAAAAATGCTTGTGAAATTAAATAATTTAAATATACTCACTGTTCAAACATGCATGGTCTGAATAATATATTAAAATAAAAATATGTGGGTTTATTTTACAATTACAATTACCTACTCATTTTTACTACCCATTCGCCTTAACACGAAATTTACATATTATGTCCGAACTTTTGCCGTATAATCATTTATAAATTTATAAATATCTCACGCGAGTATAAGTGCGTACATGTGTAATAATGCGCTTATGTTATGCAACTAAACGACTGTAAAAATTAAAAAAAAAAAGGATCGTTCCACCGTTTTACATACAAATTAGTGATGTATACGTATATGCGTTATATTAATACACTAGTACCCACTGGCCAGTTGACGTGAACAAATTTAACGAAATAAAATGTGAAATGTGTATCAGTGTCTAACATTTAGAGAGTATATATTATATTAGTCTAGGAAAACTCTTAGACACCTCCTGGAGTCTTGTAATAATTACCATTTTCCGCAATGTCAGTTCTAAATATATGAAAAAAACCATCCTGAAACACTATGGACATTCGACACTTGTAAAAATAATCATAGTATACCACGTATTTTCTTTAATATTTTCTTTCAATTTTTTTCTTTTATAAAATATGTATAATCTATACTAAAAGCACAATAAGTATACGTGAATTAAGTAAATATATCAGGTAAATTCGGGAATAATATAATAGTCAGCCGTTAGTAAAAATGTATTATTATCAGTGATAAATGCCCACGCGTCCGATCGCCACGTGTGCGCGCTGTATAATCGTAGTTGTATACGATATTTTACTACATTATACGCACGAAAGCCGAGTTGAGAGACTATAGTATTTAAAATTTCTCCGGGCTCCGCTATCGTTGCGAATCGTAGCTCTTTTCGTGGCCAAAAGCATTCGTCTTTGTTGTACAAAAGCCCATTGTTCGGCTGGCGCCCGTATGTTTTCGCGTGCGCCGTGTAGCGGTCGGCAATCGCGGTGGTGGTGGCAGTATATATAATACCCTCATGGCTCATACGTCGTTCTTTCTTCTTGTATTCGTGTGTACGGGTGTGGTGCGGTGCCGCTGTCATATTTCAACCCAAAAGTTACCCTTGTCTGAACGGGATAAGTATGATAAAAAAGAAAAAAACGTGCATGCGCGAAAAGGAAAAAATACACACTTTTGAACATATACATATGTGCGTGCGTGTGTGTGTGTGTGTGTGTGTATTCGATATATTACGTATGAAATCTTCGAGGCCTATCTGCAGCACCGATTTTTACGATATTACACCTGTTCGGGACTGTATTGTTTAAAATTATTATTGATGCAAGAGTTAGGAATAAATGCGACAATTCAAAAAGTTATAAACTTAATACGCGAGTTACTATTGTTTTGAAATAGGATCAGAAGATGAAACGAAAAAAACTAAAATAAAATATGAGTTTACGGGTTCTTTTGTCGATTTAGCGTTTCCGTTTTTGGATTACAGTATTATACCATATTTTATAAAACTCGTGTTTTTTTTTTTTTTTTATTTAAAAATCAATATTGCCGAATTTAAATAAATGCTGAAAGAGATAAATATTACTAAGGTGGAGCTGATGAGGTATCCATGAACGATATATTGTTTTTATATTGTTGGCGAAAATAACTTTTATATTATTATTAATTACATTTTGAATGTACCATTTTAAGCATCACAACGCTATTCCAATATCCGATAGTCCTAAAATTTTATATTCTTATTGATGGCGATTGGCACACCAACAGTAATGGTCATCTCGTGTGTGCCAGCAATGATTATCGCCAATGCGATTCGGTTTTATTTTGGTGGTCTGATTTTATACCGAACTAAAGTTCTGTTTTTTTTATTAAATTATAACACAATAAAGTATAATAAATAATTTGCAGCAGTAAAATATCATTGGAAGATATTATTTTAAATTTTATTAAGAAATCACATATCCATCAATAGTCTCCGACCTCATATTTTTATATGTATTTTTTTTATTGTTCTTTGGTATTATGTAATAATAACAATAAAATATAAGTCGTTAATATTTTATAAATTAAGAATAAAAAAAAATATAAATATACTTTTTAACGTTTGTTATATGCGTGTAATGTAATTTTCTGTAATATTTTATCGTTACTACGTGTTGTATACCTGATAATAATTAATTTTTAATATTTTTTCCCCATTCGGTTTAAAACTCCAATATTATGGCCGATTAATGTAATTAAAATACCATGAATATGTTTATATTATTTACATACATTAATATATTCCAACAAACGGAAACTTTTAAAATACATCATATTATATAATATACACAGGGTGTCCCACGAGGATTTACTAGCTTTATGAAATGGGGCACTTGAAATTAGTATATCCTCATGGGATACCCTATATATGGCATATTTTTTTTATAAAACGTAATATATGTCTCCGTCATGGAATATTCAAATAACAATAAACGAATAAAATGAATAAATAGTAAATACCATACGTATTGTTTAGTGATCGTATTTCGGTTTATCACATTTTGTATTTCATACTATTCCTTCAATTCGACGTAACGTTATACGTTCTACGTATTTTAATATACGTTTAACGATTAAAAACTGAAATGGAAATAGCTATTTTCAATCCATTTGTGACCTTTAAATACTGAAGATTGAATATATCCGTATAATGTCATATTATTTAGTTGTACATGACATAAATGTATTTAATAAAATATTAATGTTTAGAAGAATAAGTATAATGTATACAAAAATATGATTAATGTCTATACAGTATATATTATGTAGTATAAATATGTATACATATTGTCTCGTTTATTTTTCATTATTTACAAAATTTTCATATTATTATGATGAATTGTGTATGATAAATGTCATCACTTAATATAACAGCATATGAATTCATTATTGTCTTCCAAGCATAAATATGTTGAATACGGTTTATAAATCGTTCAACTTTGAATTCAAATATTTTATTACTTATATAATTTTAATAATCCACGTGTCATATCATATTCAGTAGTTATGGGTATTAATCGTTCAAACGTTGCAATTAATAATCCTACACGAGTTTAAAACTATGTTGTATTTAAAAATCACTATCAATTATGATTATCGCAAAAAGAGTCTTTGTAATAAGTTTAACTACATTACAATATATCAAGTATTAAATATAAACTTTTAAAAACAAATGGTCATGAAAAATATGTATTTTAAAATCAAATAATTGTATTTGTGAATTAAATGTTACTACTAATTCATTAAAAATACATAAATACAATACCTATGTTGAAGGACGTGCGTAAGACATGAAAGATGTGTTTTAGATGTGTGTATGTAAAAAACTTATGAATTTGATCGTATTAACACCTTTAAAATTGCAATTCAAACAAAAACCACATAGTGGACAGGAGCTATATACCTATATTAAGTACATCTAAGGGCTTTAGCAATACGGCGTGTTTATACAACTCCGGTCCGCTTATTATTTGTCCGTCGACAATTCAACCGGCCAAAATTTCGATTTCCTCTCCTGCTGTTCCTTCCGCTGGTCCTCGGTCCCAAACAGCCGAGTTACATATACGATCGCTAAATCAATTACACATTACTACGCGTATACACATAGCCTTTATCCTACGTTCTCCGGAGCTCTGTTTCTTGTACCTACTGCGCCACAGTGGTATCATGCAGTATTTATCTCGTAACGCGGAAAACATACATACTTACATGTGTACACTCGTGTTTACTCTACCAAATTGATAACTGTATATTCAAACTGTACACTACATATCACACTGTATAGATAACATATAAATAAACTCAAACATGTATCAGAACCACAGTGGCGGCGTCGAGTTGAGAGTGTACTTCAAGAGCTCCCCGTCAAGTCCTATGCACATACACACACACACACACACACACACACACACGTAGGCGCGTGTATGGTCGAAAGAATTGTTTCGTAAACCGTGTGTAAACGCAGTATAACGCATGTATAAAACTATATCCTTACAAAATAGTTACGCCAAACTCCGTGAATGAACGTCAAGCATAAATAATGTATTGTTCTCTAAAAGTCGTTATGTGTTGTTTACCCGGGATTATAGATATAATTTATTTAAATTTCTTGCTAATAAATGAACTTGTAACTCGGTGACCTGAGTTGAACTTGAAAAGTAGTATACTATATTTTCCATCTTGTATTAAATACCTACTTATTATTATACTAATAAATCGAATTAAATATTGGATCGAGTACGATAAGATACATCAACATCGTGTATTATTATTATTAATACTATTATTGTTATCTCAGTAAGCGCAAGTTGAACTATTTTATACACGACAAATGTTTCGGTTTTTGTTGTTGCGTGACGCGCTTTATCAACATAAAATGAGGCCAGACATTTTGTGAACGATGAGGTATAGACTCATGAGCGGGAGACTGGTGTAAACGCGGGCGCGCCCGCGGCGTGTGTGTGTGTGTGTGTGTATATGTGTGTGCATCTGCATGTGTGCGTTTCTACACAGAATTCATATGTATATATAATAGCAGTAGCACTTCATTTCGGACTCCGTCCCCGTTCGTAATTGATACAAATGGTTTTCTGAACACGTGACAAATCCCTACACGCCGGCCATGTTTGTTCCTCGATCACACACGTACCCACACACACACACACACACACACACACACACACACACATACACACACTTGCGCGCGATGGTTTTAAATTTGAACGTCCAGCTGCAGCTGCAACAGTGTATACAGCAGCCTCCCCACCGACACCTATTCCCAGACTCATACACGAGCGTCCGGGGGCAGTGCCATCGCAGTGGTCGCGGCGCGTGTATCTATTTCTCGCCAGGACTGATTGATGATGCAAACAGACGTGCAGAATCGTCTCTTCGGCCCGAATGCCATCTATAGGTTTATCTCCTATTTTTCATCGTGTCCCACGGAATTGATTCCTACACACACACACACACATACACACACACACACACACGCACGCACGCACGCACGCACGCACACACATACATCACCTGTCTGTAAGCGTATTACTCACCAATCCTCGTATACGTGTGTGTCATGTCGTGCAGACCTGAGTAAAAAAAAAAAAAACACCCGTCACCCTCCAATGTGTGTGTGTACACAAAATCATCGATTTCAATAAAATCTTGGTAGATTTTTAATTTTTCCCATTTACAATCATATTAATACAATCAATTATAACAATCAATAAAACGTACTTACTACTTAGTTCACATATTAATACAACATTTCCGTTTCGAAGTATCAAAACAAGCGGTAAGTAACAGGCCCCGATTTAACAAAATGATTAATACATACATTGTACTTGAAAACCAGTGTTGGGATTCTTCTTTTTTCGATAAAATCATTGTCACAAAATTATTGTTTGTACAACATCTCTTTGATGTTTTAGTTATATTATATATATTCTAATTCTTTAAAATATTAAACATTATTACTTCCACCGTCGAGTTGACGTCGACACAGATCTATGTTTTTGACGTCTGTATTTATATATGTGTTTTAATTATTATGTATGATAAGAAATAATCGAAAAAATTTCTTTTTAATCTGAAGACGGCTTAACTTTTCATATGAGATAAGTCAAAAATTCCCGTTAGCTACCGATTTATGGATACAAAAATCTAGTTTCTCTTCTACCAAGATGTACCAATGTATTTTCCTATTCGCTATCCCTATCGTTACCATCAGCTCGAGGCTCTTATAAGGATTATACGCTTACATATTAATACAGAAGTACGGCTGCATCGTTGAATTCTAATGTCGTAAATATGGCATTTGCTTCTATTATAACTGCCAGGATCGCTCTTGAAAAACATTTATTTTTCAATTCCGTTCGCACAAAAGTGGAGAAAAATACAAGTAAATAAAAAAAATTCAGTAAATCATAAACTCCCGTTATTTATACTTCGTCGAAAACATTATTTCGTGTTTTTGATTTAACCTACAATACGTGTTTGTTCACTTTTTCTTATTATTAAAGACGATGTGAAATATAGGTATTATATAATATATATATATAGGTATCTTTTTTTTTTGTTTATTTGACTAATACCGCTTTTATTTTTATAACCAAGTATACGCATTTATACGGGAAAAACAATATATAGAAAAATTGTGATTAAATATTTGTCAAACAAATCCATTTCATGTACGTTAACGAATCGAATAGAACAAGTCAGTGATTTTGTTTTTATTGCCAATGTGTGCACTTGTTGGTATAATAATATGTTTTATATATTATATACTTAACAATATGTTTACACAATATAGTATATATTATGTAATGTGTATAATGTGTATTATTACTGTGAAATACATAGAGATCATGATTCTCAAAAAAACATTTTCTAAATCTGATATTTTCAAAATTTTATGTATTTTTTTATACATTTTTCGATTAATTTTAGATTACTTAAACATATAAAATAGCCGATTAGCATATAATTATATAATAAAAATGTCGCACTAAAGAAAATAATAACAACAATAACAGATAGTAACTTAAAATAAAAATAAAATTAGCCTAAGACGTTAGATTTTTTAATAATTTGAATTGTAGTGCCTCAACAAATATTAAATTTGTGCTCATTCTTAGTAATCAAGCTCGTTTAATAAAAATTACCAACCTCCTGAAGTTGAATATTGAACTTGAGTGTTGTGAATTTTATTTCCAATTATGTTTAAAATTTAGAAACATATCTATGGGATGAGTAAATTTTGTTTTAACTAAATTAAACAATTTGTCCAGTAGTTTTTGGAACAGTTGTTTTCTATATATTGATATTTGAAGTGTTATCCGATTTGCGTGCAGTGGCAATGCAATTACACTGATATCTTCCAATTATAACAAATAATTATATGAAATATTGCATGCTATAGAGTTATTGGAATTACATAATAAACTTACGGGTATCAGTACGCCATCGCCATGTGTGTTCATCCGAGCGCTCTTAAGTGATTACTGGAAAATAATCAATTACGTATACGAAACGGGATTTTTCTCTTCCTATTTTTGGTACAACAACGACGACGACGACAACGCGAGTAACGACACGAAACACTGTTTTACACCTTGTGTAAAATCCTTCGAGAAATCCAATTAGGTTTTCATTCGATAGCGCGTGCACTATTTTTTTTTTTTTATACATAATATAAATCCTGTACGTTTGTGCACGGATCGCGTATTATATTCCAATATGTATTTATTGCAAACCAGATTTATCGTGGTTACGTTGTCACGTGATGCCATTTATATTCACTGGATACTGTCAATATATTTACGACCAAAATCGTCTACGCACAAGTGTAACTGCATATGGTCAAGCTGTATGATTTATTCATCCGGGTATATCTATAGTGATGGTGCAATAGATTAAAAAAAAGTTGATAAAAAATTAAAATAAACGCTGAAATGTTATTTCTGTCTACGTACCTACGTAAAAACGGATGGTACCGCTCGCATAATTTAACAATTCGATGATGATGATGATGATAATAATATTATGTTACTCGATCGTTTCGTGTTTTACGGCGATAGTTCCTAGTTTCTCGTATACATTCAAGTCTCGTCTCGAAGAGAATATAAGAAATATACGTCACTACTATACGCTTCACTTGCGATCAATTCCATAGCTATGCACTGCATCGGTAACAAAAGGATTGATTAGCTTGTGCGAACCACTACACTGGTTGTGGTAACCGTCGAGATTGTCCGGAATTCCGGTGTCCAGACCGTCATCAACCGTGACGGACATGGCCGAATAAGATATCTGTCAATCACCCCTTCTGTGAATGGCATTGGCGGTAAACTTCTTGCCCATGACCACGCGGTTGAAATGACGTGTTTAAACTGTTTATATATAATTTTGCTGCAATTTCCGTGCCGTTGAAGGGCTGTTTCAACCCGCAAAACGATTCGTTTTTTTTAACACCAAAATCAAAAATTATCAATAATTAATTGAATTGACAATTCTTATCGGACATTTTTAATTAAAATAAAAAAATTTAATCTGAAAACAAATTCAAGTACCACTTTCTCTATATCAAATTTTCTATATTTTGTCTATAATCTTTAGTGACTAGTAAGAAAGGTCTTCTTAGAATCAGACATAATAAAAACTATTTATTTTTTTTTTTTTTTTGGATATAGCTCAGCTCAAATCAAAATAAACATAAATATTTTTCAAATAATCTTGTATGATACTATAATTCATATATCCTTCTTAACTTTTTTGTTATTATATCCACTTTACTGTGTATCTATTGACTGCAAGAGAGTTTTTCGAAATAATTCATTTAATTTTTTGTAATCCATATATTCTGTGGCCTGTGCTCTAATCCTATTTATATAATAATTCTAAACTCCACACACAATTTAAGAAATTTTAAAATATTTATGTCTAGTATACACTAATTTTTGTGTAAAAATATTTTCTCAATCTCTTTTAATGTATTTGATTATTCTACACACAATATAATGCCATGCTCGTTTTAAAAAAAAAGTGTCTTTTGTTTTGAATGTAAATAGTTGTTATCCGTCTGATACGTGGGCGTAGGAATTGACTAAATTACAGTATTGCACGGTACTACAAGAAGCATTTTCTGGTTTTTTGTGTCAAACCAATTGTTATTGAAAAAAATCATTATTCGTAGTTTCGAATACAATCAAGTAATACGTAAACACCAAGTAAAATATGAAAACACTAAATGCGTATATCATGAATTCATGACTTACCCAGTACCCTCCTCTCCAACTTCATTTTAGCTACTTAAATCACTAAAATATATTTCAGGTCAGTACAACCTTTAAATTTATATGTCATGTTACTGAGCACGTACAATTTACAGACAATGATTTTCAACTTTAATATTTGATATTTACATACATATTTTATTTATATACAATTTTCTTATCGAAAAAAGGATTTTTTTAGATAAAGGTTCTTAAGATAAAAATTATGTTTCTAAAACGTTTATTTTTTATTTATGTATGAGACTACAAAATAATAAAAAAATTGAATTCTGTGTTCTTTTTTGACCTTAAAGGAATCGCTGGAGCATATACTCAAGGAATCGCCCTATATGCTAAAATCAATAAATTTACCAAAAAGCGTAGTTATTACCTCTAAACTCGACTAACAAGGGTAAAATATTCAATAAGTAACAACCGAATAACCTAGAAGTATCACTATAAATGTAAATTGAAAAAAACCCTTTTATATATTGGTTGGCCTTGTTCAGTACTTTTTGAACTCTCGTGTTCCAATAATATAAAAATATTCAATTAACTAATTGTTGGCTAAACACACTGATATACACTAATCCACGAATAGTATACAAAACTGAAAACATTTACACTAAAAATAATTTAAATTTTTTTCTTATAACATCCTTGAAACTGTAAGTACTGTAACAATACATTTTTGAGTAGATGTAAAAAGTTTTTTTGCACTCGGGCCTTTTTTCTAGCACGTTGGTAGTTTGTTTTCTTAAAAAAATAAACAATTTTCATTAAAAACCCGTTAAGGTATTGTGCGAAAATTATATAATATAAAGAAATACCTATGAGAATTGTATTAATATAATAAACATGTCTAACTATATTACCTACATTATACAATTATAAATACAATTTTAAATAATGAGATTATAGCATCATATTAAATCAATATATTACTTAGATTATTGCTATATAACTTAATATGCACAATGTGTTAAAATAAATACAGTATAGTAATTTGTAAAATTATATTAAACTGGTCAATAATTTATTAAAATGTATAGTTTTCATGTTTTCGTATTTTTTGTTTTAATTTTGAGATTTAGTGCAATATTATATTCGGAACAGAATTTAACTATTTTTGGAGATAAAAATCCTCTAAATCAGCCACCCATGACCAGAGAGATAAAAAAGAAATATATTTCAACATTAATTTCAACGAGACTGTGCTATAGATAAGAAAAGTACATTTAATTAAGACTTGTCGTGTGTTTTGGAAAAAAAAAATCTTCTGAGTATTTTAAAAGAACATTTTTTTTTTTTTACTTCTATAAAGTTAAAACCTTGAAAAAAATATGTATATATAAAAGTATGTAGTCTATATATAATTTACCATCCTTTAAATTCATCCATCTAATTTCTAATTTGTTTAGATTTTAAAAATCTGTCTCTACATAAAATATTAAAGCAGTTTAATGTCATTATGAGTTTATTTCTCTCCCGTTAATTTTCATTTTATTCTTATTTGTGTACACCATTTCAGAAATAAACTGTGTTGTATAGCAATAAAATTATAAATATTACAAGTAATACTAAAAACGTTGAATTTATTTTATATAAAAAAAAAACTAAACTTGTTATAATGTTTGTAAATTTAAAGCCACAACTTATATATAAGTATACACGAATAATGATTATACCTGTGTGTATTTTAAATTTATTATTTTTTATGATAACATTTATAAAATCTATGCAAATTTTTACATTGTTTCATAAAAGTCTATTATGTAATTAATGAAACTTAATACTTTAGTTACACCAAAGAAACATCAAACGTCAATTAATTAAATAAAACAAGGAAAAGACAAACAAAATTACTTAATTATAAATAAACTTGCATTGTTATTTTACTTGAAGAAAAAAAAAAACATTAAAATAAATCACTGCAAAATAAAAATAGTAATGTTACATTTTTTGTTCTGGACATTTGTTTTGTGTTAAAATCATTGAGGTTCTTGGACCACAGCGTAAACAATATAATTTTCGTAATATTTTGATAGAATATTATCTTATTCACGTAACCCCTACTGTTTTGTTACTCCATTCTCACATATACTTATTATGCTAATTGTATAGATTGTATATTTCTTGTAATAATAAAAAAAAAGTCTCGGCTACTTGGCCATTAGCTGATAACGTGTTTTCCTTAAGACTATTTAGATGTGTGCTTATACAAAAATGATACATTTGTTCACAATGTATTAATTAGATACACGTAAAATATATACTGTTGCATTTACTTCTCTATAAGTACCGATTTATTTTAAGACTTTTAAAACTTATTTATTCACTGTCTTTTTCTATCCTAGGGATTGGTGTAAGACTTCAGAAAACTTTATATTTGATGAGTAGATTTTGGTTATTTTTAGTTCACTATTTTTTGTCAGTTAGTCAGCTGCTTTCTCCTTCCCTTCAATGTTGCTTTACTCTGGTGTATTAGACTATGTGTGAATTAATATTTTATAGAAATTTCATAACTTTCGAAATATTTTAATGACTTATTTTTTTTTTTATTTTGTATTAAAAATTATACATATATTTATCTTATAAAGAAATTTGGTTTTACTACAATTTCGTTCATCTTAATAAGCATAAACTAATCTTTCCCACCTCTTCCTATCAGAATGGTTTTTTTTTTGTTTTTCCGAGATCAATGTATGAACATTGATCTCGTGTTTAATTATTTATCCGCGGTATGTGTACATCTAACCGGACCGTAATCGTGGAGTCTCACCGTACGTTTTTATTTTACAATATGCCGTGAACGAAAGCAAAAACATCAGATCGATATGAGAATTTTTCACGAACACACTTAAACGTAACATTCAGTCGTTTGCTACTATATAATATAACGTTGGCTATTCAGTTCCTTATACGGCCACGGTGATTGAAGCAGTAACTCTTTCGTCGTATTTACGATCTCTACAAGATAATATCGTACGAATCGTGCATAACTACGTGTATCAACAGTTTTTTTTGCATGCGTATATATCCTATATATACTAAAATAATATATTTTCACACAGGGTGCTCGTACCAGAGTCACGGCGGTGGCGATAAGAACGACGGTGGAGGAGGCGGCGGCGGGCGTGACATTAACGCCGTCAAACCGGACGGTAACCAATACGTGGGGCCACAGTTCGACCAGGAAACGCCAAGAAACGTGACGGCGCTCGAGGGCAAATCTGCATACTTAACGTGCAAAGTCAAGAACTTGGACAACAAAACGGTAAGGATTTTGACATTTCCCGCGGTGTGGCATTTACGCGTTACAATAATAACACTAGGTATCGTTACGTACTTGGTATTATCATAATAATAGATAACTATGCATTATTATGTACACGTAGTCACGTGGATCGAACAGAGTTATGATGAGATAAGGGTATAGGGCACGTCTAACCGCGTGACAGACAGTCTAAGCGAAATATACGTTGTTTGCGAGATGAACGTAATGTGCACCGGTCCGTTATGCGACCCAAGACAGGGCTTAAACAGAAGGTAATATATAGCGAGAAAAACTTCGATTATAGTTTCACAAATATTGTTAAGAGTTAGGGATGATATTCAAATTATCAACGGGCTGCTCGGGGAACAAACAACACGCATATTATAGGGTACAGACCATCTATATAGGGTCTTAGGGTCTTATAATATTCTCTATTCGTTATGCGGATAACCTAATATAGTAGTATTATGTGGGTTTTATTTTCATTTCGAATTCAATTCGATGTATTCATCTCGCAGGTATTGGTCTTGAACTCTTGAATTCTCCTTCCAATAGCCCCAAAGAGGAAGAAAATATATATTATTTTCTCAATAATATATTATGCACATAGATATTTTACCCATATGGTACACATTTTACATTGTATAGGTAAATATATATATATATTTACCAATACTACAGAAGCATAATATAAGTTTCGGCTATACTTACGTAATATTTTTGAAAATTAATTAAAAAATAATATTTACGGAGATTTATCAAGTGAGCTTACTCCGTATGTGTGTCAATTGTTGAATATGGTTATTAACTAATATGATCAGATAAAAGAAAAGAATCACTAGATTTTATTGCCTACGTCGAGGCACCAAAATAAAATAATTAACACTTGACGGTTCAAACATTTTTTTTCTTTTTTTTTCACTTAACAATATAATAAAATCATTTTTAAGAGTGAACCTCAATAATTTTATAATTATTTTTACCTTCAATCAAATTCAAATTGGTTTTAATCTTATTATTTTATTTTGTTCATTTCAATAAAAAAAAAATGTTAAATTAATATTTTAAGTCCAGTGAAAAAAAGAAAACAAAATGAAATGGCTTTGTATTTTTTTTTTAAATCATTCTACTGTAGTATAAATCATTTGCTTTTTGGTACGTATTAGAACTCATTTATGTCTGAGGACATAAGAATTTGATGCTAAAAGATTAATAGGTATTACGTGTGTCGGCTATACTACCGTAAAAAAATACGTGGATTATCGGATGCGTGATTACTAATATTATCACAATATATTATGATGGAGAAGTACTTTAGAAATAAGTATTTCGGAATGTAATCGAAACTGTGCAGTGGTGTGTGTTTGTTGTGTACTGTAAAAAATCATCTTGCTATAATAATCCGATTACATGGGTGTGCACGTCATATTTAAAAAAAAAACAATTTTAATATATAGCTGCCATCTCCCGTGCGGAATCCAGGATCAGTATAATTATGTACAGTACATATTATTATTATTATAATTGACATATTGGCATTATTCTCATTAGCCAAGCGTATAAATATATACAGTTCCTTTTTTTTT
Organism: Chaitophorus viminalis; assembly: GCA_025469195.1. Classification (NCBI taxonomy): domain Eukaryota; kingdom Metazoa; phylum Arthropoda; class Insecta; order Hemiptera; family Aphididae; genus Chaitophorus; species Chaitophorus viminalis. The sequence continues at coordinate 116,748 of JAIPRK010000090.1, read as the reverse complement.
TTGCCTATAAATCAACAGTTAAAGTAGCTTATACTATCGAATGCTGTATCGTAGTTTTAATCGCACTAAGTGGGTCTTATTTTTTTTTCCAATTATTCGACTTTCAGTAATTTTTTTCCGTATAGGTAATTGACATTTTGTACCAATTAACACGTGTGCTCGAAAACCTTAAATCAGTCCTATAAAGTCATATATATTTGTTTATAACATATTACACTTCACTTTGTACAGAAAAGTATTATGAACACACGCGTCTATTTTAATATTCGAAAATTTGACTTGCATGAAATTGCCACAACCCCCTCCCCATGTTTTCATATTATAACCAAACATATACCAATAATTTGCAGCTATTTGCAACATAGGTTTCAGAATTTTCAGCTAAATACTTTCAACTCAATTTCATTGTTTTATTAAGGGGGGAGGGGCAACTTCACGATATACATACTCCCTATATAACCATATCGGATCCAAATCGGTGGCAAAATGTTTTGGCTGATTTACAACTATTTACAATAGTTGCTTCGGAATTTGCAATTCGACACATTTCTCGCAAAAATGATTTTCCAGTGGATGCTATTATGTATTTCTTCTCATTATTATTTTATTCAATGTATTATAAACTCTCAATTTCGTTACGAAACTTTAGTTGCAATATTGGTTAACTAGATAAAAACTACGCGTAAGTTCATATCATTTTTTTTAACTCAGAGTTTACCAGAGATTATAAGTTAAAACATGCTCGTCCAAAAATAACGAATATCATTATTGTCATACTGTTAAACATTCATAACTTTATTCAATAGCTATAATAATAACTTGGAAATCAATTAATATATTATGTTTAACTTGGATAATATTATTAAATTTATTTAATATTTTTTATAGTAAATATGTTTTGAGAACATTAATTATTAGCATTTAATTCCTAGGAATATAATTAATTTTTTCTCGTCCAATGAACTTGAAAATTACTCGCAGCTAATTAATATGCTTTATAAACTTTAGAGGATTCTAAGTATTATATTTGTTCAAACTTATCAACCAATCCGGGCATTTTTTCGCATCGTGGTGCAAGGTTAGCCGCTTTTTCCTCTCAGTCGTGTAAGAGTCGTGAGTCCGGTGCGAACGTTGATCGTCACATCGATAACGTCGTCGTATATCTGGCGATCGTGTGCGACCATCGTTCTACAATTACTGTGTAATTTATTCGTATGTACTCCGACATTCGTTTTTACTGTTTATCGTGTTCGTATTTAATTGTTCAGTTAACGATATCGAGTGCGGACACATTGTGACTTAGTCACCGTCGCGCGCCGTCGTTCCGCGGCATTTATTTCTGACCGCACGCGACCTTCAATCGTCGTCGTTGCTGTAGCTGCCGCCGCCGCCACCTTCTTCACTACCGATATCGACCCGTGTCGGTATTTATATTTTTGTTATCCATTATATTATAATATTATATCATTAACAATTTCGCCGACGATCATTATTATTATCATTATCATTATTATTATTATTATTATTATTATTATTATTATTTTTCACTTCATTTGATTATGTAAACAATATATGTACCCCGGTACGTCTATAATATTTATTACTATTTGTTGTCGTATCACCTCATACATCCGTGAACCAAAATATTTTTATTTAATTTCTTGGCCAAATGCTAGGTAATAGCCGGCAACGCACAATATTATACTCAAAAAAAAACCGATAACATGGCAAAAATTTAAAATTATCTGAAAGGTGAAAATAAATTGGTAGTATTTTAATAGGTATTGATTGTATTGAGTTTCGTGAATATATAGTATTTGCATGTAGTAAAATGATAAACATTTCTGGGTAATATAACAAAAACAAAATATAATATTTTTGAATTGATATGCATCATGCATCAACTGGTTAATCAAATTTTAATAAAACAATTATAAAATTTCTAATTATAATATAATTTTAATAACTTAACATCTTTCAGGAATTATTGTTGTAATAATATACGTTTTTAAAATTTAATTTAATTCAATAATAAATATTTATATATTTATACGAGTATATATATAAATATATACCTATATAATGTTTATAATTATAGAAATAATTATATAATATATAATTATATAATTATAACTATAGATTTAAAAGTAATTACGATGTGATTAGTTTTAACATTTAAGTAAAAACAAGACGTTCTGTGACAGCATAACCAAGAAATATATTTTTATTGGTGCTTATAATAATTGCATTTTTTTGAAATAAAATGCTGAATATTAACAAAAAATTAACATTTCATTAAAAATTTAGTACAAAATGAAGTATTGTATACTTAACGATAGAAAATAATTATAGCCTATTAACTTTTTGTGATATCGTTAAACGTAGTATTTGTTATGTTTAAATTATAATTCTAGGTACAACTTAAGTCATTTTTCAGTGCTTATTAGTATTATAATACTACTATATAGTTATTGCCTATTGGTTATTTTAAAAGTTATTTTTCATAATGAATCCAAAAGCATTTATCTCGGTTCGTATGTAATTCTTTGATTGTGCCCTATGGGAGTGGGAATATGTGCATAGCTCTGAATATGAAGTTCTTTAAATTTCTCTATCGTATCATTATAATGATATTTTTGACATTTATGACTTATGATCAACCTGCATTATGTTTCGTATATCGCTGATTTGTCTGTTTCTACTAAATGACTACAAGTATCTCAGGTGTGATCAATTCTTTTACAATTTAGTATGACGGATTACTTTTATTCAAACGTGGTCTGTGCCGTATTTAACGATTTTTTACATTGAACTAAATTTCAAAATTAATATATTATAATAGTATAATGTAATATAATACCTAGTATAATACACTTAACATAATAAATATTATAATTATTTATTTCTGAACTTTTACGAAGAAAAAATAATCCACTGTTTCAACAAATTATATTTAATACTAATTTGCAGTCTTTTGTATAAAACATAAAATTATTTATTTCATCGAAATAATTATACAAAGGTTTTTCATACCTTCTAATTATAATGCTGTACCTACATTCAACGATTGTGCACGAATGCACAAGGTGCAACCTATACATATTATAATTCATACTGGAGTATGCATTGTATTGTACAAAAAATTAATTAATTCTTGGAGAGTTATGAGGGCCGGAAGAAGAAGAAGAAGAAGAAGAAGAATGATTGAAACTGCGCAGTAATAGTCTAAACTAAGTGTACCACGGTATATTCGTGTTACAAACTGCAGTAATCGCATATACGATTCCTATTTAGCCACCACTCGCCGTTTTCGCGACACAAGTTTTCGATTGGCCTACGCATAATATTATAGTATGTTAATGTTTACATTTTAAGGCCATATACCCGCCACGGGGACATGTAATAACTACTGTTTGATTGTTCCATTTTGCACGACCGGGAAGGTTGCAATCGTCGCAAATGTGTTTTAAATATTGCACGGACGAAAATAATAAATATAACACTATAATACGTCATACGAACATTTCGCGCACTCGGACGGTGTGTACAGTAGTAAGTTTCGGCTGTTTCATAAGTCATCAGTGCGCTTACCGTTCGAAGAAAAAATACCGTTTCAAATACGTTTAGTCGGAAATGGTATTTCGCCCACGCACCAAACCACCACCACCCCGCCGAGCCATCGACGCGTAGTCGGTTCTTTTCAACTCGGAAAATACGTGAAAACGTTTGTAACGGAACCATTAGTCTATCCGTCAACGATAATTTGTAATGAGTTTTTCTACTACAAAAATGCATTAGTCTAAGTAATAAATAGACAAAAACGCACGCGCCAACATTCACCAAAGTTCACACACAACACCCGTGCAGCATAATATAATATAATACAACCATGCGCACACTATATGTACAGGTATATCGCCAAGTGCATGTTATAATAATGGACACATTTAACTCATTATAATATAATATAATTATACTGGAAGGCCTCTTCCCTTTGTCTGTTTGTTTTACCTATTATCACTTGAGCTCATTGTTCAATATTTGTAACAGATGGCGTAAAATATAATTTTGTTAATATAAAATATATAATATTATATCATAATGAGTCGTATGATTATTACGCGTCTGACTATGTTTGTAAATAACGCACGACTACACTGCATATCATGTATAGTGTATACTGTATACAACAACTGTACGTTTGTATTATACATTATATACGCTATTAAATTTATAATTGCAGTAAGACGTATTGCGTCGTCGTCTTATTATTATCACGGCACGCGTTTGCCTAACAACAAACACTCATAAGTCTAAATTTATTCCGAACTTTTTTTGACATGTTACTATTATTGTTTTACCCAACATCTTAGCATAATAAATCTAGTCATGCGTAGAATAATATTTCGTCAGATATTACAATAATATGTGGTTTTTTTGAAGTTTACGATTCCAACAATGATTATCAATAATTATAATAAATATGAACAGAAAATTCAAAACTAAATTACCTTTACCAATATTGTTACTAAAGCGTGTATTCAAACATAAGTATACATTTTCTTTAGATATCAGGGTAGGTTCGAACCCTTAAAAAATCTCTTTTGTATACTCGCTTGATACTAAGAGTAATTTTTTAAATACATTATCTTTATTAAAAAAAACCTAACCTTACTAAGGCAGTATTTTAATAAACTCGAAATAATACTATATTATTACATGGTGCCACTACTATTGATGAAGTTGAAAGCTTGAAGCAAGGTTTGATAATTTGGTTGAATAAAGTCTTAGCTAGATCTTGATTTGAGCCTACTGGAAAGATTATCGATGAGAGCGAAAGAGAAACTGGTCATATTATTAAGAGGACGCAACACCCGCATGACTTTGTCTCCGTGTCTATTAGAACTAATTTTGTACAAAATTTATATCTACTACATTATGTCTTCTGAGAGCATTTTACATCTAGATTTAGGAATATATTACCAAGGTAATTTTAAATTACTATAAGGATATCTTAATAAGAAGGGAGAAAATCAAGTATGATGCAATATAATATAATAGTATACACTATAGTTAAAATATGCTGTTTATATAATAATCGGATAAAATCCACAAGTGACACTAAAATATATACTACAATTATATATTAAGACTGATTCATTAGGTGAATTGGAAAGGGTTCTTTTATTATCCTATCGTAAATAATAGGCATATCCATAATATATATGAATCAAAAAAAAAAAAAAAAATGATTTGTGAATTATAAAGCATCTCTGTCGATTCAACACTACGTACACACACAGTATATCGTTTTCGTTTCATTATTTCTTCGCTCGCTCATTATAATTATTTCTACCATGGTCAATATATTGAGTATTTATTTTACTTATAACGAAAAACGTCCAGAAAACGGGTTTAGTTTCTCCGCGCACATACGAGTATATTATTCAAAAAAGAAATTTTTTATCTTCGCCATCATTATCACTAAACCTAAATGACGAAAATAATAAAATATACACTTTACCAAATCGTTTCAATGTTTTTGCGTCCCAAGAGGTCTATGAAACTGAACTCGACATCTGTAATGTTTCCAATGCAGTCGACAAAACCATTGTTTTCCCTCTACATGACAACACTCAGACTCAACCAAACTATGTCCAGAACATTAATAATTTAATAAACAACTTTCATAAACACGTTAGTACAGCTCAACGGCTCTAACGGATTCACGTGTAAGTCATCATATTTTTATTTGATTATTCACCCTCGAGATCACCCAAAGTTATAGAATAATTACGCACCATCTAATGACCACTGATTTCTAGTTTCAAATTTTCATGTCAACAATAAAACGACTTTATAAGATTGTTATAAGAAATCTATACCACCTGGTCTGCATCGCAAATATATCTGATGCTTTCGGTTAATTAGGTCACTCTACCAGTCGAATCCGTGAATGTCATTAAAAATGGACACCCGATTCCGCTATTTTTCTTCGTAGACCACAAACCCAATACCAACAATAAAGAAGATTTAAATCTATGATCAATGTTTTACACCAAAATTTAAATTGTATTACCCCATAGGACGAAGAGGGTGGACCACTTAAGTGTCAAAACTTTCAGACTTATGAATACACCGTTAACTATTGCCATCATTCCTCACGTAGTGTTAAGTGTGGAAAAGATCCTGACACGGCCCCACATGGTGGACGTGGGGGGTGTCATAGATGTGAAATTGCGAGTTAAAAATTAAGTGACGGTACGGGTTTAAACCGGTGACCATACGTGCTGAGAGTCGACACGTGACCAATGGGCCACCGCACGTTATCTTTCACTCGCAATTTTACATCTATTTAGGCGAATGATCTGGTTAGTACGGCTGAGGACAGAGAAGAGATAACGCACCGCGTCAATTCCTCTTCTGACATTTGCACTAAAGACAAAAACAATCCAGCCTGTATGTGGTAAATACAAGTTATTACACTTCTAGGTACAAAGGTTGTCCAAAATACAAAACACTTGTTAAACGTTGCACAACTCGTTCAAATCGTAAAAATCCCAGTACAGTTCTCCCGTCTCCCATTCTCAAACCACCGTCTCAACTTCCCAGAGCTTCCTACGTTTCCGGTCCCGATTCTAATAATTTCCTATTATCGATTAACTCTACAAATAATAATATTTTTCCAAAATTTATTTCAGAACTTACCTTGAAAATCCCCTAAAATACTCTAAATTCCATCCTTACAGCAATACTACAAAAACAACATAGTCCATAGACCAAATTATCTCTCCCTCATCAACACTAAATTACAAATGTCTTATTCATTGATTACGATACGTGTTTGTTTTAATCATTATTTAATTATTTATCTATATTTTCAAATTAAATCATTATTATATTTATGATTATTATACTTCCATTGTTATTTAATAATTTTGTTTTGAATTTTTTTTATTTATAAAAGCATTTTTAAAAGAAATGAAAGTTCAAAAAGAATGTTATATAATACATCCTATAAATTGCTCGATCGGGTTTCGAATTTATTTTTCCAAAACTCTTTTTCTATTATTAATCTTTGGTAAAATATTTATGAAATTTTCATCATCTATAATATTAGAATATATGTACGTATAGATTTTCTGACCGATAACCGTTCGTGATAAATTTTGGATCAGTGTTTTGAGAAAAGTAAAATTAATATATATATTATTAAAAAGAACTACGAAAATAAGCTACACGCATACATTTTAGGTACAAATATTCAAGTCAACAACTGAAGTTTTTTATCTATGTATATGTATATATATATATATATGAGTGTGTATTTGTTTTATAGTATTTCACGGAATTTAATCAAAACGTTATTCAAATATTACGTGAATCTTATATTTTGAACTCGATAACTCGCGAATCTACTATATTTCGTCTCAGACAAGCATACTTATGTTATTTTAGTAATCTAAAGCGTTCCGAATACTATCTTATGCAAATTATTTACAATTGTATTAAAATTTGCTGAATATATTATTTGAATATGTATGCTAAATACAATTATGCTTTTGTTTTGGAATACAATAAATGCATACCTATTTAAAATATTCGTAACGTGTATAGGTCGTTGCGAATTGCAATTTCGAATTTTTTAAAACCACACTTATTTTATATAAAATTAAATGAATTATTATGTTTTAAATAAAATTATTCTCATATTTCGTTCAAACTTAAAGCTAAATAATAATATTCAGTTCACATAAATATATTATTATATTACAGTATTACAGTATGGTGACATATTATTTATTTATTTATTAATATATCTACGTATGTCGACCATATATCCGTCCCTAGTAAATAAATAATATGATAAAATTGTTATGTATAAAGAATAATGTTGGTTCAAAGTATTAAACCGATTCTATATAAAATAAGTCGTATTATATTAAAAAATTAAAAAATTAAATGTATACATATTTAAATGAATTAAATTTTACCGTAAGTAATTGATTTGATTCATATAAAATAACTAATTAGGTAGTTTTATTTCGAAAAGGCTCATACGGTGGTATAAATATTATAGCATATACGTACTTGTATTTTACACAACATACAATATTAAACAAAGGATGAAAATTAATTTTTATTAAATTATTATTGCAAAACATTTTTCTATCGACCATATAAACGAAAGTACCTATTACGCTACTGAAATTGGTTTTCATCGCAGCTGCAGGTTAGTTGATATACTAGACATGTATTCTATGAGATAACGGGTTTTACGAGTGTAAAGTTGGTGGACGTGTAGAAATGTTGCCTTGGTGGAAGATGGATAGAAGTATATTACAAAAATAAAGAGAGTGAGGAGAAAAAATAGGCGAGGGTTAAGATGAAGAGAGAACCGTACAATAATGGTGGGGCCATGTGTACATTATATTTTGTATGAGTGGTAAGAACGCGTAAAGTTTAGATGATTAAGTAATTTAACGCGATTTAGTATATTTTCCAAGGAAAACAACCTAAATAAACAGCGTATTAAAAACGGATCTTGCATATACGTTTCTCTTAAGTACACCATTTTCCAATTTTCCGCGATAGTATATATATATATGCCTATTATTCTCTAGGTACGCATACATATACTGCTTATAACTCAGAGAAAGTTTAAAAGCCCAAATTGATGTCTTGTGCTGATCACAAAATATAATGTATGCGTGTAATACAGGGTGATTTATTAAGCAAGCTCACTCATTTTTTTTACCGTAAAAATTGTTAAATTTTTTTTTTTTTTTTAATCTACAAGTATAACTTTAAATCTTACTTTAAAAACTATGTTTTCAATTGTTTTTTTGTTTTTTTATGCCAACCTAAGTATGTCATATAGCTTTACAAACTTGGTTTTTTTAAATGTAAATCCCCTACGCGAAATAATATTCAGTTAATTTTTATGGAACTTTTGATGTAACGTAGTACTTCTGGAATTATTAAAATATAAAATTGTGAATGAATGTGTTAAAAATGAATTAGGTATCTGATTTTACTTTTGTAGCTTCAAAATTGCGCAGATATAAATGTGGAACTTGATAAGTACATACAAGTGTACTACATGTATACAAGTAATATTGAAAAATACCGCTCAAAAGTCGATTTATGTAGATAGTTGATAACTGTCGTATTATTCGGTCCAACGTAAACGTATATCCATGAAATTATAACTTTTACATGATAATCATTAGTATATCACAATGTTACTTGTTATAAGAATTTTTTCTTTAACACGTAAATTAAAATAAAAATAATTAGAAAACTACTCGTTCGATTTTTGATCTTGGAGCATACAAATTCGCACAAAAATAACCCCGATGCTAAAAAAAAAAGAGTATTCCCATTTGAAAAACAATAGTTTGTACCACCACAAACCATACTTAGGAGGGTAAAAAAAAAATACCGTAAAACTTAGTTATTGTAGTAACGAAAATTAAAAAAAAAAAATCAAAATTTTTACATTTTTACGACCGAAATAGAGTGTGAGCTACCTTAACAAATCACCTTGTATCAATTCATATATATGTAAATATAAAATTTTAAAAATACACATGCAGTTTGATTTTAGTTTGATGTGTAGACTGGTGACAATACACAAATTTTTCTTATTTTAGAACACGCATTGTGAATTGAAATTTTCGTCTAAAAATTCATCAATATTCATTAGTTATAAATTTAAAATTTTGTTCTGTTTACGTTAAACGTTGTGTAAACATAACTCTTTTCGAAGAATTATATTCTGTTTCTCTGTAATTTATAATTCTTGTCATTTTTGACAATGTTAAAGTTCTACAATTATTAACTGTTAGTCATTAACCCTTGAGATTTGCATTATAAATCTTGTATTGATAACAAAAGTATTTTTAATTATTAGTTTTTAGAAACTATTTCGATAACGTAATTCAAGAGTGACAAAATATACGGATTATGTACAACAGAAAGTGTGGATCATGATTGTTCATAGATTTAAAATGAACTGTAAAATACTTTCACCCTATACAATTTTATATAATATATGTTCTACTACCTACGAGTATTAATTTGTATTAGCTATACATAAAAATTCTTAAACAAAAAAAATAAAAATGTCTATTTATAGGAGCTTTAGGTAAATGTTCCTTATTGTGCGAGCGAGAGAAAGGTAAAACATGTTATGTATTATTTGCATTTTAGGCGAAAACTACCGCTCAGGTGTATTTGCAGGTTGATTTGACATCAAATATTTGGTCTGTTATTTAACATAATTTTTTTCACCCTACTACCGTTGCCCTGGAATTCGTTTTGAATAATACTGCAGCTACCCCATGACTGCTTATGGAGCTTAAGGCAAAGCAATTAATTAGTTTTAATCGCTGGCAATAAGAAATGTTTACGTTGGCTTTTTTCTACCGAAAAGTCCGTAGGGTATAAGTATAGTGCAAAAACTGTCTCATACACTGCACAGAGAGCCGGTCGGGTTAATTTAAAACTTTAACTCCTCCTCGATCATCGAATAACAATTTGTCGTCGTCGTCGTTGTTATTTATTCCGCGTACTCCGAGCACTGCGGTAGTTGTAATGCATTAACTTTTTGAGATTTTTGTTAATTTTTTTTTTTTTGTGTTGCGTTCCGCGTTTTTCAACTCACTAGCCCTCCTTGTGCATAAACTCTTGATTATAAACGTTTAATTACACTTATACCATGAAGAACTTCATCGAATGTACGTACATAGAGATGATGTCGTGTGAGAGAACTCGGTAATCTCTAATTTATTTTCAAGGTTATTAAAACGACCCAATAAAAATAAATAAATAAAAATCTTCTCATAACCCAGTCGTAACTCATTCGTTTACGATAATTCAAAGAATTATTGATAAAAATATGATTTATGTAAGACGTGGATCATGGCTTATTGCAAAATTGTTTTGTGGAAAGGTTTAACTTTCAAAGACAAAAAATATACTATTGACTATTTTGGAGACTATAACTTCATACATTTAACTAATATAGTTGGACACCGCAAAACTAAATACGAAAATACTCTATACATAATTATTACACATATGTATCGGTCTACCCTTGGATAAACTCTCTTTAGATACTTAATGCTTTTTACATAAATACGTATGTTGGCCGCCTATAATACTTCTTGCGGAAACAATCATTTATCGTCGTGGAAACTGAAGATAATGCGTAAACTCAATATTATAAAACGTGTGATTCATTCAATATCTTATCATCCCGTCGACGGCGACGACGACGATGTCCGCTTTGTCGACCGGAGAGCTTATGCGTGTAATGGCGGGGAATAAAAATAAATTCTTAACAATGTCGTTTTTAAAGAGCGGTTATTATTGCAGCTATCTCATCTTCCCGTCCACGACGACGCCAAAGACGTAAGACGTTTTCGGCGCACTCTTTCGTACATATAGACACTGCAGACACACAGATATACACACACACACACACTCACACACGTACACAATAGTATATACTTATATGGTTCGCACAGCTGCAGCAGTTTTACTACCCGGCAACATCATCTAGTCCTCGTTATTTTTATGACATTTTCAGGACCCGTTATCGTTTTTCCCTCGCCACCGGTCGAAGGGTTTATTTTTTTCTTCTTCTCAAAACCGTTCTTTTTTATGTCAAAAAGGTTTAACGTTGTTTTATATATTTTATTATTATTATTATTATTATTATTATTATTATTATTAAATATTTATGATCAACATTATTTTTGTCTACATGCCGCCGCCGTCACCATCGTCATTGTCGCAAGATTCTTTTCCCGTACGATCGACTGGATTAAATTTTATTTATTTATTTATTTATTTTTTATTTATTTTTCTTTTTTTCTTTTGTCGCACAAATTTGTCACGCGCGTTTTTAAACCTTATCGAAAACGCTCAGGACTCCATTAAATCCGAACAAACCTTGGCGCGCCGTTTTTAATACTTTAATGGACTTTCTGGTATAACATCCAATCTGGTGTAATTATAATATCCACCACAACTACTACGCATGTGTACACAGAGCCATTATTCGACATTTTTTTTTACCGCGAAGACATGCGATAAATTTCGCACATTAAATATAAAACTGTACCACATATTAGGTGGATGGAAAAAAAAGCCGTTCGACATTTATAGCGGCTAACCGCTTTCAGTCATCGTAACTATGTCGATAAACGGCCGTTTCAGCTTTTAATAATAATTATTACAGCTTGTATATTATACTATCTATTCGGGAAAATGTATATTGATTTGACAGCCGTGTCGAATGACACATTTTATGTCTTACGTGCGATAATGAATTTGTAGACGACGACGCGTAAAGTGTAGTAAAAATTTCGATTTAATGAAAACAGACGCCGCACATGTTTACCAAGGCAATAAATTACAAATTATTATACTATCAACTTTCAACGATCATTTAACATAGAAATTTATTATTTATCCAAAAAAACATTCACACAAAAATAGATGATAGGATTGGAGTAAGAAATTATTAGAGTATAATAATTTACAAAAATGTTATGTTTATTTATCATAGTTGTACATACCTATTACTGCTGTAAAAAATATAGTTAGATCTAAGCTCGTAAACATTGTTAAATTCTAATTTATCAATTCTTACTGATTTTGTAATTTTTTTCTTTTTATGTTAACCTTTTTCAAAATGTCAAATATTATATTCTTTTAGCCTTAAATTTAAATGACCAACTGTCAGGAAAACTTTATAAATAAAAAAAAAAAAAATTCTCATAAAAATATTTATAAAGATACTGTGTTGATTTTCATCGATAAAAATCAATACAATTTATCCATATGATTGTAAAACATATTTTACCCATATTTACCAAGTGATAATATTAAATCTATGATTTAAACAATATTCATGTTTCTTAAAAAGAAAAAAATATAAAAATAACAACTTTTAAACCAACATAAAAATTAAACTAAAAAAATATCATCTTTATTAATTTTTTATACTCTGTTTATATTTTTATATTTGTTAGTTATTACAATCTATAATATGATAATACGTTTAGTAACAAAACAATAAGTTCAATGCGACTATAATACCAGTCGTTGTTTTGATATATTATTATTTTCCATAACACGCAATGACGCTTGAATTGCTGGTCGGAATTTCTTTATTACTGAAGCAATACATCAATACGAACATTTCTTGGTTTAATATGTTAATAATTTATATTATAATATTGTAAAAAGTTCTTTTATTTTTCGTTTATTTTTAATATCAAAATCCAAATTCATTGTTGAACTATAAGATGGAATCACATTGTAGCAGAGATGTCATGAACATTTGTGTATTTTATGTTGCATTATTTATAACTTATACCCACTTCAACTCTTTTGTAAGGATACAATTCAATATTCTAAGGTTGCATGTTTAATGGTTAAATGGTTTTTAATCAAAATACACTGTTTAGTTATTTTAGCGCTATGTTCAACATGTTTAAATGTCTAAATTCCTACATGTCCTTACATGTCTCCTTACATGTCTAAATTCCTAATGTGACAGATTCAATGTCAAAAAATCTATTCTTCAAATCAATCTTAGTATTCTAATAGGAAACCGAATGAAAAAATATCATTCCATAAAAATAAGAACAATTTAATTGCACTGTAACAAAACGTAAAGTCGGTTTCGCTTTTCTATATTTTGTTAACTTTTATTTATAATAATAATAATAATAATGATACAGTTGTAATGACGGTAGCAATGGTTATTGTTTCACAATATTCACGATTGGTACAAAATTAACAATATTCGCTGTTGAGCTTACAAATATTCACGACACATATAGATTACGGGGAAATCAGTGGTCGTACTAGGAGATTTACGTAATAAGTCCAACGTGCCGGCCACAGTATGCTACGCTGTTTTGGAAGCGTATCCTATGGCAGCGTCGAATGACTCCTAGCACACACTGATACATGGTTGAAGAGGGGAATATGGGTCTTGCACCACAAAGTTGTCTGGACGTGGACGTCCGGTGATGTCAGCAGCGGTTGATCGTGCACTCTTCGTATTCGGGTCACAGGGTTCGATGATGGCGCGTTCAGCTCGGACGGCGACGGCTCACTTTCTTGACGGTGACGGCTCCTCGGTGGTACGGGTGTTGACGGTTCAGCAGCTTGCTTCCACTCTTCCGACGTGGACGAGAGGTTCGTGGTACCTGATATGCCTAAATATTGACTATACGTATGATACGCGATAACTATGGAATCAGTCGTATCCGCAGAGGCCAATAGATGGTATATTTAGGTACGGGGGGGGGGATGTTGTTAGAGTCTGTTCGGCGTGCTGTTATATGTATCATAATTCTGGGTGTCCGTATCAGAAATATTCGATTATTCTATTGCAATTACTTACGTTGCATGCGGATGCTAATTGATCCGGTAACAGCGCGCTACCTAGCCTAACGAACATCGATAATACAAGCCGGTTTCCACGCCGCGAGGGCGACGGCGGTATAGATGTTATTAACAGAACTATGTGAGGATGTTGTCTCGTTACAGCACATATCTTACAAGCTACAACTAATTTTTTACACCACATTTTTTACCTGTAAAGTACCTGTAAAATTAATTATACCAAATTTCAACTATGACGCCTAGGCATATTATTAAAAACACACTTCATCACTCCACTGCATGTCTATATTGTAGTGTAGTTGTATTCAACTCTAATATTGTTGTAGCCTTGCAGGGTACGTGTCGTTTGTTTTTTATCCAACGTGAATAAATTATTTTCATTTAAAAGATTTATGTCACGTTGTTAAACCGACTTTAAGTTCATATCACTCTTATTTTTTTATTTTTTCTGGAACGGATCAAAAGAGCCATTGATTTTACGGCGGTGTTTATTTTATTTTTTCCTTTCTCTCTCTTCTCTCTCTCTCTCTCTCTCTCTCTCTCTCTCTCTCTCTCAATAAACACTTTTTAGGGTATGGCGCATTATATTTCTCAATTTTCCTGTGTAACGTATTCAATCGATCAGGAATTGGATGTACGTGGGCACCATCATGGTTTGTGTATCCCGAGCGTGTCAAAACTTTGAAATGGCTATTATGTATTGAGAAAATCGCGTAAATAAAGCTAGAAATGCCTAACTCAGTAGTCGAGTTATAAATTCACACTTATATTTTTCCCTCTCCTTCACGGTACGGGCGTCTATTTTTTATAATTCGTGAAATATAATTATTGATGTCCGTAGAGAGACACGATCAAAGTTGCGCTTAAAATGCAATCATTTTTTATATTGCATGTGTGGAATTCCTAATGCACATTCGTTTTCAAAGAATCTTGGATGGCTGTGATGATCATATACATTCTATTTTAATACGTTATAATATGGTGTATTCGCTGCATTTACAGGAACGCAAAAAGGGGCAAATGTTCTCATTATATTATCTTTCCCACGATATTTTAAATTATATGTTATTGATAATTATAGTAACATAATAAGCATAACATAATAGTTCAAAATATATTCATACATTTTATGGAAACATAACAAATTATTAAGATGTATAAATATTTTTACGGTCCGTCTCTCGTAGTATTTTTCTAGATAACCGCATTTTCCATAGAGCTAACTTCGGTGAAATACATTTTATATTGGTTTACTCATACGAATTTTGAAGTGCTCGTGTGTAGAGAAGAATAGTTTTTTTTTTATATATAAAGTTTCAGTTATGCTTAGCAAAAAAATTGCAATGGTAAGAGAACCGAAGTACCCTAATAGTAAGATTGAAATTCATGAAAATTACGGTTGAAAAATAACTAAAACAAATATCAAACAGTTTATGCATTTTAAAAGTTTATGAAAACAATTTAAAGAAAAGTCATACGTAGAGTTATCATGACGTGTGTTTAAACAAATGATTTCAGTTTAAATATGTTTTTTGCAATAAATGGTGAAAATCTTTTGATCAATTTTTATATTCTATACAGTGATTTAATATTGATGAATGTCGATTGAATATATACTGTGAAAAAGGGAGTGACAGAGTAAATGTAAATACAATAACTATCTCAACAATACTAGTATAATAGTTCCAAGTTTGACTTGAAAATTCCTGAACAACAACATATAAACCGTAATGGCGGTAGAACTATAAGATGGAATATGAATGTCAATCGTAATATATTGACTACAAAGTGTCGTGGATAGACCGAATATTTCTGCTTTATAAGAAAGACCGTATTTTTATGAATGACTTCCTTGATTACTTCTTTTGTATTACACGATTTGTATAACGTTTAACCAATAATTGGAATCCTCTTTCAAATGATATTTATTTATACCAGTTCAATAAACTTACCTTTTCAATGAATCCTTGAAGATATTAAACAGATTCTACTTTGTTTTATACTTATACAGTATACTAGTTATACTTATTATTAAACTTATAATTACACTAATCAATAGGTGTGTTTGATTCTCGTTGTTATCATAATAAATTAATAATTACCTTGTGTAAAGATATATACGTCCAACTAGGTTTGCTTGGTTTGATCTAAACGACGTAATTAAGCTATTTCCTGTCCGCATAATAAATTATACTATAAATTTGAATTTTTCAAACGAATAATTGAATAAATCAGTCTACGTGGCAAATTATAAATTAGTGACAGGCTCACAATTATAGAACAATTCAAATAAATAAATATTGTTTTAGGTACCTTTTACAGACAGCAACAAACCGTAATATACATGCATAATATAATATAATATCATGTCATTCGACATTTAAAACTTACTTATACTCGTATATTCTAATATATTATACTCGTGACATAAATATACAGATTAAAACACAATATTATTTGCTTTCTCGAATATAATAAAAATGTCGTTAATTAAAGATATTTACAATGTGCAGATTATAATCTGAAAACTTTTGTGGTACGGTAAAAAAATTACCAACAGCTTTTGCAGTACTACGAAGTTCTTAAAAATTGAATGCAATACATGTGAATGAAACGCATTACATGTTTTCAAAAATAAGTATGATAACGTTCGGTTGAAAACCTACAGTATAATTTAATTCTAAAACAGTATGTTTTTAATTTTTTAATTTTAATTTATTTTTGTAAGTGCTATTTAGACTATCTTATATGATTTACATCTGTATAAATATTACAGTTTCGATAAAATTGACAATAGAGAAAAATAGAATCTGAATTTGGTAGGAAAATAAATCCACTTGGGGATTTTATCATTTTTATCACAGCATCCCATAATAATAATACGTACATAGGTTTATTATATAATGGAGGTTTTTTTTTTCTTAATTTAATAATAATTGCATAATTGCACTTGATATTATATTATTATCACGTTATCTTCATAAGGTACTAATTTTTTTTGGTTTTACTCAAATCGAATAAATTGATTAAGTATACCTGTGTACATTTCACAAAACGATATATGTATATAAATACAAACACGTCCTATGATGTTCTCCTTACATTAATAAAAATACCACTGCTTAAATTTAATAAATATTTTAACAAAGGCTAAAATCTGCTGTCCCTAATTATATTACTTTATTATACTAAATCGATTACCAATGAACGAAACATTATGTTTCTGTTTTGGTTATACATTTTCGTGTTTTTATACAGTACATATTATTATTTTGTTATACAACCCTATAATTTTGTATGAATAAAACAAACAGCATGAATTCACCGGTTATAAGAATACACGTATTTATAAGGTCAAATATCATCGGGTTGGCGGTTATACCCCAATTTCTTACAACGCTATAATAAAACGGCTAGCTCAGGATGGTTAAATTGTATCCTTTTTTATTTTATTTTTAAATTTTTATAATTTTGAGAATATTTTTACTTCTTTTTTTTTATTTTATTTATTATAATACGATAATTGATTAGTATTCAATGTTTCCTAATTATAGCCTAACCACAAATTTACTTTGAAACAAACTAAATAAAATTGCTTCTACTTACAGAATTTTTAGTTTTTTTTATTACAAGTTTACACATTAAGTTTTTAAATATTCATCTACGACTTTTCTGAAAATATTTTGTCAAAATATTAAAGCTAAATCCCGACTTTTTGCATTAAAACTTTATTTTAACTTTGCAGTGTACCTACGTAGTATTTGTAATAATTAAAAACGTGCGTCTAATACAGAGAGTTACATTTTTAATTTTATCCATCATAATTCACAGTTGATTTTTCCACGTGTTTCATATTTAGCACTAGCAATTATTTTTTTCTCGATTACCGATAGTTGTTATTTGCTCGTTCGCATTATGAACTATTTGATAAGCCAATCCGGGTTTTCTAGAAAAGTTTATCTTTATGTTTTTGAGTTGTAGAACTGCAGCCGAGTTCATTAAATAGTTTATATTTGGGTTCGCCTTACGAATCCCGAATACGTGCCTTTATCCCATTATCATTTTAGTGTACCTATTTGAAACTTATCATTTTATTATATATTTCGTACGACCGATGTGAAGTAATGAAGCACCCAAATTTGTGACATAGTAGGTTGTCATGGCATTATCACTCCTACACATGCAATCGACCAGCTGTGTAATTATATCGTTGGAGGGATAATAATGATCGTTTTCGTATTCGGACGTTTCGCTATTTCCTTGGTTAATATTTGAGGTGTCCCAGGTCCACCGATTTTTTCAATTCCTTTTCACCGAATCAGCTGTGATGGTAACAAAGCTTCACTATAATTGGAACATATTGCTATTGATGACTAAAAATGTAACTATTTGTGATTTATTTTCTAGATCGTCACACCTTGTTACCAATATACCGATGAGTTCATAAATCACAACAAACAAAAATTTTCTAAAAATATTTAAAAACAATATTATTGACTGTTATTTATAAAATTTAAAATTAGAAAACATATTTGAATACCTACTATAAATGTCTTATAGTAGTCTTAAATAGTTTCATAAAGTATTTCAAAAATTAAATAAAAAATTCAAGATTCTATAATCATATATTAAGGGAACATGACATAAGGTGGGGATGATATAATGTGTGAATATCTGTAATTCACATGAAAATAAATGTTTTCCTTTAAATTTTATTTTCACAATCTAGATTCTTAAAAATTATTTATGAACCTAGTAAGATAATTTAATTATCTTTTAACTTTAAAAAGATGGGAAAAAAATACAGTTTATTCCACTTTTCCCTATTAATTGCAATATAGGGACATATGATATTTATATATATATATATATAATTTATTCGTGTTTTATACATAATCTGGTGACAAAAATTATGACTAAAACATATTATGAGTACACTGAAATCTATAAAGTAAGTATATAACTTAAAAGAAATGAAATCGCTTTTAAAAGTATTTAAAATCCAATACTATTTGAGAATATTACCTCCATTATAATATACTTCTGATTATAATAATAATATTATTATATCATTACCACTTGACTAAAACTACGACCGCTATGCTACCTATAATAATAATAATAATAATAAATAATAAATAATAATAATTCTTAATAATAAGGGCGTGATGATATAATTCGAACTATATACGCATCCTCATGGCCTTGTATTTGAGTGTGTTTTCGTACAAAATCTCGTAGCACGAATAAACAACGTGTGGTGTGTTATATTTTCCGGAGTGGATATACTATTATAATCGTCTTAGAATGTCTCCGTCTCTCTTTTCCGTATACGATTTCGTGGAATACGGCAACGGCGTATTTGATCCAATTAGCTCTCGCGTGCACCCGGCTCATATCGACCATCCCTCAACGTCCATCCCCTCCGTGCACCATACAGTCGTGAACATGACAAGGCTGTGGAGGCGGATCGACCGATGACTACGAAGAGAGCTGTTCGTTTGATGGCGAAATAATATTAAATCCATTATCGAATTTGCACGATGACTGCTAGAAGATACTATATTTGTATCGATCGTGCGCCAACGAGATTTTCGCCCTCGCAAAAAACAAAAAAAAAAACAAACAAACGCAGCTGCAGTGCTCACTTGGTCGATGGAGATATCCGCCGGTGCCGATTATTATTAAATACGAACGATACTGCGCATAAAAGCAATCCCTGTCCGAAATCAGTGTTCACTTGAATAATTTTATCATCTCTTTAAACCGAAATTCCTTATTTTATATGCAGAGCAGTATGATTGCACAACTACTCAGTGAACACCGCAGATATATGTACCTACCTATGCCTTACGCGAGCCAGTTCGTTCGTTTCGATAGTGTCGCCGGTGATTGTTTACATAAAATCAAAAATTCTTAGCCGAAAATCATCTTTGACGAACGCAAAACGTCGTATTACGTACCTACTCTAAACTGTTAGTTTGATGGAAAAATCAAAAATCACTGTCTTGCTTTTTGAACCTGAATAATAACTTATTAACTGTAATCCAATATTTAATAGAAATTCTAGTACGGTTGAATGATATACATTACCGATTTCTTGCAGTGTTTTAAAAACTATCGGAAACGAATAATAACATTTACATTTAATTATGTTTAATAAATTCATTGGATCCTGGAACATTTATGATGATTAAAACAATTGTTGAATATATTGTAATTATTTTAAGCAGACACCAAATTTTTTAACTACAGACTTCAGTATTATTGTTACACAACTCGTTTTACAAATGGCATAAACTAGTTACTAAGAAAACAAGTGCACACGCTGTTTCTGCAGTATTAGTTATAGACAATTACAATTTTCGGAAACCCACGATAAATAAGTGTTTCCGTCTTACCGATTTATGTGGAATCAGATAAATATTATTTATTTTAGTTTAGTGTATATAATATACAACATATACGATTAGAATTTTTTGTCAATTTTAAAAGTATAGGAATCTAGAAAATAGTATAAAATAATATAGATACGTCAAATTTAATTTCCTAATCACATTTTTTATCATATTATATACTTGTTAATCCAAGTTATATTTTCGTTTATTAACACTGGACAACTAATGCAATCTTAGAGCATGACTTTATGACATTTATATATAATTTCGCTATACCTGCTGGCTACTATAAGGTACTTCACGTACATCAATGTTGTTCGTATATTATTAAATTGCTTGTTAAAATGATGCGGTCTCTACCAACTACGACTAGAGAAAAGATGCATGCTCTTAATGGAATCTCTGGTTACAAAAACCTGTTATAGTTCATGGTCGTACATAATATAATATACAGTGTGTGTAATATAATATAATGTATAATATATAATGTCGAAATTCATGGAAAGAATTAATAACACGCGCGCGTTAATGCTATTTATTTTTCGTACCTATATACAGACTACATACATAATAGTAAATACAATTATAACCACCAAGAGTCCTAATTAGGTCGAAAGCACTAGAACGGATAGAATACCATTATTATGTTTTCAAACGTCATTTAAATTTGCATACACGTATAATACAAGAATGGGAATAAAGTTTATATTTAGAACCATTGCGGACGCAGAAGAAAGTATAATATTTATGTCTTTAAAACACTTTTTTTCTTTTTCTTTCATTACTTGAATATTATTCAAATAAACAACAATGCATGTTTTATCATAATAATATTACTGGAAATAAATTTTCTCTGGTGTCCTGTGCTCGACAATATCCCACATATCCACGCACTTTTAAGAATTTCCAACATTTTAAATATAACAATAACATTGTTTGATTCAACTATAGGAACTTTTAGGTTGGACAGTTATAAGTGGTAACATAGAAGATCTTGTATCTCTCAGGAGATATTAGTAATGTTTTAATATTACAAAACTTGGTAGATAACTATAAAAGTATAATACGAACTTGTGTAATTAATATCCCAGAATTTTAGACAAAACACGTTT
Source organism: Chaitophorus viminalis (assembly GCA_025469195.1). Lineage (NCBI taxonomy): Eukaryota > Metazoa > Arthropoda > Insecta > Hemiptera > Aphididae > Chaitophorus > Chaitophorus viminalis. The sequence goes on along the minus strand of JAIPRK010000090.1, from coordinate 94,805 downwards.
GTTAAATATCTACTATGAGTGCTTAACAGATCCAGCTTTTATTTTCATGCATAGTTTTGAGGATTGTACATTTGCTTCAACAAAAATGGAAATGTATTACTATTGGTTACTGATCGCTTTTAAAATATTATTTTCGTAAAATATACATTATTATTGCATAAACTCGTGGCAAAACATTTTATTGTTACGTACTTGTGATAAGACCACCAAATATATGTTGAAAAATTAACATGGACACGAAACAATTGAGTCGTAAAAGTGTAACGGGTACACCGTACCCGACTCATATTATGTAAATTGAACGAATTGTAAACGAAAAGGATCTGAAATGCGCGCACTACATATTGTAACGCGGTGTAAAAATTGCTGAGTATTGCACTACTATTTTTAAGTTTTATAATAAGTTTTTCGGAAGTATTTGTTTCGGTAAATTCTATCGCACGGGTTTGGTCTACTGGCGCGAAAGAATTTCTCGACCCGAGTTTTATGGCTACCTGTAAAAATTATCGCGTCGTTATATTTTATTTTTTTATTTCGATGTATCGCGTTCCCGATTCGTTTTGGTGTTAGAGCAGTGACGGTGATAACGGATAATGTATTTTCGGCCGGTGAATCGTGAGCGAGTGTACGAGAAAAAAAAAAAACATCGGCAAAGCGACGGGGTTGTGACGTGATAATATTTCAAACCGCATTGCCATTGCATATTATAGTCTATATTATAGTATTGTGTATTCTACATATAGTCTTGTACCCGGCTTTGTTCGCGGTGACCCGTCGCCTACAACACGAGAAAACACGCCCGGATGATACACCATTGTCCTGGATCAGGTCCACAGTTGTTCCCACTCCCCCATTATGTCGACGTCGCGTGTAATATGTGAACGCGAAACCAAGTACATACACTGTAATAATATAGTGAAACAGATATAATATTATTATAACGCTCAGTTTACGCATATTATATTCTTTGTTATACAGTTGCACAGAATCGGAACAGCAGAATACCAAGTCCCTCGTGCACGCTCGTTTTGTGTCTCCACGACTCCAAATCCCTGCTGGGGCATCCTTCGTTTCCACGACTACGACCGCACGGACGTGGCCATTCTTTCTGATGTTATGATATCGTAAATCTAGTCAAACCCTTTCCTTTCTCCGAAAGACTTGTGTACGGAACAATCGTAATCTATTGAGCACCTGCGAGTAACACGACTATACGTATATGTTTACCATCACCATGAAAGTTGCATTTTATCAATTCATCGCTTGTCTTGGTCAAAATTGACCTGCAATAGACGCTACTCTCACACGAATATTACGATATATTTTTATTCGTCTTAAACTATACATTGCATACGCACCCTGCAATAGAACTTTTTTGGTGGTCAGATAACGATGATAGATGGCTTTTATTATTTTTATACCTCATTAGTACAACGATATATTTAAATTGTTGACGATGTAATCAAATAAAATAATTTTAAACTATATATTAGTCTACCGTGTAGTTAAAGAGACATGAGTACCGGTAACCTGTATAGGTTTACAATGTGTGTCTTAATGCTTATTGATGAAATGTATAATGAAAAAAGTGTTTGTACATAGTAATATAAATTGTTATTTTGTTAAATGATTTATTTTACATTTTTCATTTATCTCCAACATAAATCTATAAGTCCTACACTACCGAAGAAATGTATACTTGAAATATCAAATGCATAAGCACGTTATACTTTCACCCTAATATTTTTGTTTGTAAAATATTATGCTTTATTCGTATCTTGCGCACATGTACAATGGACTTTTCGAACTTTTATAATATTAATTAAAAACTCTTCTAATATTTCTATAACCGTTGTCGATTGAATTATTTTAAATTGTTTCAACGGATATTCTGTAGCAGAATAAATGGAGTAACAATTTTTTTTCCGATGACCATAATTATACCTATCGTCGTCTTTAAGCTGATCAAATGCTTGTTTTCTTATTGTATTATTCATTTTGTGCTACCAATTGAATTATTAAGCCTAAATAATAGTGTTCTTTATATTAAAATGTATATCATAACGTGCAGAAACTATTCAGACTTTAAGGAAATAAAATCTTATTTCGGATTTATATTTTATAGACATTTTTTTTTGTAATGTCTATATAAATATACCCAATGTGTGTTCTTAGAAATCATAAATGTGCGATGGCTTGGAAGAATTATGGTTAGATTGAATAATATAGGGTTAGGGTAGTAATGGACAACAAGCTTAAAGCATAAACTCGAAAACATTTCAAAGTGGTTGTATTTCTTTTTATTTTAGAATTATGACATATGCTGGGGTTAAGGTCAATAGATAAATTGGCGGTGAAATGTGTTTATATGTCTACTTTAGAACCGTAGGTATTATAGTAGTTTTTTTATCGACCACCTAAATAAAAAAAAAAGTTAACTTTTCGTGTACTACTAAAAAAATTCCAAATGGTCCCCATATTTTGAGAAATCTAACATCGTGGTTATTTAACCCCCATTTATATGCGCCTTAGAATTTTTAATAGTTGTTCTTATTAATCGATTATTAATGATACCCACCCAAATGAGAGTGTCAATGCATGTACTATAAATACATTATTGTCTTGTCAAATTTCATCAGACACTCAGACATGTTGCCATATAGTATATTCTCCGTATATTTTAAGAATTCAATATAATTGAAAGTTGATCTCTATCCCTCATCTGTTTGCTGATGCTGCTGTCCGTATCGAAAACGCAATATTATAGGTGTTCAACGTAATATTTTATAAAAGCTTAGCGATAATGTCATCGGAATGACATAAATGGTTTTATAACTTCGTTTTTTACTAAACAAAATACAAGTGTACCGCGCACAACGGTACGATACTGCTGTATACATCAATACGGTCGCGGGTGTATAGATTCGTGAAAACGAGATCTTAGTCGATAGAATAACAACACTATCCCGTAAAGCGGGAAGATTAAATGTCCGAGGGATAAAACGAGCCGTTGAATGTTCCCGTATATACACATGTGCCGCTGCTCAAAATCCAATTGAGACAAAGTTGTTAAGGTAATCCGTTTAAAAATAGGTTTTCGCTCAGCTTCCGAACTCAATGTAAAATCGTCTAACGAGAATATTAGAGTCACTTTATATTACGAAGAACACACGTATGTATATAGCGTCTTCGTAAATGTGAAATAATTCGGGTACACAAACGATAGAATATCGAGTTTGAGCGTTAATATCCCGTCAAATAGAACCTCTCGCACCGGAAAAAAGGCTGTATATGGTTATAAATAATTATCATTGATTTTTACATATTGTTTCTTGTAAAAATGTAACTCACCGTACACATTTGTGCGATGAATCCACGTTAGAAATTGAAACCACGTGTTCAAGCCGTGCATGAACCTAATACTATCTTAACAAAAGCATTTCACTTCATTTGCTATACGTACTACGAAAGCTGCTAAGTATGGATGGAAAATCATCTGAAATATCAACTATGATACTTAGTATAAAGTTTTCGATTTACTTGACATGGAATTATTACACAAATTAAGTTATTTCTAACTTGGCTTAGTGGTTTGACATTAATTCCATAAGCCTGGTGTACGTGCCTTGTACAAACATATATGGTAAAATGTGCCGGTATTTTAAATCCTAGCTACCAAGCTATACATATTATTCACTATGTTTAATTCCACGTCAAGCAACTCGTGAAAACTTTGCTATTATCACCACATGATCGATATTACAACGTGTTAACGTATCATTGTGATTCGTGATAATATCATGTGTAAAAAAAAAAAAAAACCTTTTAGTTTTCTTAGACATAATTATCGCATTGAATTATGAACAATCGTCGTGACAACATAATAATAATAGTAATAATACATAGATCAAAATATAATCTAAGTGAGTGGGAAATAACTGTGTAGACATTGTCTTAGGACAATATTAAACCAAACACGTGACTACTATTATTACAGTATTATTTCTTCAGTAGTATGTATGGAAAATAAATTAAAACAAATAATATTATGTAATGATGACGAGAATATGTACTTTACTTTATTTCTAAGAATGTTGTACAGAAGTATTATTACACATTAACTAATACCTACTTGTGTGTGACTATCTTTTTTATCTGAATCTCTATACATAATTTGGCGAAAGTAACGTTTAGGAATGATAATAATATTGTCAAGCACGGATTTCGTGGTTGGCACTATGTTTAAAGGCTCACATAACCCGAAGGAGAGGATAAGGCGTTTGTAGGATACAGAGGTGGAGGACGGATAAATACATATATATATATATATACTTGTATTTGGTATAAACAAATGTGTGTGTGTGTGTGTGTGTGTGTGTGTGTGTGTGTGTGTGTGTGTGTGTGTGTGTGTGTGTGTGTGTGTGTGTAATGGGGTTTGATCCGGTGCTTTGGAATGGACAATGGTATATTTGTATATAAATATGTGTTTATAGGGGAGGGTAAATTGAAAAGGATAAAGAGATGAAAGGTACGCATTACGAAGGGGATGAGTAGGACAAAAGAAAGCGATTTTTTTCGTTTCTTATTATCTTGGGGAGATACACAATGACATAAACACACGCACACGCATACGTATATAAAATATACATTATCCGTTGTAGCGAATGGTGGAGTGGGTGGAAAAAGAAGTAAAAGTGAAAGTTAATAGATGTAGTAGTAGCAGTCGTAATAGTAGTATGGCGTGTGCCTTAGGGTCTACTGCTTCTGTGCATTCGTATATGCTATAAGTATTAATGTTTTTATTGGCTGTGCATTGGCCCGGGGTCTTATCCTCTTCTTATTTTTTGTTTTTTTTTTTTTTTTTTGCAACTTCCAACACGGTACCGTAAACATCATTAGTCATCTTATGTACTTACATAATATCATAATATACCTTTAAACATCGAATTCTTACTCGTGTTGCATGTCCGATGTGTTTTCTATCTTCTGACATTATTATAATAATTATTCCTGTAACAATGTTCTTTGACGTGTAAAATGAGTTGTTTTACATTATTTCAAATAATTATTGATGTAAATGTTTAATTGAAATTCAAGAACAGTTCAGAACCAGCATTTAAATTGTAATATTTTATCCACTTATATAATTGAAGTTACAACACATAAATCATTTTATGGAAACAATCTTCCTGTAGACTAATTAGACTTATATAATATAACATAATATATGTAATGAAACTGATAAATATACCAAGATAGGTAGAGTACTTACTATATGAACTATACACAGGTTTTTTATTTTGTACATTAATTGTACCTAACCTGTTCAGATTATTTTCAAATTATTCGCTTTAACCGTAAATTTTAAGTATAATATCACCCTTTCAGATACATTGAATACTATTTAATATTTTACAAAAAATTGCTTGTCTAGTATACTAACAAAACACATTAATGTTTGTTTATAAACTAAGTAAAATTTTTATTTTTTGTAAAAAAGCTTTTAATTTTTATACATCATATATATGTGTAAAATCTCTTCACCTCATCAACTAAACGTATATGATACACATTTTGCTACCTAAATTTTTAATAATATAATATAAAGTAACTATATAATATATTTTATATAACAATTTTCCAGCTTAAGTTATAAATAATATGACACACGATGTATAGAATGTTTTATTTCATACTTACTTTACTTAGGAAGTTTCCATAAACATTGAAACTTTAACTAATTTTCATAATATCATTTCGTTTAAAAATTATTTTACCTATTTAAATAAACTATGTTTCTTTAGGATTAGAGGTAAACATTAAATTTTCAATCTTGAGACTTCTAAAATACTCCAGTATATACATCTATATAGTATAGTTGTTTGTGACTTTATTATACTAAAACGATGAGAAACAATATATTACACTACAGACGTAGTAGCGCGCTATAATTATTGTGTTGTTTCGCGTAGTCATTTAGTGTTATGCATAGTAATAATTGTCTTTAACAATTTCTATTCATAACGTATAAACGGATCATATTAAAATCACTCAGATTACAGTTCTGTATTATTAACGTGGATGAGTAGCATTTATTTCAAAGAATACATTATTATGTATCGAATAATGCGTTATTATAAAATAGTTTTTCTCAAAAACTATACTCGGATAATATTTATGAAAATCATCCAACCATAATAGTACAATTATTGTATTGTTAGGTTCCTAAAAAAAAAATTGTTCCTGGTAAAAACGAATAGATTTCGCTCGATCAGTTATACAAACACGCGTTACAACACTGAATTATTTACCTATATAAACATATTACTACTTCTACTACTACTACTTGGTTATCGGCCTTTAAGACCATACCGTCCAGCAAATTTGCTCCAGCTTTCCTTTTCTAATAATAATTCCTTCCATTCCTCTCCTGGCTTTACTTTTTCCACGTCTTATTTTACCCTGTCTTCCCATCTTAATCTTGGGCATCCCAGTGGTCTTTTCCCTAGTGAGTAGTGGAGTATTTTAAATTTTTACATATTACATAATATCACCAACAATTGTTTTATATTACCCGAGGAAAAAATAATTTCATGATGTATACTTGACCGGATGTTAATATCTTGTAATGATATTTCTAATTTTGATTTTTTTCACAACTGATCCGACAAATTAAAATGTGTATTAGCTACTAATAATCCTTCTAACTATGTATAATCATATTTATTATAATTATTTAATTCATCTTCTTTTAATAATGTTAAACATATCTTTAAATGTATATTCCGGCATTACTGTTAATTTTAATTGTATATATTATATATCTAGTATCTGTACTATATTAACCTTGGAGGATGTTATCTTATATAATATATGAAAAAAATAAAAATAAAATATCATATATTATCTATAATATAGTCTATAATATCATGTCTTGGTTTTTTGATAAATTGTTCCATCGAAGTAGTTTAAACGAGTTTTGTTTATTTATATTTTGAAATTTATAGACACGATATTCATGTACACTTAATAATGATAACCGAAACGGGTCGCGTTCAAATATTTGGACTAGAAAATTGTTTTAACGTTTCGTCGTTTCGTGCATACCGTGATTATTATAATCTCTATGTATGTAAATATGTAGGTATTGCCTATTTTTTATTACTATCGAGTTGATGTTTTCGATATAAATACAGCTTTATATCGTTGTACGAATTGGTTGAATGACGATACAAGTTACTCAAGTAAATAATAATTATAAGTACCGAAAGCGATTGTTTGGCAAAAATAAAAAAAACCCAGTAAAATGATTTTTTTTTTCATAGTAGGTGGTATTTTTTGTATACGGTCGCAAGCATATTATGATGTCAGTGAATTCATCGTTTTCCACGGTTCACGTTTATGATATTATCACATGAAACAAAAAAATACCATTATTTAGACTATAATGAAATTGATTAATACAGAATATCTCGTGATACTCTGCAATAATATAAATGGTTTACCGCACGTGTCGGACGTTTATTTTTATTACATTTATTATGATATATATATATATATATATTATTAATAACATTGTTAAAAAATAATTAATTACCAGCAGCAAAAACTCAAAGTTTAAACTTTGGAAACATTAAAACTCACTATAAATAATTTTGTCGTACACGTTAACTTATCTTTGATTAACTCCGAGAAATTACTTAGCAGTAGTTCCCCCTCGTGCGCCATCATCATTGCTACGCATTAAATCAAAGTTGAACTACACGTGCTTATACCGACTTTTAAGTTTATATGCAGCTTTTAAGCAGTGTTCGAGTTGACGAGTCATTAGATAAAATAATCAAAAGAAGTTTAATATTATAATAATCACTCAAAAATGGTACTTACATAAGCATACGATACGATAAAAATCGTACAATTTAGAGTAAAACGTTGATATTAGACTTTCTTATATATATATATATCTGAGATCTTTAGAAAGCTGAAATAAATAAAAAAAAAACTGTTAAAATTTAAACGAAATTGCTTTTAAATCATAATAGTTACAATAATAATAATAATAATAATAATAGTGTATTAATATTAACGTGCGTCAACAAACCATCGGTAAGTGCTTAAGTGAAAAATAAATAAAAATATTGTTCTTATTTAAATGCATCCTATAAATGCATCATATAATATTATTCAGTACACAGCAGGAAGCCCTCTTTTGATTCAAATTTTCTTCGTAAAATCATGTACGTATTAAAATGTTCTCCCGAGTGTCTTAAAAATTTAAAAATATGTTCTTTTTCATAAAAGTCGTCGGCATACTATACGCACACGAAACAAAAATATTGTTCTTAAGTTCTTGAAATCATAAAACGAATCATTGGTTTACTACCTATGCTGAGATATGGGCATGGTATACTATAAATCGTATGCAAAGCCTATACCTTTTCCGCCCCAGTTAATATTCTCTACGTACACATAATATGTACACGAGGAACATGTATAAGTATATACCTATATTCAAGTGTGGGTGCGTGAGTGTGTGTGTGTGTGTGTGTGTGTGTGTGTGTGTGTGTTGATTTAATAAAGCAATTGTTTACATATTTTATCGGGTTTATTTTGTTTATGAAAAAGCAATTTGGAGTGTGTCCTGAACACGTACGAGATAAAACCCGGAATCCTTTATTCAAATATGAGCACACATATTTTGCATTAACGGTAAACAATTCTATATATATATATTATTATTTTACACATCTTAGTCGCAGGAATTGAGAACTTTGCATTTATTTATTTTAACATTCGTTTTGTCTTCCAATACTACTACACACAATTGAGGTAGAAAATAATATTTTTAATATTTTTTTTTACATTCTCATCAATTCATCTTTTATTTGCATGTCTAGGAATAAATTATTAATAATAATTTTATGTTAATACAAAACGTACTTGTGCGAACAATTTTTTCTTTGTATTACAATGATGTATGTATTAGCGTTATCAAATCAGTATTATCGAATTCAAAATATTTGTATTTACTAAAATACTTTCACAATGTCAGGAATTTTATTTTATAAGTTCCTTAAAATTACGTTTTATCGCGTTAATCGTTATTTTGATTATTGTGTTTATATGGTTTAGCAATAGTAAGCCCTATCAATGTGACTCCATTGGCGTTGTATAATCATCCATATACCTTAATTATGTACAGTGAATACACTGTGAACGTAGGTGTATGTTGTACATCAAATATATGTAATGAGAATTCTAGGCATAACATACAATATTTCCCGTGAAATACACAAAATCTCGATATTTTCGGCCAACGAGAGCAATTTACTATTTATTTAAAAAATTACTTCGATAGAATATAATATCGTGTAAATCATGGCTATAGAGAAATTTTTATTAAAAATAAACTATGAAACACATATTGAAATTATTCAAAAAATAGCCTTAAATATTTTATTTTTTAGATTCTGAACGGGGTGATGGAATTTATTGATTTTACAATGATGTGTTTTTTTTTTTTTTTGTGCCTGAAGACAACTTTTTTTGTAGTAAAAATGCTTCGATTTGCTTATACAGCAACTTTTCTGATAAGAAAGTGAATGTAGATGGTACTTGGGTGAGTCAAAAATCTAACTTTTAAAATATTTTTTAAAAAAATCGAAAAAAAACGATAAAAAAATTTTACCTAACCTTTAAACACCTATAAAATTTAATTGGCTGGCCGAAAACTCTCGAAAATTTAATACAAGGCTTATAATAAGCTTAACTTATCTTCACTAGAAAATATCGGTGATCGTTTTACTCAAATTTTTTTTATAAGCTCATAAATTTCAAATTTGTATAAAATGTATCAAAATCATAATAATTTGCAAGTTATTTTGTAGATAAAAATTCATAAAATTTATTCTGTTTATACTTAAGGTTCAACATTTTGACACTAGTTTGTTCATAAGCTAATCTTCAAAAATATATAAAAAAATTTCTACCGGACCCAAAGGAAAAAATTTTATGACCGTTTGAAATTTAAATTTTTACGAAATTGCATAAAATAGCAATTTATGGTCAAACGGTTTTAAATATTTGTTATAATTCAAAAAGTATAAGTCGCAAAAACTTGAAATTTTCACCAGTTAAGATAGGCATTTCCTTTATGTCATATTTTTTTCGAAATATTATATTGATTTTTAAGCCTTTTATAGGCATTTAAAAAAATCGAATTTTTTACATTTTTTTTTTTATAATTGGTGATAAAAAAAATTGACTAATACAAAATACTTGAAAATTTAATAGAATATTCCACAAAAGTAGTGTTTATTGTCATTCAAAAATCATCAAAATCCATAGGCACAATTTTTTTTTGTAAGCATTTGAACAGCGAATATTAACATAATATTACATGTAAAATATAATATAATATATAAAATTCTAGATTGACAAATTATATCGGTTTTTTTAAAATGCTCTAACTCAAAAACGAAATACCGCAACAACTTGAAATTTTCACCAAATCTTTATATAAGTGTTCTCTATACATGGTTAAGTTTTCAAAGTATATTGACATATTTTGACTTATTTATAGACAAGTTAAATTTTCGATTTTTGTAAGTTTTTTTATTTTAAAATATATATAAAATTTTTTTGGCTATTCAAAAACTTTTGAAAATGAATTAAAGGATTAAATATAAGTAATACTAATTGTAATTAAAAAATATCGGAGATGGGTTATCTCAATTTTTTTTTATAAGCCCATAAAGTTCAAATTTGTATAAAATATGTTAAAATCGCGATAATTTGCTAGTTATTTTGTAATTGAAAATTCATAAAATTTTTTCTGTTTATACTTAAGATTCAAAATTTTAACACTAGGTTGTCCATAAGCTTATCTTCAAGAATGTATAAAAAAAATTCTACCAGACTTAAGAGGAAAAATTTTATGACTGTTTTAAATTTAAATTTTTACGAAATTGCATTATAATTCAATTTAAATATAAAATACTATGTTATTATATATACATTTTAGACAAACATATTAACTCCGTTCAAAATCGTTATTCGTATACAATGATATCTATCATTGCATTCAAATTTAACAAATCCGTTGTAATAATGACCTATCCTATAAACGAGGTACACTCCACCCCCAACAGTACAGCAAAGCGAGGCCCACCCGTTCTTTTTTTTATTACAGTTATAAAGTTTTCCTGACAACATCATCTAAACTTACATATTTTTTGACATTTTTTAAATTTGATGACAATATGGTATAAATAATTTGAATGGGTTTAAGAATATTGAATAGAATAACAGTTTTTACATTACCAAACATTAACAGTTAAACAAAATAATAAAAAAATTATGTACGAAATAAATATACATAATAAACAATAGTAGTTTATTGATGTAAGATGTTTTGAGGACGACCGCATCGTTTCGGACAAACTATGGGGTATTTGATATTATGCGTAAGACTTTATATTGTAATACTTAAATTTTATTTATATGAGTTGTTACACATTAACCCCAGACCGGGACTGCAAATAAAATCAGAGGATGGATTATTTGTTTATATAATAATAATGAACACTTCCAGCTCAGTGAAGTTTGACGACTAATCAACGGATATAATATTTTTAAGCGTTGGTATCCTTGTTGTAATTTGGAAGGTATGCGAGGATTCCATGTGAGTTTTTTGTCTAATATTACTCCAAGATATTTAATATTGTAATACCAAGCTATATTTTGTCCGTTAAACTTTAAAGTGTTGTAGTTTTTTGGTCTTCGTAAAGTGAAAAGAACTGCTGAGCTTTTCCAAGGGTTGAGAATAATTTTCCAACGTTGTGCCCATTTTGAACTTCATCGAGATGACATTGCATATTATCTATTACCTTTTCTACTTTATCAGATCTAGAATATATAACACTATCATCCGCATATAGGGCTAATTCCGTGTTCATTGTTGTGACAAAGTCAGATATGTATAAATTAAAAAGTATTGGGGATAATTTTGAACATTGTGGTACCCTTGCATTAATATATTTGGTATCCGAATTTGGACGGTGAAACTGCGTGAAGATAGAAAGGATCTGATAATGTTGAAGATAACTGCTTTTTGATTGATAATTTCTTTAATATGGAATTGGTGATCAGGTTGTGTCTGGGTGATTTCCGGTTCTGTAGTTTTTTAATTATTTCTGATAACTCTGATGGGTTTGTATATAAAAAAATATTTTGAGGAAGAATTTCTGCTTTTCTTAATTTTTGGGACACCAAGTTACTTGTTGCATCATCATTTAGGGAGTTAAATGTGAAATTGTTTGCTACCACCTTGGCAATTTTACATTTAGATTAAATTTTTCATTAACTGTATTGATAAAATTACTTCCGGACTTTAAAGGGAGAATTTTGTTATTATTGGGTTTAATTAATCTTTTGGTAGATAAGCAAGGATTGGAATCTGCAGGATGTATTGAGGATAAGTATTTTTGATATGATTTTATTCTAAGTTCTGCAAGTAGTGTTTTGACTTTTCTGGTAAGAAAGTTTAGATTTTGACGATCTTCTGATCTTCTGTGAAGTTGCCATTGTTTTGTAATGCGATTTTTATTCTTTATTAATTTTTGAATTGATTGAGTTATTTTGGATTTAGTCTTAAATATTAATCATTATTATAAGCAGACTTACATTAAAATAATCGTAATATGACATTATTGATAGAATAAAATAATGCACTTTGCATGAAAAAATAATTTATAATCTTGGGCTTATAGTTTTAGAAGGATTTAGAATTTTTAGAATTTTAAGAAAACGTTTATTAAGATTTCTCACTAGTAAATTCAAATTTTCTGGGTTCTTAACCGTCTGTCTACCTATATCCATCGGTTCATTTAAATAACCATATAATAATAATGTATAATATTATATTAGTTCTTAAAAAAATTTTCTATCCGAACAACATTTCTTTTTTTGCCTTTCTATCTAATGCTACAAAATATCAATTCTTAATTTTTTAGGTTGACTTTAAAATATGTACTTTAAAATTCATACATTATACATTTTTTTAATAGATTATTAAAAATAGTAATTAACTTGAAGTGGCGATCTCAGATCATATCACACCTATGTTCTTATTCTTTATTAGCCTAGGGGCGCTTTTTAGGTAAATCTGGCCTTGGCTACGTAGGCGAATAAGTGTATTATAACTTTCAATGTTTAAGAAAAATATTACTTGGATCGTATAACCGTGAAAATATTTTACTTGCCACAGTAATTTTTTTAAGAGGTGGATTAAATTAATACTTTCTCGCGAAATTTTACGATTGCGTTGTTTCAAAAACCATTTTCACAAACGACTTGTAACGGAGTGTAACAACATCGTTCACGAATAAGGGGAAAGGAGAAAAGAAATAATTCTCAGAAGAATCTATGCGCATTTCCCTGTTTTTAAATGCGGTCACATTTCCGCGAAACACGCGATGGGGTTGGTGGATGGTGTTGAAGAGGGTTGTTATAAAAGCTGTTTCAATGATGAGGCGACGGACGAAATGAGATGAATGAAAATTAATTGGTTCAGCATCGCATCAGCCGGTTTTTGTTGCACCAAGGCTCGTAGTTGACGGTTAGAAGGTCTGAGAGGATAACCTTCATATTAATAATAATATATTACTATACAAAATATTATATGTATTATAATACGCGGCAGACGGAAAACCTGTTCTTTGCAGTACTCAACGTCGAAGCGCATATGAATGAACTGCCGGACGGGTGGATAAAGTGCGAAAATAATGACGTACCCAATTTCTTTTAAAGAAGCAATACAACGGTGGTTAAACCGTAATTGTTGTACGGCTGTTTTGAGCAACGGTTCGTATACGAGTTGGTTGATAACCACGTGATGAATATTGTAGTCGAGGCGGTACGATGACAATAACATAATATATTAATATGTTAAAAATCGTGGGCGTTAATTACCGGTGACAAAATATTATGTTCCGATACAATACACCACGAGTGTATAATAACGAAACCAGCTCTTGCACCCGTCAACCACAACACTAACCTCATCCCAAGATCGAGACACACACACACGGTCTAAGGTCTTCTCTGATGGGCAAGTCAATCGTACTATAATTATTGTATAATATAATAGTATCATTGTCGACTTATGTAAATGCTTGGAGATTAAATGGTATACACGAGAGGGTTCTATTTTGTATTATTTTTTTATTTTATTTATGTTTTCAGATGTATAAAGTATGCAACTAATATACTTGTAACTAATAAGATGCATCTTTATGCTAAATAATGACTTTAACATAAATTATATTCATTACGCACGCGTATTACTTGAGTTTCTCGTGAAATCGCTGAAATCCGTACACTGTTGTCAGTGAGTAGCTATAATAATCATTATTTCAACTTGAACAAAATATCAATTGAATAATTATTCTTTGGATATAATAGCCGGGTACGAGATGAATAATTGAACGTTATGTGTCTCGCATTACAATACCTACGAATAATTATTAATCAAAATTAACTTTATACTCGTAATGGTAAAACAACACAACTGCGCGTAAAATTATTGTTACCGGAATTCGTTTAACCGATTCAAACCGTCAAAGTCGAATTCACAACCTTTTATTACTATAATTATTGAAACGTGGTAATGCGGAATATTATACTTTTACTCGCATTTTCAATCATTGTTTGAATAAATATATTCATTTTTAATTGGATTTTCTTTAACAAAGGCAATTAAAAGCTTTAGCATGAAAATGTGTCCCTAACAATGTAAAAGTTATAGTAAATACAACATATTATTTGCTCAATTTAGCAACTTCGAGAATAATAAACTTATTAGCATTACCTATGATTAAAACTAAGATTTTTGTTCTAAAAACTCATCAAATCTGTACTAAAAATACATTTTCTCTCTTAAAATTAATCATTTTTTAGGATTTTTGATTATAGCATAATTTATAGATGTACAATAACTGTAATAGCATTCTGCTATTTTAAAAAAATAGTAAAACACAAGTCATATTATAATAATTCGTTACGTTTTAATCGTGTTTTACTTGTATTCTACTAATTTTACTATGTACCTACTTATTCTCGGGGAAAAAACTCTACTTTAGCTTATTTCTTTCACAGTTGACTGCCAATAAAATTTTTATTTCCTAATTTTCCTATTCACTACGCGATCTTATACGTTCATTCTTACTATTATAATTCATAACCCTTGATATTTTAATGTATATATTATTTTTTTCGTATTGTGTCAAATTATTCACTTTGTCACTTTATTGATAACATAATATTATCATTATAACACAACATCGTACATATAACAATACGGATTATATCCATTATAATATATTCTAATCCTTGGATTGAATTATTTGATGTTTCTATACTAGTTCACCGTACCGAAATACACTTGTTCTTTCGATTATTGTAATGCGTACAACGAAATACGATTCAAAAAATCTATAGATAGTAATACCAAAAACGCGATTGTCACTGTACCATAATCGACCCGATTCATTGTGTTATGCGATGCATTATTATTTTACGTCCAGAGTAACTATTGATGTCGACACATATTTATTTCGTCAGTGTTGTTTTGCATAACATATTATACTATTACTAATATTGTGTTCACTATTATTATTATTATATGTCTACCTCCACGTAACGGGATTAGTTATAAATGCAATGTTTATTTTAACCAGTGAACTATGTGTGTAGCGTGTACACAAACCCGCACAAACATACAAACATTATATTATTGTATGCAACACACACGACCGAAATGTCCTTTCGGCCGTAATTTATATAGGGTGGCCCAGCATGTTTCACCGCGATGGAAAACACTCCGAGACTGTAGGTTTGATTTCAATATAGTATAAAAAATGCCGTGCTAAATTCGTACTTTCGTCCATTGACCGGAAATATTAATTTTTCATTTCTATTTAATCGCATTAAACGGATGGCCATTTTATGAAACAATATGTTATTAAATGAAAATCCAAAAGTATATCCCGATTTCCAATAGTTATACCGTTGATTTTATAATAGTCAATAATAGTCTGTTTAAAAATCAATATTATACTCACTGAACGTAGATTCTGAAAAAAAGAAAACAGTATACTGTTGGGTATAATGGACCATTATAATGAATCACTATATTCAGTCAACAGTGACGATAGTCATCCAGCTAATTAGTGAAAGTGTACTTATTAGTTATTACAGCGCATTATTAAAATCAAAACACAAAATTTTTTTTTAAAATCACGAGAAAATATCCATACCTAAATTTTAATCTGAACAAACGAGACGATTTACTAATATAAACTAAGACGCATCTAATTAATGTTTAATTATTATAATAATAATTTAACAAGAATATACATCTGCAAGATTTGGGAATAATATAAATAAATAAACAAAAATAACTATTTAATATTGTAGTATATTACATTATTAACTTAAATTAATATTATATGAAATATAATTGTTTGGGCCAGGTGCACAAAGTTATGATATGCACGACCCGGACTCCAACTACTTCACGCACTGTACCAAACTTGTTAATTGTTCCAGTTGATGGAACAAAAAGTTAGCGCCAGGATTTAATATCGATTTATTTAACTACCGGTGACTGCAGAGGACTGTATACATTTTGAGTTTCGCACACCCAATACCTGATGGTTTCAGAGTAGTCAATCAGAGTATTTGAGATCGCCTCACAAATCTAAAGGATTACGTTGTGTAAACTTTATCAACAATAATAAAAAATTAAAAATCGAACACTTCAAATGCCTATAAATAGCTTAAAAATTAGTAAAATATTTTGAAAAGAAAATGCCAATCTAACCTACTGGTACAAGTTTTAAGTTTCTAATTATTTTACTCTTTGAATAATAACAAATAATGAAAATCAATTGAAGCGTGAGAGTTTTTCTTGTAATGCAAGATTTTGAGTAAATACCAGTAACAGATCGCGCGCAAGTCCCTCAAAAATTAAATGTTAGTTGTTTAGCAGCTATACAACGTTCAATAATAATAGTAGAATAAATGCGGCCTCTGAAGACATTTTCATACGTAGCCAATTAATATTATAAATAAAGAGCAGCCAGTGAACATCAAAAATAAAGCTACGTGAATATTGTACTTACTTTAGTAAGTTTTTCTTCTAGTTAGTAGGTACCTCTAGTCTCTATACTCATTACAAAATTGGATTAATAACAAACTAGAAATACAGCTGACCGAACCAACACTTACAATATTTATAATTTTCATTAAGTAACGTATGCACATAGATTAATGTGTGGTTTGTCCCTTAATAATACAAGAACACTTGTCAAATTAGTACTTATCATAGGATTATCAAAAAATATTGTCGTCTAGTGTCACTCAGTGTCGTCACACGCAAACAAATGAAACAGAATAACAAATAAGTGGGTTTTATAAATATATCCCTACATATAGTTATGGGGAATTGTCTATCAGATGTCAAGTACATATTTTGTTTATGATTTTGATTAAGGCTGTTTTCAGCTATTAATGTATTAGGTACGCATTATCATCCACCTTTGCTTATACTTACCTAATAATAAATTACACAGTTTTTTCTGGTAAATAACAGCTAAAATTTCTAATATTAATAATTTCTAGGAATTAAACGCTTCTAATAATAATTATATTACACAACAATTAAATTTCAATATTGATCTGTTTCTAATATGTTTTAATTTATATATTTAGCAGATTTCCACATCACCTTTGAGGTACAGCCAGTGATGCGTTTTTTTATAGTGGGGTCCTCAGTAGGCCTATTCCACTTATGAGGGTTCCTATTGCAATTAAGTTTTTAATTTATAATTGATATATATTTATAATTTATCTGAGGTATATTGTTTTTAAATTTAATAGGTTTAAGGGACATTTTTAGTTTATGTATTATTGTTTTAAATTTTATTTAAGTTACGGGAAATAATTATTTTACAATTTCTTTTATTAACAGACTTTTATTTTAATTTATCATGTGTTAATTATTTAATATTTTATTTAGTGTATGGGACATTATTTTTGTGTACATGAGATACTAATTTTATAACTTATTGTCGAACTTACTAATTAAAATTATTTAAATATTATTTTTACAGATGCAATATAAACCGTCATATTGCATTTACTCAATAGATTATCGTAAATAACTATAATATGCTAAATAACTAAATCTAAAACTTGCCGGCCTGCAAAGTGTATTTTACTTAAATAATATATGTTATGGCACGAAAATTAAAAATAATACAAATACAATTATAAAATACAATATCCGGTAGGTACGTCCAATATCTTCTCCATTGGTGGGCCTTGAAAACACTTGTAGATGAAATAGACTCCTAAAAACATAGATCCTAAAAAAGTTATTTTATGTAACAGTAAAATAAAGATAAAGTAAAGCCCGCAGACTGGTAGCAGCCAGTCTAGCTTTACTTACCAGTCTCCAAGGCTGAGAAAGATTACGATGAAATTAAAGGTGCTAATTTCAACTAAGAATTTAATATTAAAATGAATATTTGTTGAATTACAAAAAAGGTTAAATTAAGATATAGAAAAAAATATCATTTTTAAACATTTTATAATGACACATATAACTAAGATAAAAATTATGTTATAAAAAACTCTAATATTGTAAATACTTTTCAATGCCATACTTAAAAAAAGAAGAAAACAGTTCCATACGGAGAATATCTTTTCCTCGTCAAAAATTTTGTCGACGGCTTCTTGAATAAATCTAAAACTGTGCAAACATTTGAAAAGTTAAATCATTTTACAGTTAATACAAGTGTAATATTAACAATTCTTTTCAACGCCATACACAAAAAAAAGAAGAAAACAGGTCCATAAGCAGTAAATCTTTTACTCTTCCAAAAATCTTGTCTTCTTCAATATATTCTCCTGTGGTCGGCATTGAAAACACTTGTAGATGTTCTGGACTTCTAAAAATATAACCTGAAACATCTAAAACAGTGTTATATTAATAGTTCTTGAAAAAAAAAAAATAATATAAATATACATATTATTTATATGTCATTAAAAAACGTCATAAATTAATTGTTACTAGTTACTTTAAGTTTTAAAATTTAATTTTTTAAATGAAAGATTTAATTATATTTATCTGTTATTGTATATGAATTGACTGGTTTTATTGTGGAAAAATTTTTAAGTTAAATAAAGATAATTTAATGCCTGCAGGCTGGTAGCGGCCCGTCTAGCTTCTCCTACCAGTCTCCAAGGCTGAAAAACATTACAATGAAATTACAGGTACATTTATAATATCCCCAAAAGAGTTATTTTATATTATGGTAAAAAAAGGTAAAGTAAAGCCCCCAGACTAGTAGCAGCTCGTCTAGCTTCTCTTACCAGTCTCCAAGGCTGAGAAAGATTACGATGAAATTAAAGGTGCTAATTTCAACTAAGAATTTAATATTAAAATGAATATTTGTTGAATTACAAAAAAGATAAAATATGTGATATAGAAAAAAAAATTATTTTTAACATTTTATAATGACACATATAACTAATATAAAAATTAATAAAAAAAAACTCTGTTTCTAGAATTCTTGAATTCTTGAAAGAGCAAAATAATAATCCAGTGTTGATATATCAACGGCTTCTTGAAGAAAATCTAAAATTGTGTATACATTTGAAAAGTTAAAATATTTTACAGTTAATATAAATGTAATATTTTAAATACTTTTCAAAGCCATACTAAAAAAAAAGAAGAAAACAGGCCCATACGCAGTAAATCTGTTTTGCATCCAAAAATCTTGTCATCTTCAATATCTTCTCCATTGGTGGGAATTGAATTGGTTAACACTTGTAGATGTCATGGACTCCTAAAAAAATATATATCAGTCTGAAACATTAAAAAAACAGTGTACTATTAATTGTTCTAGTAAAATATATAACATCAATGTACATGTAATTTGTATTATTATAAAATGTCTTTAAATTAATTTTTATTAGTTATTTTAAGTTTTAAAATTAAATTTTTTCATATAAAAGATTAAATTATAATAATTTTATATTGGATATGACTTTCATTATTGTTAAAAATGACAGATAAATAAAGATAATTTTAAGCGCGCAGACTGATAGCGGCCCGTCTAGCATCTCTTACCAGTCTCCAAAGCTGAGAAAGATTACGATGAAATTAATGGTTCTAATATAATATCCAAAAAGTATTATTATAATTTTAACCAAGAGTTTGATATAAAAACGAAAATTCGTTGATTTACACAAATAAGTAGAATATTCGATATTGATAAAAAAATATTACTTTAAAACATTTTATAATGACCCATGTAACTAAGATTAACATGATTGTAATATAAAACTTTGTTAATTGCAATTCTTGAAAAATCAAAAGATTAATAAAGTTTTCATTTTTCAACGGCTTTTTGAAGAAAAATATAAAATCCTGTAAATATTTGAAAAGGTACCTAAATATATATATATGTATATATATATTCACATATAGCCATAAATATATATAATGTTTAATACAAGTGTTATATTATAAATACTTTTCAATGCCATAATTACAAAAAGACTGGCCCCTAGGGGGTATAATTTATTTGAGTTTTATTTTTAAAATTCATCACAGGTTTTAAATTTTTTTTAGTGTTTATGTTATTGTTTAATAATTTTTCTATTATGAGGTTTCCTGTTGCAATTCCTTTTTTTATTAATAATTTATTTATTTTTTAATTTATTGGGGTCTATGTATTTAAATTTATTAAATTTAAGGGACATCTTTAGTTTATGTACCTATTATTGTTTTATATTTTGTTTCATTTACGGGAAATAGTTATTTTACAATTTATTTTTATTAAAAGTTTTTTAATTATAAATAAAATTAGAATAATATGAATATGAAAAGTAATATAAATAAGTCATACAAACATAAAGTCTGTAGACCAGCCGCGGTCCGTCAAACTTTTCTTACTGGTGTCCAAACTGATAAATGTTACAGCTAAAATTTAGATTGGTACTTAGTTGATTTTTGAAAATCATCAAGATAGGACAGCTTTAAATTATTATAAATTTTATTTTGTTCATGGGAAATTATTTTTATACATATAATTGTTTAAAATGTTTAAATTTCATTTGTCCCTTTACTTTAGGTATTATTTATTTAAGTTTTATTTTTAAAATTTATCAAGGGTCTATTATTTTATATTTTATGTAGTATCTGGGATATTATTAGTTTATATGTTATTGTTTAATATGTTTTTATTATGAGGGTTTCCTATTGAAATTTAGTTTAATTTTTAATGTATTGTTTAATATACTTATTAAGATTATTTAAATATTATTTTTATAGCTGCGGCTTATTTAATTATTGTATATACCTATAATATACTTAATACCTAACTAAATCTAAGACCTGAAGGACTGGTAGGTATATTTTACTAAATTAATTATAAACATTGACGCCCGAATCAATCACTAAAAATCTCTCACCGTCCAGTACTTTTTAATAAAATAATAAATACATTTTCCAGTATGTACGTCCTCGCAATTCCTGTTCCATTTCAATCTCCATTTACTTCTTGAATACTGAACATTAAAATTAAATTTATTATGCGCTGATACACTTTTCACTTTTTCTAAGATTATTAAAATAAAATATAGTAGTACTGAGCAAACGCACAGTGATCCAAAGATACTGTAGTATATACAATGTATTATATACAATATATCTACTATGCAGTATACAATGATTTTTGCTACGATACATTATCAATGGTGTTTTCTGACTCGGAGTACTAGACGTTAATGTAATAAATTAGGAATAGATATTATTAATAATTATTATTTATACAACTGCAATAAGTGTGATAAAATACACACATAATGCATAAACGTATAATAACAAAAGTATTTCAAATGCAATTAATAATTATATTTAACCGTAGCCTGTACTGTTAGTTCATTGATTTTTTTTTCTATTAGGTGGAGGCCCCAAGGGCCCAGGCTAGTATTTTATCAAGTGTATGCCTAAGTAAGTACTTTATTTCGGTTTGGATTGGGATGGGTGTTTATGATTAATTGAGGGCACTCACGGGGAGATTTGTTTAACGTGAAAGTAACTTGCACAGATTTATCTGTATTAATTTTAATTTTCCATTTTTGGCCCATTCGTCTATTTTATTAGTATGATCCTTAAGTGCAGCTGAAGCTAGGATAGGATTTGGAATGAAGGAATGAATAGCTGTGTCATCAGCGGATGTTGCTAGAAGGGTGTTATTAGATTGAGAGATGTCTGCTTTGAATACATTACATAGATCAGGGGATAAATCACTACTCTATGGGACTCCAGCATATTATATTCAGTGAGTAGATGAAATATGTTTACCCTATCGTACGAAACTAACCGTCAATAAACGGAAAATCATGATAACAGGTATCTAAAGTATCACGAGTCGTGAAAATGTGACAATTTTGTTGTGGTTTTCGCTATCGTACATTATTTTCGATAAACATTCAATACCGTAGCTGCATTCTGCTAATTTTAATCTTAATATTAGATTGTTTTAATTTACCATTATAATATTATTATCAGTGATGGATGGTGAGGTGTAATTTAGGTGTTTATAGCCTTCTCAATTCTCATTATTCTTATGTTGTAACCACGGCTAAAGATACCAAAAAATGCCCTTTCAAGCAATTTATTATTTATTTATAAAAATAAAATGTGAATTAAATAATATACGTAAAATATGTAACATGTGAAATATACCTGCAGTACTTTTGACGTAATACGCAACACGAATTTACAAACCAATTGTTTTTTTTTTTTTTTTTACCTAATAATATTAGTATTATAATATTTTAATATTTTTATAATAGTACTAATATTATTTATACAACATTTTAAGTACTCTTGGGTAATACATAAGTCCAAAATTTATTTTTTTTCATAATCATAATGTATAGAGATATACTTTAAATTACTTCATTTTTCATATTTTGAACAAATATAAATATTATAGCACAAGTTGTTTTGGATATTCAAAAACATATTTATAATAAATCACAGATATTTAATAATGTAATTTTAATAACAGAATATACAACATTTAATAATTAAATAATATATTGTAATTTTTATACCTATTCCACTCGCTATAAGATATAAGACTAGCAGATTAGTTTGCTTTGAAACTATATAATATCACAATATGAATATATTATATCGTTACTGCCCGACATCCGAGTTCATTATATTATGATTAAAAGGTATTCAGTGGCATATTATCAAAATGGGAATAAAATAATATTTTGCTCTATACAACTAACTAAAATATTTTTACAAATAAAACACCGATGTATAATGACTTGAAAAATATCAATAGCTTGCAGGTCTGACGATACATTTAATTAAGTAATATAATTATATATGTTTTGTACACGGTATCAGTGGCGTGATGAATATTTGTGGGTAACGATGCACAATTTATTGTTTTGGCTTATAAATATAATATACTTCGCGATTTTTAGAATATAAATAAACTTTTTTTTCAGTGCATATTAAAGCAATGAATATTTTAAAAACGGTACATGTAAAAGAAATTATAACCGATTTCAACTATGACGCCTAGCGAAAACGTATTAAAAACCCCGTTCACCATGCCACTGTCGTATACTCTTTTCAAGATCACACAATAATTAATTAGTTGACTTACGCAGTTGTTGAATTAGAAAAAAAAATGTAAGGACGGTCTCTAAGTGTAATTGAACAATTAGCGTTCCAAAGCACATGAATTTAAAATTAATCAGAATAAAATTAAGGGGTATGCTATAATATAATAGAGAACAATATTCAGAGTAGCTCCATCCCCTTGTGCCCCTCAATTCAACCATTGGTTTCACCATAATAAAATGGATCTAATGCAGGCTTAATTACCTTTGCGTCGGCCGCTCGGAGTTAGCTTCAATTTGAATACAGCCGTACACATTTTAACTATTAATTAAATTAATCTAACAACGTTTCACTATTCTAGTATCTAGTCTAGTAGATATAAGAATTAAAGATTTATCGGGAAATAGGTTTTTTCACTTTTTGTGTACTATATAAAATTCATGATCAAAAGTTTTAATAAATGAGAATTAATTTTCATAGAAATGAAAATGTATAGACGTCAGTATAATAAAATTAATATATTTATATATTTGATATAGAATATTACTTTCAACGGTGATGCCCACCGTTGTATTGGTAATGATCCGAAACGTCTTTTTACCAGAGATAAAAGTCATTGTACAATTTTACGTATTGATTATTATTACTTATTGGTATATTAGGTTTAGGTAGTTTCATTAATTTTTTTTCTGGTTGGCGATTACATTTTTGGATTAGTTTCCTTCTTTTAGGCTATGAAGATTTTTTAGATTCTGAACGGAGTGATGGAATCTATTGATTTACAATGATGTTTGTTTTTTTTTTTTTTTGTGTGTCTGACGACCACTTTTTTTGCAGTAAAAATGTTTTGATTTGCTTATACAGCAACTTTTCTGAAAGAAAAGTGAATTTATATGGTACTTGGGCAAGTCAAAAATCCAACTTTTTTAATACTTTTTGCAAAAATCGAAAATAACGTTAAAAATATTACGAAAAAACGGGAAATTTTACGCAAAATCACGTTTTTACAAACTACATTTTTTTAAAATGCTCTTACTAAAAAACGAAAAACCGCAACTACTTCAAATTTTCACCAAATCTTTATATTGGTGTTCTCTATACATGGTTAAGTTTTCAAAGTATTTTGACATATTTTGACTTATTTATAAACAATTTCAATTTTCGATTTTTATAATTTTTTTTTTTTTTAAACACCTATAAAATTTAATTGACTGGCCGAAAACTCTCGAAAATTAAATATAAGGTTTAAAATAAGCTTAACTTATTTTCACTAGAAAATATCGGTGATCGTTTCACTCAAATTTTTTTTATAAGCTCATAAAGCTCAAATTTGTATAAAATATGTAAAAATCGCGATAATTTGCAAGCTATTTTGTAGTTGAAAATTCATAAAATTTTTTCTGTTTATACTTAAGATTCAAAATTTTAACACTAGGTTATCCATAAGCTTATTTTCAAGAATATATAAAAAAAATTCTACCAGACTTAAGAGGAAAAATTTTACGACTGTTTTAAATTTAATTTTTTACGAAATTGCATTATAATTCAATTTAAATATAAAATACTATATTATTATATACACATTTTAGACAAATATATTAACTTCGTTAATTTAACAAATCCATTGTAATAATGACCTATCCTATAAACGAGGTACACTCCACCCCCAACTGTACAGCAAAACGAGGCCCACCCGTTTTTTTCTGTTTGGTTGTTAAATTTTATTATTTTATGGACAATGTGATGATGAACTATGTGCTTTTAATGCTTTGCATTTAGCTTCATTATAATAAGCTATAACATTATGAAAACTAATTAAATTTAACATTAGTTATAAACAGTGGCGCACCCAGGAGGGGAGAGAATTTGAGGCTAAAGCCCTTCCCCCCCCCAGATAATATACTTTTCACTAAATTATACAATATTATAGCATATTTTCACTATAAATATAGTACTACAATGATGATTAATTAAACATATAATATAACATATATACCATTTATAATTTGTGGTAATTATTTACTTGTGTGTAAAGAAAATAGGAAAATGTTTAAGCCCCCCTCTCCTAAACAAAAATCCTGAGTGCACGCCTACTATATTATATATTATATTAAACTATATAACCATTTTGGCAATAGAAGCTATATTATTATGTCTACTGGTATTCATTCGCTATTGCGACACCATAATATTTAGTAATTTAGTATAAAATACACTGTTGAATCCACACAAATGTGTAAATTAAACAATCCAATTTTATGTAACTACCACTACTAAGATAAAAATTAACTCATTCATACAAATGTATTACAATATTCATTATTCTCAACCTATGCACTATTGTTCATTATGTATTTTTTTTTTATTTTTTTTCAAAATTGATACCATATTGGTTATGACTTATGAATAGTATTTATAATTAATGGAGTAACCAATTATTGAATGTTCAATTGTAGGTACTTTGAAATCGTCACATTGGCATTGTTTTGTAAGATGACTGATGACGGATTTGCAATATTATAATTGAAAATTAATATTCATGGAAATATATTTCCATCAGAGAAACATACTGTTGAACCTCCCTGTACATATTGTGAAACTTGCACACGCACATGACCGCGGCACACGAAACACACCACATTATTTATTCCTAAATATTATGTTATATTGTGCGGATAACGTTATGTGTAAATATGCGTAAACTTGTATTAATTTACTTTTCACAAGATGACTACGTGACATGCGAAGTGAAATGAATTTCTACGTGCAAAATGGGATCTACAATGCGGGTGTATAAAAATGTAATGGTGTTTTGACAAACGAGTATAATTATCGTGGTAAAAACCAAATAAAACGAATAAAACCAACGCAACATAATATTATATAGGTAGAGCTGCTGTTTTGAGCGATCTACCGGTTTTACTACACATGACAGTACGACACCCGTGCCGAAAAGAAAAATAGAACGGCACTGACGTTTAACAACATAATATAAAGGTTATTTCCTTGTGTCACGGAGAAAATCATAAAACGTTGGTTCCTTCACGAAGGGGAATCGTTTTATGTATTATTAAAAAGACATGAAGCCATGTGTACATTATATAGTAAGATGCAGAATATTATGTCCTATATTTCAGAAGGTGAGTTCAGTGTACCGCAGTCACAGAGGTATTATAACATAATTAATACATTTTACGACCGTTATTAATGACTTAAAATCGATATAGAACTGAATAATTGTATAATTATCTCATAAAATATAATATTCTTATTAAAGAACTAGAAAAAAAAAACAACTTAAATTTAAATAATGCCAATGCAGAAATTTTAAAACATCTATAACGTCAATGTTCTTAGAGTACCTCTTAGTATTCTTTTTTTTTTTTACTTAATTAAGATGAACTTATCAGAGATTAATTTTATTTTTAACACAAAAGAAAATGGCCAACAAGAAATACTCAACTGAACATCATAAATATAATAATAAATCAATAAATTATTAAAAAATAAATATTGAATTATTAAATGTGTCCCCGATGATTTATTAAACCAGTATTTATATTTTTATAAAGATAATCAAATTCAATTTTTCAACTCAAATGGATACACAAACTACATTTATTGATTTTTAAGAATAAGTGTAAATGTCTTTGTAAAGAATAATTTAAAAAAAAAAACTTAATTTCGTAGTTTTTATAAAAATGTAAAATGACAATTTTATAATCTATAATTGTCCATAAATATTGGCAAATACCCAAATTTTTAATTAGGATATTAACTATCAAGATACGTATACTTTGTAAGTATGATGTTTGCTATTTTCCTGCGTCAATCCATCAACATTATATTATACCACAAGATATATAACGAAATGCATTTGTACAAATGAATTTGAATCTTATACAAAATATCCTCTAAAAATAGTGTTCATTGTTACAAAATAGTTTGATATAATAATACCCCGGATCTATGCACCCAATAAATACATTCTTTTACCCAGTGTATATTATATTCACTATGTAAACGTAGATAAAACCATTCATCTGTGAATAATAAAATATTTTATATTATTGTAGCATATTAGCATAACTTGAGTTAAAATGTACGTATATTTTTAACTTGGAGGTGAAAATAATATAATATAAAATGAAATTGCTATCTATACGGGTCTTAAGTTATTGAAAAAGATGTTCCAACAACTTTCGCTAAAAAGCACCAACAAATAATTTGAATATAAAACAGGAATAAAATGAAACATAAATGTCGCGACTATTATAGTATTATGAATCAATGACTTATTATTAGATATAGTCCATACTGATTATACACAGATAAAATGTGATACCTTTTCCATGATCGATATTTTTATACACGTAATCCTTGTCTACTATATATGGGTAAAACGATAAATTAATAATTTTTCGTATATATTATGTTATTTAGTGAATATGTTATGAATTATTTGTATTTATTTTTACTTTTAAAATCTTTTTAGAAACTATCGTGACCCAATATTTTTTTTAAGTGGATTAATCTGCAGGGAGTGCACGTTATTGTTATAATTTATTACGACTTTATACGGCCAGTCAAAAGTACTAGAAAGTTAGTTATAATATTCAGTACGCCTGAAAACTAATTTAAATTACGCGCAAAATTGAACAAAAACATTTGGACGGAGTAATCTGTATTACGATCGTTACAAATGATAAAACAGTAATTAAAAATATTTTTCATAAGCTACGAAAACATTGTTCAATATTTCAGCGAATAGAATTACATAATTTCATCGCTATATAATCAAAAGCTATACAAATGATAATATTTTGAATCAGGAACCGGTGCTTTCGCTTACAATTAAAAAACTTAACATTTAACGAAAACATAAATTAACCAGCACAATAGTATCATACTACCACGTATTATTAACTAACATTTTATTATACCTTAAGATTTATCAATCCTTTGTCTGTTTACCTTGACTGTTATAAGTACTTATGTGTACTACTATTGGTTAACTATGATTACGTAGTTATGTTGGATACTAGAAGTTTGGATTTTATAACGATTTCGATTGCATCATAAGTCAACATATTATTGTACGCTCACTTTACCTAGGAAGCTATTTTTTTTATAAATATGGTTTTTCAATACATAAACTGCATTCATATGAACTCGTTTTACATACAAACCTTTTCTTTTGAATTTGTTATTAACAAATCATGTGTCTGCTTTTTCGATAATTTTTGCTTAATTTTTTTTTTTTATTTATATACTTAAACCACAATGATTAGCTTATGACCCGCATATTCATAGAGCTAAAATTATTTTATTCAAAAAAATAACATTATATATATTATGTACTTATTATTGGAATATTGAGAGTAGACAGTAGTACACAAATACAAACTATTTACGTTTGAATTTTTATTTGATTACATAAGGAACAAACACAATTTCAGAGTCTTGATAGAAGTTTATCATCTTTTTCGAGAAGGAAAATTATTATAAAAATAAACATTGTAAATAGCGGGAGTAAATATATAGTAAAATTTTCGTTATCTTAAAAATAAAGTTTTGTAAAAATAGGCTCGTTTCCGGGCCGCTCTTCGTCATACCTATAAAATAATACGTCTCAACTCAATTGTTTCTACTTCTGAAACTATCGCTCACAGTAGAACCAAGTTTTAATCAGATATTTAACGCGTTTGCACCCGTACTAACGTATTGCTCAACGACATTAGCAGTTTTCCGCAAACCATAATGTTGAATAAAAAACGGGGAAAAAAAACTAAAACATAACTGAACTCAAACACAACCCCGATGCTACACAATCGCCTTCCCTCGGGGGCCAGCGTGCAAAATACATAATATTTATAATAACGTTGGATAAAACATCATAATCCTAAAACGGCGGCGGGTGGACCACAAACCTAATATTATTATGAATATGTATGAACGACAGCGGCCACTACGTGGTTTAAAAGGTAATTTTACACTCGCACACACATATACGAATATACGCTAGCTCGCAAATACACATAACGGCCGTTAAAAGCCGTCCGTGAAACATTTTAGGATATTTTAGGATGAACGGATGAAAAAGACGAGCGCAATTCGGGGGTGGATGAATACGGGAGAAAATATCAGCGAATAGGATACACCCTCGCAAGCCGTCCCCTTTTTAACCTTATGAGTACCATGATACCCGGCCACCACTTAGACAACCAATATTTATACACACACACACATACATATGTGACTCGAGTCAATCCTTTTCGTGGCGATCACATATCGGATTCTTCTCTTAAGTGCGTGTGTGGCGGTATACAACGTGGCATTGATGTACATATTAACCCTGCTGCCAAACCCATATCAGTCTTCCCGGCTACGTCAACGCCGACACACAAAACGTCACTCGACTTAAATACAAGTACGAAAGGTAGAAGTTTGTTTACATATTATAATATAAATTCATCTACACACACCGGTGATGTGTCCACCAAACCGTATCGCACGGAACCTACCCATGCAGTTACACTGACATCAAAATACTTCTTGATGGGAGTAATATCCTTTTCATGCCTCTTTCTCTCCTTTTTTTTAATGATGCTTTACACATCATCAGCTTGTGTGATGTAATACACATCACTATATTCAAATTTTAAAATAAAAAAACATAACGTTATAATGTAAGATGTAGAAAAAAACTATAATATTTCTTGACGGATTACAGAATAGTTCCAGTTTTCAAGAAATTATTTTCAGGCAACGTTATAATATAAGTATATAGTAATTATATACATCACTGTGTAAAAGGACAACTATATAGTTTATTCCGATTACTTATGGTAGGTACTCTTATAACGATATTATCTTGTTCGTAAAAATCTTACATTATTTTATGTGGCTGTAAGCTCTTCAAAAATGTTTGATAATCCTATTACTCATTAAAGTTTGAAAGATTATTTGAGACTACTATGTATAAATACTCGGCAAAAGAATACAATTTAAAGCACTTTTAACTCGAGTTTATACGCGTTTGTAACCTTTATTTAAATCAAAATAAGTCGAAACAAAGGAAATATATTAAATGTAAAGTATAAACCATTATTAACATTTTCATTTTGAACCTGTGTATATTAATCTATAATAGTGAATGGTATATATAACCTTCTTACTTTGGCATATTTTTGAATATTTTTATCAATCCTACGATAATTTACTAATGACCGTTACCTGATATGTTATAACCACATACTACCATATTATATACCTGTATAATTCGTAAATCATAGAATAAATAATAAGATATCAACAAATTATTATTGCTTACCATTTTAGTATGTGCATAGAACATAATACTAAAATATCGCACACAGCATCATTATAATATAATCCTTTGTTGCTAAAGATATACTAACTGAATAAAAATATAATAATAATAATACTAAATGATGCGTACAATCGTCAAAATCAGTTACATGATATTTCTTTTTATTTATTTATATCATATTAATTTACATATTATTATTCCTCAATCTGTAATTATTTATATAAACATAATATTAAACAAAATAAATTATCTACATTGATGCGTTATCGGTTTAATGCACTTATTATATTATTCCACAAACAATAATTATATATTTATAATATATACGCCAGCGATTAACAATATATGTGATGAAATCACAGTGAATAAACAAACGAAATTATTCCTCAGCACGAATATACATCCGATTTATTAAAATACTGGAGGTGCAGACGTTTGTTTAAAATTTACTTTGAAGTTAGCAAAGAAGTATATTTTTATTTTGAAGCAAATAAATTTTATAAAACTTTCTAGGTAAATGGAACAACAATAACAAACACAAGTTAATTCCATTACAAGTCAGTCAGTTTACTGTATTGTGCGTACGTGTATGTAATGCGTTATACACATCATGTTATATATATATATTACAGTATTATACACCTACCATATGAATAAATGCAAATTAATATTTCCAACCAACAACTGCGCATGACCACACACTGCAGTATATCATGGTTCGTCTAGAATTTTCAAAGTTAAATACGAATTTTTGCTAATTATATGAGAGCGTTCGTGACAAATGACAATTCCGCGTTAAGTAAAATGAAACACTGAAGACACAACATGCATTATATGAACGCAATTATTTCAAAATCAAATAATGAAAAACACGCTGTCTCTATGTATATTATTACTTATAAGTGTTAATATTTATAGACATGTTTGCAAATTAATGACATAATATATGTGCGACATTAGTTCTAACCTTAAAATTATCTTGTAAGAAAGTATCTTAGGATTTCGTTCTGATTTAAACGCTCTGTGTAACTCACGTTCAGAACAAAAAGTGCGTTTTGGAGGAATACATTTTGATTTGAAAAAGCTGATGTCTGATTGATATCCATAGTACGTCCTTGTCTGACCATTTTCATGGCGATTTGATCTATTGTCTTATATTTTTATAAATCGTCAACTTTAACTTTACTGAAATTAAATGGAAATTGATAGGTATGAAAAAAATGTCTTAAGACTTGTCCGAAGGCCCATGAAGAACTGTAGTGTTAATGGCAGTTACTGTCCAGTCAAATAGTTACAGTTTCAATTTAATCACGCTAAATGGAATATAATCAGATTCAAATTGCACGTACAATCATTCTCATACTATTTTAATGAAATATATACACTGAGTATTATGGATAGCTCTTAAATAATTTTAACCTGACTTTAATTATGGTTATTTTTATGCAATACTAATATAATGTGACAAAAGTGTGATATAGGAGTAGTATACGATTTTAACAATTCTTATAATTATTTTCTTACATATTAATGTTAGAACTTCTGCATTTTGAAGATGTTTGTTGACGGTTTTAAATATTATTAAAAATACAAATCATCTCCTGCCTTAAACTAATTGTTTCTGAAAATGAACTTTAACAATATCATTTACAGCGTAACCAGCATCTTGGTTATTATCACGTCAATCAAAAGAAAATGCATAAAACAATTCCAATCGTTATCAATGTTGAGATTCAAATAAATATACCTACTCTCAGATTTACATTCACAATCATTTGATGAACATTTATTTTTACACAGATATTTTTTATAACCTTAACCGCTAGAAAGCGATTGTTCATTACCTATATTTAACGTAAAGATTTTTTGGACAATTTATCTTTTTGGGAACACATTTTTATAAACCATATTATAATAAAGCTTTAATAAACCAGCAAATGAGCATGGAAACTGATAGCAGCGTATTTAATTTTAAAACTATGTAGTATCAATGCACACGTTTTATAATTATTCTATTGTAATATTATATCTACAAAGTACAATTGATAGTTTATCTTATTTTATTTTATCAAAACACTTTATCCGCTTAAAGATGAAATTCAGATGTATGTAAATATAAAAGGTAGATAATACACAAATTACCCAGGCACCAAGTTAATATATTTAAGAAATGTTATTGTTTTTTTAACTTATTAGATTAAAACTAATGATATTTTTACTCTATCCTGCAACAGGCATATGGATAGGTTTCAGAATACCCGGGTAATGTGTACATTACCCGATTATTGTACTCTAACCGTAACATATATATATATATATTGTGTATATATAAAATAGCACGGTATCCGAGGCTTCGGATAACCGCGAATTTGTAACCGATTAACTGGAACAAAGACAGGTGATAGGTAAAGTGCCCGAGATACGTTTTATGTGTATCTTTCCCAATAGTGCACGCCAAAGCCGCGCATCGCACACGTATATTCACTAAGTAGAGCTATTCATGTGTACAATATACATACATATATATACACACATACAAATACTTATACTGCTATTCATGGTCTATACGCGCAGTGATGGGAGAGCATATGTGAGCACACACTCACGCACACACGAGTACATTTATACATTTATATATACTTTTAGAAAAGATACACACACGCGCTCGCGCACGCATTATATGTGCGTTACATGTACCTATACATATATATATATATATATACCACTTGTGTATAGTTGACGTTCGTCTATAATACGTGCTATAGCTGCGCTACGACTGGGCACTCCATCAATCGTGACGGCGCAAACGCTTTTTCAAATCAACATCAAATCGGTGGAGCAAACTACAAATGGTCTTCTTCACCTATACGCACTACCGTTAGTCCTGCAGTATAGGACCAAATTGCGCGCGCGCGTCGGCTACTACATTTATCATGCCCGAGGGACTCGGAACCGACGAATACCGCCCGCGTTCTCTATCGCCCTTTCTATCTACCTCTCTCTCAACACCTGAGTCCGTATTACCTGAGCACACGCACACGTCTGTAAGCTTACACACGTATAAAATCAAAAACGTGTGTGTGTGTGTGTTTAGAACCCTTCTTTCTTAATTGAACAGTATATCTGCGTACAGCTGCTTTGTCTGCGAAACGAACCATCATAGGCGTGTCCGCTGCACTAGTGACGAAAAACCATTAGAAAACGCATGATTTATAAAATGAAGCCTCCGCCCACGTTATGACACTAATTATTGTAGATAACATATGCCTGTAGGTGTCCAGTAGTGATTAGTGGTGCTACTAAATAATAGCTGAATCTTTCCATCTTCACGGACATTACTTGTTTCTTTTTTCTTTTTTGTATATATAATTTTAAAACCATCATAGTTCTTATTAGACCTACGCGTAGACGCGTGTTAGGATATTATTATAATACGTTATATAACAAATGGTTGAAAATGAAATTGTGTACAACGAATCTCGTGCTTGGGGAAAAAACGCAGACCAAAATGTATACACATGATTAATATTCGCATACAATTTACGTTGACGACGGCAAATCGGTTTTAATTGCGTGCGCGATTTTTATAACAAGATTTTACCAATGAAATTAAAACCTGTATACTTTTACGTTCATACTGCAACGTCGTGGTAAATAAGAATATTAAAAGTTCAAGTTTGAAAGTTTAATAGTGTCACAATTTTCCAAGTATAATCTGTTGATAAGCTTAAGTCCGTGCACAGCTACCTATACATTATACGTAGTGTATATATATATATATATATATATATATATCTGCAGTAACTCTGAGCACACTACGATAATGTTATACACCATGGTTTGGCATAATATGCAGGGTTTGCCTCAAAAACTTAACAGGATTTAATAACGATAATATGAATTATCGGCAGGGCATTAATACGTTATTTTTATCGCGTTCAGCCAGCACCTCGGAGGCATATTTGATAGGAAATACCATTATCCTATTTTATATTATAATCCGTGCGCGCTAATTGTCGAAGAATAATAATTCAATCGCATGTATTAGAGCTGATATCGTTGATCGTAAATAATATCATCGCGTACAATATGTGTGAATTCGAAAAGAAAATAATATTTTTCACCTTTAAAACATATATTATACTATGGTACATACTACATACCTCTGAGGCTCTGACTGTTTATGTATACATTCTGACATTCATCTAATGTTCAGCGTATAAATATTATACTGCACGGTATGTATAATAATATGCTTCAGTGGAAACAGGTGATCATTTGGTTTTAATTCGAAACGACCGGTGGCGACGTGAAGTCGCGATAAGCGCCATAGTACGATAATAATAACATTAATCATAGTACCTAAACAATGTAAATCGAATTGAGCGATCGATGACTTTACATAATAACATCTAAATATCCTATGTTTATATATTAGTTACATTAATATAATACGAGGGCACAATGGCGTTGCACTTTTCTGGGAATGATGTTGCGACTTGCCAGAACCGACGACCGTGCGCGCGTTAATACGAAAATTTCACTATCATCTAATATCTATATTATACGTACGTATATAGTCAGAGCTGGCCCAAGATATGGGCCCCAGGCAGACCATAATAACATAAATGCTAAAATGTATCGTAATTTTTGTTATCTGCAAGATTGCAACTTATAAAGTACAAACTGAACGCGAATTTTATAAATATATGTAGTTTTAAACAATACCTATATGTAAAATAGTATTTAGTACATTGAATATTTTTTAAGGGCACCTTATAAAAATTTGCCCGGGGCACAATAATATCTTGGACCGGCCCTGTACGTAGTCCTTTTCCACGTCGTGTGTGCGCGAGCGTATTAATAGCATATAAAGTCGAACGCGATAACCACGTATATACGACTGCAGAACATGTACATTATTATACATGCTTTTTATAATATATAGACGCACCAGCGTCCCAACTGATGTATGATAACACTAGTTTTTTATTCGTTCCTCGCGCGTAATAATAATAATATGTATGATATTACTGCACGGCTGCCGGTCATTGTGGCCAGAAAAAAAAAATCTGGAAGGAAAATAGCACCTCGCTTCGTCACTTTTTTTCGTATTTTATTATTATTATTATTATTTTTTTTTTTTTTTTTTTTATATTATTATTAATAATATGATAATAACTTGTGTGCATAATACATATGGGGTTGACTCGCGTCGAAAATAATGTGTGTATAATATACGCGATGTCATTTCAACTCCTCCGATACGGGGGTCGGTTTTAGTGTACACGTAACGTGTCTGTATAATAATATAATATTATGTACGCCGCCGTGGAGTATGGCCCCTGGAGTGATAATGAAACGTGCGTTAATCCCGATGGGAGGGAGGGGGGTAAATAATAGTGTGTACGCATACTTTTACAGTATACCTATACGTGTGTTATGCGTGGACGCCAAGTGATGGTGAAAACATTGAAAACGATCATATTATTATTAAAATATGGTAACGGGGGTGATTCCAAAATAGTAGTGTGTTCATGTTTGCACGGGATGTTCCAGAAGAATTGAAAGATTTGAAATTACTGTCTCAAAATTCACAAAAAAATGTACTTTAATAGTTTTATTATTAAAAACAAATTCTACCCATACGCTGCGTGTGCGTGAAGTGATATGTTCCGAACAGTACTTTTTCCCCTTCTCAAAAATTAATCATTGCTGAATCAAATACACAAGAGCTTAATCAGACTAATTAACTACAGAGTTAATGCTGTAATGCTTATGTTTAACGGAAAAAGGGTCGAAATATATCCTGCTGATCCGATGTTTATTGATTGCCCCTCTTTTATCTCTCTTGCATTTTTATTTTGAATTACACACCCAGCCGTTATGTTAATATTTGTACAATATGATATTAGTTATTTCGTTATTATTACCTACCGATACAATTAATGCGCTAATGTTATAGCCAATATTGGCATACCAACCTTATATAATAATTATTGTGTCGTAAAAACATTTTAATTAATGTAATTTTTATTTGTAACTAAATTGTTTTTCATTCTATTTCAACATATTATTATATTTATAATTCGGAAATGAAATACGATAGAATAATTTCACATTGTTGTGTTGTACTAAAAATTCGTACATAAATTAAATTTATTCTCAGTTTGTTAGTTATTCTACATCGAATGATAACTCTTTGAAGTTTATTTTTACTTTACTTTTTGATTTTATAGAACTGATCAAATATCATTATTATTATTATTATTATTATTATTATTATTATTATTATTAAATTCATTAATGCGTACCAAAACGTTTAATCAATAATGCTACGAAGTACGAGTATTTGTATACTGTGTCAGTGAACCTAGTTACACATCCATATAAATTAATTTAATAGTATACAATAATATACGGTTGACGTTTTATAGTTTTCGATTTAATTCTCACATAAATAATATTATGCATATCACTGTCTTCCCACAGTTATTTAACACAATTATTTCTCAAAATGTTTTACAAGCATTTTAAATGCACACATCAATATTATTAGATCCAATGTGTTTTTATTATTTTAATTCCGTTTTCGGCGGAACAATATAGTACTTACTATAATGCTATAGTGCATAATATGCAAAATGCTATAATACTATAGCGCGTGGTGCATTGTTATTAATAAAAGTAAATACATTGTAAGCTATTTGACCAGAACTTATTTCCATATTTTCATATTTAAACTTATCGTAAATTCTACAGTATAACAATATTCACATCAAATAATAAATTTAACAATTCCTTTGAGCAATATTATATACACACACACACACACGCATTTATGGTATTTATTACCTATATGTTCACCGAATTCCACTTCACCCAACGATATTTGGGACCAAAAGAAATATAGATGCTCAGAATTGAAGACGTCAGACGGTATACAGTATTGGCCGGTTTTTTTTCAAACACATCTTAAAGAAAAACATTAATATTCCTTGGTAAATATATTGAAGTGTATAGCAAGTAGTAATCGACTATGAAAAGTCTTTTTCTATTTAATGCTATTGATAACCATAATTTTTTGTGCCCATATATTATTATAATACTATTACACTATAAATTATATACCTACGTATACGTTTAAATACAAACATGTTATTCTGTTATACCCTAAAAATTACAATATTGCCTAACCTATATTTAATACAAGAACGCATATATTATAATATTATATGTGTTGGCTTATATTAAAAAACGTATCGTCATGGTTTCTTGTTCCAAATGCACAAGTTTTGAGATAATATCATAATCATCAAACGTGAAATATTACATCGATTTAGGTCGGGAGAAGGGTGCGAGTAAAATTTATTATGCTACTCATATATCTTAGAAGTATATACCTCCTACATTAGTGTTTCTCAACCTGGTGGTGGTGGGGTCGTTGACATATTGCTAGACCTAGAGGACGCAAGAAGTTGTCATCACGGAGTATAAAATTTATTATTATTGTCAAGAAAAATAATTACGTATACCATATTATTAGGTTAACACCTATAGTGGGAGGAGAAGAGGGCGTAAAATTAAAAAAGTTAGAAACTGCCACATTGGTGTCGTTTCTTATTTATACAAATCAGATAAAATAAACACGAGCACACTACACGATGCACGTATATACCACGATGAATTGAAGTTCAAACGGTATACCCATGCGATAAAAGCTTCATAAACACAGTAGCAACAGCAAGCAGAGTCAACAATCTGATGAAAAGGTACGTTGAAAAGGGAAAGTGTTGTTCGGTGATTGTGTTGTTTTTAAAATAGTTGATCAATATGACAAGGGTAAATGTCGTTTTTCTCAGCAGTGGCTGATTGTGACAGAGGCTTTTTCTATTTCACCAAGTGTCACGAACTGAGAGACGATGATAAATGTGATTATGAATGTGATATCAGTAAGATTTCAGAAGAAAAAAAATACCATTTTATGTGAGTGTAAAAATTCACATCAGGAAATAAATTATTATTATTATATTCCGAAAAAACAACATAAACAAATAAATAAAACGAAACGCATTTATAAATTCTCCAAGGGCGCGTAAACAACAAAAACTTAAGACTCGAATAATCTTTTTATGAATATATGTTTTCATATAGGTTATAGAAATGCGAAAAATATTTGACTTTTTATCTCTGAATTTTCAAACTTTATTCTGTATTTAATCGTTAAATAATATACTGCGAAACGAAAAATAACTCAAAGCTTTCCATTCTATATGATTTTTTGTAGACGCCCTCTTTTGATTGTTCAACATTATTTTCTCGCCAAAATCGTGCCAGTTGGTGCTCCCGAATTGCACTTATGGTGTGAAACATAATAATACGTGCATAGGTTTCAATTATTTTTTATTCTCTTGGGAATGTTACGTGATAACGTTTATTGTTCGTAATAAAATTACTACGAAGATTGCAATTTGAAAAAGACAATCATTAAAAATGCCCAAGTCTCTTTATCTCTGGGCGTATGATTATTTTTGTCTGTATTTAAATTATAACTATGTATAACAATACGGATCTCAATATTGTTAAGTACTGTATCTTTCGGCCGATCTCGTAATCCCTTAGAGTTAATTGATTATTCGCAATTAACGAAATGATATTAGATTCTTTTGATGATATAGGGTTGTGGATCTTGGAGGGATTATAGTCGACCGAACATTAGATTTTCGCTCACTTACGGAAAAAGTGACGTGTCAAGAGAATTTCTGCATAACTTTCGTCAGATCTCATTATAAACTTGTTGTCTTGTTATACGGAATCAAAATCCTAGGTATCGTCTCGTTTTTTTTTTTTTTAATAATTGCAGTGTGTTTGAGCGTGCACTAAACTTATTGATTACTGAATTATGCTGATATTTTACTGATTCATAAGTAGTTGATCGTCACATGATTCATGCTCGGTCAATTATAGAGGACACTTTAACTTGCAACTTTAGCTGGAAAAATATTCGAAACAAATTTATCTTTTTCAAACCAGCTTATTAATAGTCAATATTCATGCACCTATTTATTATATTACTGTCACGTATTAGTTCCAGCACTTAACTCACGTTTAGAGATTTCCTTTCACATTCCTTTATGTGTGAAACAATCCAATCATTTGAATCATGGAATTGTCAGACTAGAATCCATGAATTCTATGAATTGAGTAGATAATATGGTTTTTTGATTTGTTTATTTTCAACATTGCTGTTAAACCAATGTATATCTAAATATATATTTATCATTTTAGTCATTTTTTTAATAATCTCACTGCTATTAGTGATAAGTACTTATATTTACTTATAAGAAGGTACTTATATTTTATTTTTATTTTTGACTAAAGTTTTTTTGCGTAATTGTTATTATTTATTTATATACGGATTTTATAAATAAATGAACAACTGTGTAACTATAATTATAACTAATAGTGTATGAAATACCTACAAAATACTGATCTAATTTTTATATATGCACATA
The DNA here is from genome assembly GCA_025469195.1 of Chaitophorus viminalis. Lineage (NCBI taxonomy): Eukaryota > Metazoa > Arthropoda > Insecta > Hemiptera > Aphididae > Chaitophorus > Chaitophorus viminalis. The sequence goes on along the minus strand of JAIPRK010000090.1, from coordinate 54,232 downwards.
ATATTTGTTAACATAATATTATTATATGATATACAACTAATAAATAACTAATAAATAAAGTGTATGTGCTCCTTCAAAACACGAGTTTTCCAAGTATAGAAATTATTGTTATTTATTATCAGTTACTCAGCTATGTTCGAGTAGAATGATTTTTTATTTTATTTTTGAACTCTGTAGAGTGATTTTTATTATTTTATAAAATTTACACATTATACAACTTTACACCTAAAAGCTAAAGCACATCAATCATAGTAGCACTTGGCTTTCACGCATATATGTGAGAACATGCACTTTTTTACCTAGAACTCGCATCATAAATCTATACACTTCATAACTGATGCGTTTTTATGTTGAAAAAAAATAGTTGCCAACGTATAGCAAGCTATCACGTGCTTAAACACATATTATATAACAATTAATACTAATACCATAGTAAAAACATTGGACGACGAAAAGCGTTTTTTCTTTCAGTAATACCTACCAATTATTTAATTTTGTTGATAAATATTTTTCTCGAAGAAATATACCCAATTAGTGTAAAAAAAAATAAACTCTCAGGTATTATATATACTGAAATACATGTTTTTTTCGAACAATAATATTTACTAAAAGAATTTCAATAAAATTAAAAAAGTTCACATTTATTTTTTTCGAGTAAAGACTCAGTGTTGTTTTTGTCAGTCAGAGAAACAAGTGTTGTTTAAATTCAGACAATTATTACACTGAATTATATTACTTTGAAAAAATACATTTTAATAACTGAATTTAATTTATGCGATTATGGTTAAAAAAAATATTAAAGTTTAATAATACGATTATTAAGTTTTATTACTATTAACAGATAAGGACTATAGAATTCTAAATAAGTAATAATTTTAGTATTGTAATTGATGATTTTAATATTTTAATTAATATTTTTAATTCCTGTTACATTTTGTAAAACTACAAAAACTCTATAATATTACAGTATTATAGACATAATGATATTTAAAATATATATACTGAGTTTCATGTATATTGGCTACACAACCAGATAATTAAATTAAATAAAAGATACATTATGAAATACTACACAAGGGAACATATTATAGTTCCATATCTCAAACTATGATGTACCTAACATCAACAGTGTATTTTGAGATTCTAATAAAAATGTTTTCCTTCAAAATAAACCTTTTTTTTCAAATATTTATTACGAAATTGTGGTAAATAAATGAATAATCATCAATAAGATATGGTTTTTTGATTTATAGTCATTGATTCCAATTATTAGATCCAAAATATTATAAAGCCACTATTAATACCTCATTAAATATGTTAATATGGGTCAATATATCAAATAAAATCCTATATACTAAGATGCATTTTAAATCAAAAATTTAGTTTTTGAATTTAGAAAATGCAGCGTTAAATACAGAAGGTATTGTCTATGTTAACAAGGTTTTTATTGGTATTGCTTTTCTAACCAAAAAAAAAACTCTCTAATTTAATCGTCTATAAAGTCTAAAAAACGCATTATCATTTTCAACGCCCTGCAAACATTGTGAAAATTTAGAGGTGATTTGAATAAACTATTATTATTTTTAGTACACATTGGTGGTGTAGGTAGCGTAAAGTAGTAACTTCCAAACACTGCTTATAAGTATAGAAAAGTTTTTGAAAAATTTAGATGATATTATTTCATATGTATTATACACCCCATACGATATTAAATTATTACTATATAATAATCTTTAATCTCAGTAATCGAAAATACTTGGTTCTGTTTCAAATAACATATGCGTTTATTAGGAACAATATGAACGTACTGCGGCAAGATGCATCTTCTTGATAGTTGATAAATTGATATCGAAAACATTATAATATACAATGCTGTATAAATTAAAAAACTAATATAATACATACCCCTATTACGTGTTTATATTATTATTATTATTATTATTATTATTATTATATTATAATCTGAGTGTACATTTTTAATGACTCCGAAAGATAATTATTTTTGCTACGGACCGAATTATGTCTATATTACGACTGCGTGGTTTACAATGAAAACTATAATTATTATTTGTTCGCTAGTCAACGCATTAATATGTGATGTACGTGGTTAATAGAATAATATATCATCGTTATATTTTATTTAATTATTTACACAACACTCGAAACGTATACCTATGCAATGTATGTTTATGATAATATCGAGCTTATTTTGCTACCTGTTTGTAATAATGTACATTTATAAGAATACGCGCGCGAGTTTCCCCGCCGATTTCAAATACCTGAAACTCCGCACGGCACGCGTTGGTATAAATAGGTGGTGACGTTAATAATTCAAAAGGAAATTTAACGATTTTTCCCGCCAGTGTGTGTACGCGTTACTTTTCACGGGGATTTTCATTTCGTTGCACATTCGTGTTTGCATAACATTATCTCAGTTCACTCGTTTATTTCCAGTGCAGTTTGTTTTCTGTATCTAATAATCGGTTCGGCCGTCCCGTCTTGTCCTCTCAGACTCTCGGCCCCGGTCAAGTTATATTCGAAGCGCTCAATCCCGCAGGCAACAGCAGCAGCTGCTGGGGGCCGTCAACATTTCCGTTCTTCCGGTAAATCACAAAGCACAAAAACTTGTCTATAATATATAATATGGTCGTGTATACCCGCCCACCGAGCATTACATATTATAATATATTATATAGTATTATCTAGTACTTTTTTCACACGAGCGCAGTTGCAGAAAATGTCTTAAAACGTCCCTTTATGTACATACATGTTACTATTATCGTTATTATAATAATACCTCGTTATCCGGTGTATTTACCTTCGTGAATACCGGGTGGGTATTTAAGAGGTCGGTAAAAAAAAAAAAAAAAATTATAATACTCGTCCTTTGATTCTCTATATGCAGTTTCTCACCCCTCCTCAGTCGTTATTATTATTATTATTATTATCACCACTCGCTTTAAACTACTCTAAACAAAACGGGCGGAGCAAACATAATTAAAAAAAAAAAAAAGAAAAAAAGGTCGGGAAACGATTTTAATTGCTTGAAAACTTAGATAAGGATTGTGTCGTTATTATGGACACCACCATTATTGTCGTTCGTCACCCCGTCGTTATTCCGCGTCATCTTCTCTCGGCCGTGATCGTCGTTTCAGGCACATCACGCACTTGTCCACGGGCAGCATTTCGATGATCTCGATGCCACTGTAATTTCGTCATTGTCGTATAAGGCGTAGATGGGGAAACTTAATGCGAACGTAAGTGTTAGGGCGCAGGTCGATAAGAGACACAATCAAAACGTCATTAGTGTATAAAATACCAAATGATGTAGCAAAAAGACTACACGATTCACCGCCGCCTTAACCAGCGCACAAACGCACACACACACGCCTACACACAAACACACACACGCACACTACCCGTCCCCCTCCGGAGTTGTCGCCGGAGCTTATTGTCTAATCTTCAACCGCAGCAGCGGTGACGGCAGACATAGTCACCTGTGCAGTACCGCCGCCACCTTGGCTTTAAATTTCAAAGGCGCTTACAGCAATGTTTTCCGAAATTTAAACACCACTCGAGCCACCAACTTTATGTACATATATGTGTATACATTCATATTAAATCGTTCCACGACGATACAATGCTGTAATCAGTGGCTTTACTTGTGGTGGAGACGCGTGTAGACTAACACTCTGTGATAATATATTATGTAATATAAGCTGACGCTTTGGCACTTTCCTATTCGTTTTCAAAATGTTTTTGCCACTTAAGTCCCTAAAATGTCTTCTTCATTTCAGGTATTACTAACTCTAATCAGGTGTATACTTGGTTTGTAAATAAAATGATATCGTAAAAAATTAAACTTTTTTATTCGTTTAAACACACGTATATTGTTTGATACAATAAAGTCCACACAAACGAATAAATTCCATCGAACTGACGGCTTTCAAGCGTACTAGACTGTGTTCGAGTGTGCTTATATACTCTATTCGTAGTTTTATACTCACTCTATGCGTCGCATTAAGTTCGCTCGTGTGTATCCACCATTATACCTTTATAGGCGTTATTAAATCATATTATTTTATTAGAAACGTCGAATGGCTGCAGTAACTCGAAATTATTATTCTTGTAATTTCAAAAAGATATTACAAAATAAATGCGTTTAAACGCTTACTATGGTGTTAAGCACGTCGGAATCGATTTACTTGTTTGCTAAATCGATTTACTCCTTTCCACTCTACTGTAACATTAGTGTCTACTATTTATTAATTGGTTATCGATACTCAAAACTCTACCACTAAGTATAATAATTATAATCGATTAACACTGGTACATTTAAAAGAGACTTTAGTGTCGGATCTTGAGTGTTGATTAAGTGTTTGTTTATATTTGCATTGACTAGCGAAAACCATGTTTTTGAATATTTTAAAATTTATAATATTTGTGGTTTGTCTATGTGAGCTAACCAAATCTATGCTACTCATAATTTTATATATATTGTATATACCAGGAAAGCTGAAATAACAAAACGATTTGCACCTCTTAATTGTTGAGCTCTTAAAACTTTACCAACACCTCATAGTCAAAAATTTAATTATCTCGGAAACTTTAAATTAGTTTTTAAACTCGATTCGACATTTTTTTTTATTAATATTTTTCGACTGAGAAAAAAAAACTGAATTTATAACTCATCATACTCCTGTAGAGCACTATGAAATTCAGTATTCTTTCAAACATTTTTTTTTCTGGTAACGTATTTTTCTGACACAATATTAAAACACAACTATATATTAAAAATAAATACGTTATATATAATATGATATTATGATATACGATGTAATAATACAATATCATGTATACGTTTTACGTATATACTTAAATGACCAAACTACTTCCATAAAATCTTAAATTCTAGTATTTAACTTAAATGTAAAAATATATTTATAGTTAACACGTTAATTAACAGACTTGAATGGCTTACATTTTAACGAGTGGTTTGAAAATATTACCGAATTTCTACTTTTAGTTTTAAATTTGAACAATCAAGCGTTTACGATTCATTTCTGTGATTCAAATATTATAAAATATTAGTCTACGGAGATGAGGAGATATAATCTATTAGGCATTACATTATTAGTGAGACAATTTGGATCTATTCTATATACGTTATAACGTATATTTTATTATTATATTATAATATAATAATATTATAAGTCGTTTGATTGTTTTTGTATTTTCTTTTTATCAGGTGTCTTGGATAAGGCACAGAGACATACACATTCTGACGGTTGGTGCGTACACGTACACCAGTGACCAAAGATTTCAAGCAATCCACCATAGGTCGCACTCGGATCAATGGACACTGCACATCAAGTGGGCTCAAAAAAGAGACGCAGGCATCTACGAGTGTCAAGTGAGCACGCAGCCAGTAAGGAGCATATTTGTCACGTTAAACGTCGTCGGTAAGTGAATCACGTTGTTTTTTTATTTCATTCTCACTCTCTCTTATCTCGATTTTACCAATCACACCCGAATAACGAATGAAACCCTGATTCGTTGGTTCAATCAGTTTATGTTTACGTATTCTTGCACTAGCTGAAAAGTAAGATCATGTTCCTAATTATTATTTTTATTTTTCGAACCGTTGCGTTGCAGACGATAAACTGCACCCCTCTGACGACGACGATAGTCTACTGGACATGATGATAAGAGACGGAGATTTTACAAAAGGTTTTTATTTACAAAAGGATTACTATTGCGTGGGTTGCCTTAACATTTACTAAACGTCTGCTGAATAACATTGATATTATAACAATAATTATAGGGAACAAGAATATTTGTCTTATTTGCTTTGCGTGCCGATAACACTGCAGCTTACAAGCTTTGTCTAATATTAAAGAATAAGTAAAATAAAACTAATACTATATATATATAAACATATACTTATATAATGAAAGATATGAAAATTTTTTAAAGAGTGCAGAAATCAATAGATATCTTAACTTAGTATCTGTATTATATACGAAAACTACGGACACTATCTGTTGTGCTTTGTAAAACTCAATAAAACTCGACTAGTTGACTATATTTAATATTATGTAGTTCTTATACTTTATAGTACAGGATTAAACCCAAATTAAAGGTAGATTCTTTTTCATCGAATATCGAAACGTTTATCTATGTCAATTATAAAAATAAAAATAAAAACGTAAGCATATAAAAACCAAAGATATTGGTTTACCGCTGAAACCTTGTGGGATCGTTAACGGGTATTAAAAGGACGTGCACATTTATAGAGTATAATATAATATAGCATATAACGAAATAACAATATAATAATACATGACATAAAATACATTCACTAGCAAAAATGCATGGTTTAATGAACGGTGCAAAGAAGCCTTAGAAAAACGCGCAGAAGCAAGATTAGTTAGCACAGGACTCAAACAGAGTAATGCCTTGTCACCAGTTCTTTTCAAGAAGCGGTCGAGAAGGTGATCAGGTCAATGCCAGCACGACCAGACATGGAGTTACTATCCAATAATTACATATGCAGACGACATAGTTATAATAGGTAACACATGACAAGATGTAGAACTAATTATTTAAAGCAGGAAAGCCAATGGGTCTAGAAGTAAATCAGTATAAAACCAAATATTTAGTCATGACTAGGGGAACAAGAGATAACTCAGACCTAGTAATAGAAAACTATACTTTTCAACAAGTGGAAATTTTCAAATATCTCGGAGCAAACATTGAAATATAAATCAATACAATAATGCATAACGAAATCAAACTGAGAATATCAGCCGCTAATAAGGATTACTATGCGTTAGAAAAACTGTTCAAGTCAAAGCTCCTCTCCAGACGATGAAAGGAACGTCTGTACTCAAGTTTTTTACGGCCAGTTCTTACATACGCGTGTGAAACATGGTCGGCTACTAATGGTGATGAAGAAAAAATGGCTTATTTTGAAAGCAGAGTTCTTAGAAGAATATATGGACCTACAATCGAAAATGAAGAGTACAGAAGAACTAATTTTGAAATACAACAAATTTATCAAAAAACCAATATCTCTGCATACCTCATGACCAAACGAATTGAGTGGGCAGGTCACGTTTGGAGATCAAATGGAATTCTAATGAAAGCTTTGGGAGGGGGGGGGGAAATTAATGGAAAAAAACCTAGGGGTCGCCCTGGACAACGCTGGATAGATAGGGTTCATGAAGATCTAAATAAGTGCACATAAGGTTTATTAATAGAAGACAGCGTTAATAGAGAAAGCTGGAAAAAAGTAGTAAAGACAACAAAAGTCCTTCAAGGACCGTAAAAGCTATGGAAGAAGAAAAAGAAGAAGATATAAAATATTTTAGTTCTCTTTTCATGAGTATATCTATATGGTAGCCGTACGTAGATTGTTAATATTTTATTAATATGGTATGAAAAATGTAGAGTAAATTTGTTTATGGAATGCGAGCGTTACGTTATTATTGAAGGCCCTCGATTTCAGTTCCCGGTAACATTAAATATCCCTATCCACCACTGTGACGCCTTACATTCACTGCCATCACTAACCATGAACGTTACTCAGATTGCAGCCCACATGCTCGTGGCCGCTTTGTACTTTTATCATCGGCAAAAAGGTCGTCGACATCCCTCGACTGTTATTTTATATTTACCACCTACATCTCTGATGCCATATTCGGGATTTACGAGCGCACCCTCGTCATGGCCATCACACCGATGTGCATCGGAAAGAGCCCGGCACCGACCCTATACCCCAACCCGAACAGTTCTTATTGTCTTCCCGTCGTATAATTCGAGATGCTCCTCACGGCCTCATCCTTGCGCTCGTACACTGCACCCCGTTATCGCTCGTCTATGGAAAAATAATGTTTTCCGAAAATGTTGCTAAATGATAGTAATATATTATACCGAGACGTCGCCGCCGTCACTGGCTACAGCGTGCTGCCGGTGCGCCTATATTTTATTATTACGATTGCGACAAAGGCTAAACTTTGTTTCGGATGTACACACGTGCGCATGTCTTTATATACTGCAATATGTATAATATCGTATTTGTATCATTATAATATATACGTGTACGTTTGAAGTCTTATAAAACGGAACTTTTCTCAATGCGTTAAGTTTTTTGACGTGCAATCGTCGAAATCATCTAGATAATAATATGCTGTTGAATATTTCTCATGTGTAACTGTATTATACTGTTTTCGAAACTTATTTGTAATCTATATAGAAACGCGTTTACTTGTAGCTTAATTACGAACACACATGTTCATACGCTTGCACCACACCTGACACTCTATAGTTTTTACTTTTATCAATTAAATACAATTGAATGTCTTCGTTCGTGGATGAGTTTAATAAATTCAAAGTTGAACACTGAATGAAAATTAACGCAGATGATAAATAACAGAAAACTATTGTAAATACCAAAAAATAGTGAAGCGCAGTACTTAAAAATTATAAAATAGATATATTAATCTTCATAATTTAGGTTTCATAAAACGTACATGTAGAGATTTTCACGATGATATTGCTCTCAAATTATTATATTTTTTTTTTAGTGCGTTTTAATCTTAAATATACATGTTTAGTATGAAGAAATAATCTGTTAAATCAATTGCAATGTCTCTCGAAAGTGCAAAATAATTTTTTTGCGATTTTTATACCACCAATGCAATGTACGTAGAACTCCTCACTCAGGTTATGATAGTGCACATACATATTTTAAAATAATGCCATTAGATAAAAAATTTAAATTATAAACTTTAAAATTTCTGTTTAAACTATTAAATAATTTTATTGACTGTACAGAATTAATAGAACGTTTTAATTTCAAAATTAATCTTCATAATGCAAAATTTAAACACATATTTTATTTACCCTGTATTTCAAAAAATTAACTTTCTTTATCTCTTTCTTATATTTTGATGTCAGCCGCGAATAGCACAAATAATATAGATATCTTTCATGTTCAACACTCTCAGATCTAAGTAAATTATTATGATGTATACTCGTACATAATAATTTCTGTATCATATTGATTAATACATTTTTATAGATATATATTTTTTTTTTGTATGCAGTTTATTGTTTATATTTACTATCATATTTATAATTAATTGTTATAAATTTGTTTTATTTCAAATATTATTTAAATTGGAATTTTTATTTCTACAATAAAGAGTGTTTTTACAATAAGCTAAAATATTTCACAGCCGTTTTTTTACCTATGCACATCAGATAATTAACCAAGTATTCTTTGAGTCTGTTGCTCGTCACACACTAATCAATGAGAAAAAATTGAATTTTGATTAATTTTTCAATTATATATATTACATCTTTATTATACTAACTGCTTTTAGATGCGGCTAACATTTACCTAGTTACAGCTTACACATTCCATTCATCATTATTCCACCACTTTAGAAGTCAATTTTAATTTTAAAAAAACTATGGCCTTTGAAGCTAAAAAAGAATTCTTATAGTGAAGTTCATCATATCATCGGGTTTAAGATAGAACATAGAACTTGGTTTTTTTATAAATCAGATTTACTAGGCTAAGTGTGGATTTAATTCTGTTTGCAAATTCACTCAAAAGCAGTTTAAATTCCTCCAAATAATCAATTTAAATAGGATTGACTATCAAATAAGTTGAAAGAAGACTGTAGAAGTAATAATAATATTACCATTGGTATCAGATAATCAGACAAATTATTAAAAGAAAAACTTCAATAATTCAATAAAAAAACATATTTACGTACATGTAAATATGTATGTTTATATAAATGAAATGCATCACCTTAATATTTTTACACAAATTATTTATATCAATGCATTCAAATATCCATCCAATTTTTAAAGTCATCTTTTTAAAACTTGATGTTCTAAGCACTACTAATTTCGTACAAATGCACCGAGTTTCCAAAGTTATTTAGTAAATGTTTTACAAAAAACTTCATAAATACGTCAATATTTCTAAACTCTTTTTTTAAATAAGAATGTGTAATTACTAAATTATATCGAGATAAAAAATTACGCATTTTCTAGTTATCTTAAGATTTAAAATATATTTTTACAATAACTTGAAAAATATTTGAAAAAAAAAATATGAAGAATGTAAAAATGATTCTAAATTGTAGCAATGTTATAACACATAACATCCCTCGTTGACCTAAGAAAATAATGTTTATTTTCTTCTTAGGGTATTCATAATTTTTTTCAGTGTTTTTCTGTTAATATTTTATAGATCAAAAATGTATGGAATAGAAGATGTTCCATTGTCATACACAACAAAAGCACTGAAAATTTAAATCTATTTACTTCGATAAATTCCTAAAAAAGTTGTCGAGTACTCTACTTGCCTGTATACATTTATATCTTCAAGATATTATATTATTTGATATTCAAATTTAAGTTATTGAAGGCGTACGTTTGTTAATAATATAAACAAGGAGCAAAAATATTTACTCCCGAATGCATATTGGTACATAATGGTTTAAAATGTTTACCTAATAACCTTCTGTTTGTTCACAAATGTATGAACTAAACTTACGTTTAATAACGAAATTTCTTTGAGTAAATTTTAGTAACGTTTTTCAATTATCCATTCAACCACTTTTGCTCAAGTATAATATGTATATAGTTTATTCAAAAGCAATCAAAATCGCTCATATTTAACTCACTCATGTTTATAATTATCTTAAGTGCTTTCCAATATTTAATACATAATAATGTAGTATTTATGGACAAATATATTTACTAGTCAACTGTCATTATGAATATTTAATGCTCAATATCTGAAAAAATGTATAAAAATTATAACACGTTTAAACTGAATAATAATAAAAAAAAAATATAGTGCACACTCAGCTAAATTATTACTACCTATTATTATACTGTTATCGTTTGTGGGTCGATTTTATTAGAAATTTATATTCACCTAAAAAATATATAATATAAAGTGTTCTTTACAATTCTGGGTATTAGAATTGTGTAGAAAAATGTATTATAGTTTCTTTGATTTATTTATTTTTTTCAAAAACAATACTTTTAACGTTTGAACTTTGAATAATTTAATTAAATTCATAGTGTAAAGTTTTTTTTAAAAAAAAAACAATGTTTTATAAAGTCAAAACAATAAAAATATGTTTATATTCATGATGAAAATTGAGTACTTTGGCAGTTATATACTATGTGCTGAAGTATACGAATTTCACCAGAAAAATATTGTGTTAGACGTTTAATTAATAATTAAATTACTTAAATATGGTGAAATTCAGACGACACATGTTATTGCATAAGTATTGTGGATACATACACTGATTTAATAATAGTATCACAATAAATTGCGTGACCGTGAAAATATCAACTAAAAATTATTTCTAATCTAACCTTTAGGCGAATTATGACAAAATTACACAAAACTAACACAAATTAATATTATTACTATAATAGTATTGAACTTAATGTCATTACTAAATACGACTACCTTGTGTATTATTTCGCAGTACCGTCGGCTTCGATATCTGGAGGACCGGACATACACGTTAACGAAGGAAGCACCATCAACTTAACTTGCGTTGTGAAGTTTAGCCCAGAGCCACCGGCCTACATATTTTGGTACCATTATGACGAGGTATGTAAAAAAATTAATTCATAATTATTTATAACTAATACGTATTACGCACATTGGCGGGAAGTGCTTTTCTCACATTTACCAATAACCCTCCTTCCAACCAAAATCAAACAATGTATTAGTATAACTTGTGATATCCATAACACGATTATATTATGTTAAAATTATTAACTTTGTCTAGGAATGTCAAATAATTTCGCCTAGTAATGTACCACTGATTTTATCAGTATATTATATCGGTGAACCGACCGACGTTGCTACAAAAACGATATATTATTATTATTGCGTATTATTTAGAGTTTATATTTTACAGAATGTTTAGTTACACTCGTTTAATTACTCAGTTGATTCAAATGACGTTTCTTATCTCTTTCCTAGCTTTTATACACATGTTGTTAGCATAGATATAAATATATAATGTTAAGTGTTAAGATTTTTCTAAATTACTATTTAAACGTTCCAATGTCAAAGATATTAAACTATTAACGTCAACATTTAATGCATTCTATACGTATACTTTTACACGCACATTATTATATACTTGTCGTGGGAACGAAATTTTATGACAATCCAAACAAAGATTAAAAATAGTCTTATGCTAAGATATTCTCTTGGTGTTACCGCAATTGTTATTTCTACCGTTCTATAACCTATATGGAACTCACGTGCAACTGTATAAACGTTTACCGATCACAATGCAGGCTGTCAACTTTTATTAAGAAAAGTCATACCTGTATTACTTTTCTGTCATTCATATCGTTGTGTTCGCAGTAATATCCGTCTCCATTATGTTCATGCCACAGGTGATTACCCATCTCCATCACGTTTAATCTTCGATTCCATCGCACGAGATATAAACGTGTACTTTATCGATCCTCTATCACTCTTGGATTGTATTTTCTTCCGATATATTCGTATCTTCTCCATACTATGCACTTCAGCTTGTTCATATTCACTTTATACTATATTTACTTACCTACTCAGAAATTATTTTTTACTGGAAAATTACTCGCTGAGCATTCTATTTGTACATTTTTTAATTCCTTATTATTTTATTCAAGGTTCTACAAATCATATAATTTTAAATAATCTTAGCATTTTTTTTTTTCCATAAATAGAAAAAGGCGGCTTTTAATGAGAAAATAAACATTAAATATCTTATTTACCCAAGTAGATTTTATATAGAAGTATGTGTGTGTGTGTGTGTGTGTGTGTGTGTGTGCGCGCGCGCGCTCGCGTATTTGTCTGGGTGTGTCACAATAAATGCTATTACTATTGCTTTACGGCCAACCCACAAATATTAAACTGAGTTCACACTACATTTCTTTCGGCACTGGACGTCGAATTTCTTATGTCCTCGCTAAAAGTAAATAAACTTTCACACTCCACTTTAACCTCTCCGTCAGGTTGTATGTTCGTATACACGCAACAACAGTAATACAGCATATACTTCAATAATACCATAATAATACCTCCAACGAGCAGTGCACGTAAAACGTACATAACTAACCGGAAGTTTTTTTTTTTTTAATAATACCAAACGTTTCTCAACTATATATAAATCCAACACACACACATACACACACACACAATCATGCCGAAATTAGTGTCGACACTTTTAATATATAATTACGCAACGTGATAACCCATTTTTCTTTTTCACACCCTCACACCAAATATTTGGAATTACAGGTCTCCTTAATCCTTCCCTTCTTAATCCTTCGTTGTCTTACATTATTTTCTATCATAACCTAATTCAATCGGATTTTCTACTTTTCTGTTTTCATCTTCCACTCTTTTTACTTTAATATCCATAAAAGTGTTTACTACTTCTAGCTAAAACCTATACAGAATAATATGTTAAGATCCTCTATATTCATTTTACTACATTTTAGCCATAGGTAACTTATTTATTATCATATTATTATGCGTGCTTCCTACTTTGTATTTTCTATCCACTCTTTTGCACTTTTATCTCTGCAACACATATTCTCCATTCAGTCTTAAAGTATACTGAGTTAGAACCACGGCAAATCTAATTTTCTTTATTGCTATCATATCTAATAAGCGCTGATTCGGTCACTCGAGAGTCGAAAACAACAATACGCGTAATACTCTTCTTCACAATATATTTCAGCGTGTGCGTGGTGGAAAATTCAAAACAGTTATATCTAAGATTATTTTCTCCCTATTGTTTTACTCCTAACTATGTCTCAAAAACCCTTTTGCAATCCCAGGTCATCATAATAACAACAATATAAATATTACATCACGTAATATAAATATATGAAATTATGATCAAAAAAGTCTAATCCATATATAAACATAAAATAAAATAAACACTGGCCTATAACTACCCAATAAGTAATCATTTAAAGAAAGATAAATTAATTCTTGAAATTATTACTTTCCTGTCTTGATTGTCATATATTTAACTCTACCATAAATAAACAACAACTCTTCATTCTGCATACAATATGTGATGGGTATGTATGTACATATGTATATATACAATGACGTATTCATAAGTGGGTTTGAGGAGTTAGACTCCCCCCCTCCCCATCATGGACCTGAAATGGTAAATAAACTTTTATATGAAATACAGTTTTTTTCTCAAACATTTTTATATAATTAAAATTTTGACTTGAAAATCATACCTATTCAGTTAGTATGAATTTACTATACGTACTTCACTATTCTTTCATTGAATTCCTAAATCATTGTAATGAAAATGACTATCCAAATGTACAAATATTTTTAAAAATTATTACAACCAACAGCTACTGCAGAGAGGTAATTTTTAACATTGAGACGATTAAAATCAAACTCTGAAACACCCTGGTAGGAAACCGTTTAAATGGATTAACTCAGTTGAATATTTATAGAAAAATCGAAATCAATCCAGAATAAATGTTCGATGATCTAACTAAAAAAAAAAAAAGAAAAATGTATTTGCTATTATATTCGGTAACAACTATTTTAATTCAAGAAATTTAACCATGTCTTTTTTTATTGATAATGTTAACATTCAAAGATTTTTTTATAAGTTTAATTACTAATACTTAAATTAAAAAAATAATAAATAATTTGAAAACATTTTGAGTATTTAATTTAATTTATATTTTTCAGTTATAAATGCTTCTTTGTAAATTGATTAATATAATTGTTTAACAAAAGAGTAATTCTCCACTAGAAAATAAGTTTACATTTTTTGAACCCCTCCCCCCCCATAAAAAATTTTTAATACGCGCCTATATACGTATAATTTATAGGTTTTAAACCATAGTGTATAGTGTGTACATACTATATACATAGTGTATGGCTGTGAGAGACAGGGTTGGAAATGATCCGTTCTAAACCTGATTCAAGGTGCGTAGGTATACTTTTTGCGTATAGTTTGTATGTGTATGCGGATTATACATGCGTTTTGGTCGTACGAAGAGAAAGTTAGAGAAAATTTTAGATTGCGGGATTATTATCGTTGTATGGTTAATAAAAGTTTTGATATTTTAATCATTATTCGCAACCGAGGAGGTCCACGTGGCTACGTGAATTGCTCCGTCAACGCATTATAGTATAATATTATGCACACGTGTTATATTATACTGTGTTCAGTATTCTGCTGTAGTATGATAGAATAACGCTATAACTATACATGGCAGACAGCGCGTGCATCGTAGATCTATCATAGTCTATTATAAACCAACCTGAATGCGACCATTAAAACATTTCTGGTTTATTAAAGTTCCTTTTCAGACAAGCTCGGATCATGATTCCGACTCCAATTGGCATAATATCATATATTTATAAATCACTGACTTTTGTTGTATTTTTTCTTTATTTATTATATATATATATACTAGTTTATTATACTAGTAGAAACCAAATTGAAAAGGTATAATGTAAATTCTTAAACTTTGCTCCTAGAATACTTCATATTGAACATAGACCTGATGATTATGAATCGGTGCGTAAATTACTAGGACTATCAAATCTAACTGACAGGCATATTGCAACTAACCATGAAGCCCGTTCTGATATAAAATAAATAAATAAATATTTAATTAGATATTTATTAGTGATATAGTTAAATCCGCACCCTAGGATATTCAACCCATTTGTAAATATACAAATATAAACGTACAAAGTAGAACATACAATAAAAATACTAAATAATTTACCCAGAGAACAAAGAAGTATCAATGGAGTGATTAATTTTAATGGTTGTATCGCAATCACAAGTTATGTAAATACCACGACTTCATTAAACCCAACCAAATATTTCTATTTTCAAAACCAACTTTAATGTGTAATGTCAATAATAAAGTACAGCATATTTCAATAAATTCTATATTCACAATTTCAATAATTTTAGTCGATGAAAATTAATAAAAAATTAATATTTAACCAGCCACCATATTTGCACCATCTATGCAACATACATTATATTCGTACATAGTTAAAATAACAACCAATTGATACACTTCAATGATTCATCTACATGTATCGAACTATATTTTAAGATATATCATTATTATTATTAATTATCATAGACAAGGAAAATACAATTCATTTGTCAATTTATGTTTTTTTTTTTTTTTTGTAAATGTAAAAGAATATAAAGAATATTTAATTCACAATATATTGCAGTATAAAATAATATAACATAATTGTTAATTATTAATTTATAGTTATATTTTTAACTAAAAAAAAAGAACGGATGAGCCTCGCTTTGCTGTACAGTTGGACACCTCATTTATAGGATAGATCATTATTACAATGGATTTGTTAAATTTGAATGCAATGATAGGTATCATTGTATACGAATAACGATTCTGAACGGAGTTCATATGTCTAAAATGTGTATATAATAATATAGTATTTTATATTTAAATTGAATTTAATGCAATTTCGTAAAAATTTAAATTTCAAACGGTCATAAAATTTTTCTTTTAAGTCTGGTAGAAATTTTTTTATATATTTTTGAAGATAAGCTTATGGACAACCTAGTGTTAAAATTTTGAACTTTAAGTATAAGCAGAAAAAAATTTATGAATTCTCAACCACAAAATAACTTGCAAATTATCGCGATTTTAACATATTTTATACAAATTTGAACTTTATTGGCTTATAAAAAAAATTTGAGTGAAACCATCTCCGATATTTTTTAGTTATAATTAGTGTAACTTATATTTAATCTTTTATTACATTTTAACGAGTTTTCGGACAGCCAAAAAAATTTTATAGATATTTAAAAAAAAAAAACTCACAAAAATCGAAAATTTAAATCGTCTATAAATAAGTCAAAATATGTCAAAATACTTTGAAAACATAACCATGTATAGAAAACATCAATATAAAGATATGGTAAAAATTTCAAGTTGTTGCGGTTTTTCGTTTTTGAGTTAGAGCATTTTAAAAAAATGTAGTTTGTAAAAGCGTGATTTTGCGTAAAATTTCCTGTTTTTTTCGTAATTTTTTTATCGTTTTTTTCGATTTTTTCAAAAAGTATTAAAAAAGTTGGATTTTTGACTTACCTAAGTACCATCTACATTCACTTTCTTTCAGAAAAGTTGCTACTTAAGAAAATCGAAGCATTTTTACTACCAAAAATTGTGTCCTCAGACACAAAAAAAAACACATTATTGTTAAACTAATAGATTCCATCACTCCGTTCAGAATCTAAAACAACCATGAATGTTAGAAATTTTATGAATTTGTATCAAAATTAATAACAAAGCAACAATTATCAGCAATTAATTAGGTACTTATCTGTTAAGTAACTGTTACTTAATAACTTATTACATTCTTAAAATATGAGATGCTAAATCGTAGAATCTTTTTCTGTGCTAACCTTTTAAACTCGTAATAAAATTAATAATTGACGTATCAACAATAATTTAACTAAGCTAACTAACTTCTCCTAAAGTTATCAATACTAAACGGATTTATTTAAAAATCATAAAATGGATACTTCTGAAATATAATGCTATTACATTAATATGATAATTTGTATATATTATGCTTTGGGAACAAGAAAATTACATTTTAATTACATTTTCACCAAGGGTGTTTAGTAGGTACCTATTTAATAGATCGGATATAACATTTTACTTACCATTTTTTCTACTGGACTGCGGTTGTATTTTTTTTTTCTCTCGTATACGGGTGCAATATCTATGCATATATTCGCTCGATAGAAACATTATACAATTTACATAATTATATTAACTAATGAACTACAGATATCTTTTTGTATACTATGTAGTATATTGATATCGTACACGCGACGCAAGTGCTTACGCGTTTCTAAAAAAAACGGTGCAATAATAACTATGTTTTTAATTGCAGATGGTAAATATTTAGTTTAAACATTTAAATAAAATGCACTATCTTCGAATAGGTACGTACTATATACAACGGTGGCAGTGGCAGCGTGGTGATAAACGAACGTTTTAAAATATTACTAAGGGACGCGCGTTTGCGAGTGAAATAATTGTATTCAAAAAGCTTACATTATTTTCGCACCACACATATTTTTATAATAATATTGTGTACGGTATCTTTAGAATCATTGTGCGTGACAACTCAAAAAAAAAAAGAGAAAAAAGCGTGTAAATAATATAATAACTCAATGGCGTAACACAATGGTCTCTTTTCGCAATTGTTTTGCACTCTACGCAAATTCATTATAAATAGAAAAACAGAAGAAAAAAAGTAGGTATGCTGTAACATGTGTACCACGCGATATTTTTTTGCTTCCTTTGAAACCCAAGGAAAAAAACACTAAAAACGGAATCAAAAACATTGTTTTTATTGCTACTCGCATTAACCATTTCTACTATAGGTATGCACACGCACACCCGGAAACATATATTTATGGGATGAAAGGGATATGGATTTTAAATCCTCTGTCTTTTTATTAATAATGTCTATGGTATAGGTACAAAAGTCTTCGTTTATGCCATATTCCTCTGACGTAGCATGTTGACTTTCTTCATTTATGTGCGTGTTTATCATGAGATAAAATATTGTTATGATTTATTACCATGGTACCACAGATATAAAATAATTACGGGTAAATGTAGAAATTACTAATTTTTATGAATACCAAGTATCTTGGAATCCAAATCTTAAAACCCACTTCTTACCTCGTAGATCGATGATTTTATATAATATATATATATATATATATATACGTTTTTGGATTTTTCGAAATGCTAGAAAAATCTAAATAAAATAAAAGGTTAACAATAACAATTAACAGTGGCGCCGAGCCCCTTAACAAGTGCTGTTAAAACAATAGCTTAAATGGGGTGGGTGGTCCTAGGTCCTTAGCCCCTAATGGTCATAAGGATCTAGGACCTAGGAATAATAATTCAGGTAATCAATGATATTATAGATACAAGCCAATATGGTAAAAATACTGCAAAAAGCTGCTCATAATATAGCGTAGGTATTATAATAAATAGCCCTCACGGATTTGGTTGAGAAATTTTTGATGGGTGATACCTTCTGAAAATAAATTTGACTACAGCACTATTTTTAGAACTTGGCGCTGCTGATAATTACCAGGAAAACAAATAAAGTATGTGGCAAACTTGTTAAGGAAAAATTCTATAACTTTCAAATCGTCTGCAGTGGTCATAAATCTATGTATTTTGAATTTTTTCTCAAAACGATACGATGAATTTTCTATATTGTGTTCAATTAAACTATTATAAATGTAAATTTTTGAATATTTTAAATTTATTGACCGTATAATAAATACGCAGTTTCTGATAAAATTCGAAATCCACTACTACACACACGTCGTCTTTCACAATCCAAAACACCGTTTTTTGTGATCATTATAATATGTTGATGACAATCTTTTTTTCGCTCCGATAATAATTTAAGTTGTCGAAATCTTTAGTTTAATAACGGCCTCACTTGGCTCACCACCGCGCGCCCGATATCATTTCGATTTATTATGTGGTAGGTACATGTAAAATAATATTATACTCGACGACGACGAACGGTAAAACCACATTTAATCCACCTGTGAGTGTATATATATATATATATTTATATATTACGTGGCTGAGGTACATGCATAAACTATTTGATGGTCGGATCTTCCGAGAACATAAAAACGTCTTGTATTTCACGCAAAACTTAGCAATAACAGTTTAATCTCCGGGTGACCCAGTTTATTCCCGTGGTAAGACAAGGCATGTTTACATCCCCTGCCGAATAAGTGATGGATAATGTTTTGAAGATTAACTGTATACTGTTGTGGACTGTCTGTATTGTTGCCGAGTCGTTTTGTAGCCGTGGAAAAAAAATCCACCAAACGTATATACGCACCCCATGGATATTTTCGAATAAAAATTACGTAATATTGTGCATAAAAAGCAATTTAAATCGCATAACGTACGTTGTATTATTATAATAATATTTATTATTACGACATGTACACATAATGTACAATAGTCAATATAAGTATAATTTCATATATTTTTTTGGTCTCGGAACATTATAATACCTACTGTATATTCGTTCTCGAAATTGGCCGGAAGATACGAGATCAGACGCAATTTAATTTTCTTTTAATATAAAAAATAATAATAATAATAACGTTTATATACAAAATTACTGATGAAAAGTAAATGTATTTTGTGTTGCAGACTTTCATTTAATTTAAACATTTCTCAACAACTTCACAAATTAGTTTCGAAAAAGTGTATATATACTCAGCAGTCAGCTACTTAAAACTTATAAAAACAATATTTTATACAGCTATGTGCATAACATATATAACATATATATATATATATAGGTAATGTATGTTATTATTTTTTGTGATGTTATAACTCTTCAAATAGCTCGAATACAAATTCATTGTGGATACTTCCAAACGTGATTCTTTGGTGGCGTCCAAACAATATTGCGTTACGGGAAATTTTTCAGACGAGAAGTAGATTACACTATTAATTACTCTAAGTATAATCTCGACCGAAAATGAATTTCGATGGATGCTTTGACGGAAAAAAAAACATAATAATATTTTATACTATGGACAACCCAATAAGCCACTTATAACGTATTCAAGATTCACCGAAGTTATTGTCGATATTATTGTACACTAAGCCGTAAACTTTTCTTCGAGAACTTCCAAATGGAATTCATGAGTATATATATATATAGCTAATGCAAAAGTTATCTCATACATAACAACTTGTATCAACTCACATTTTATGCAAATTCAATATAAATTATAATATTGTTTTCTGACTTAGCGTTTCACGAAAAAATAAAAACAAAGAATAATAAAAATGTTATGTATGAAATACATAAATATAATGGAATTGTAGATTCAAACTCCAGAAATTCATACATGTGTATTGTGACCCTTTTAAAATATTTACGATATGTATTATGTGTATTGCTTTAGGAATTTACCAAAAACTACATACCCACTCAGTAAACTCGATGTATTGTTTTTCGAAAAATGTATTTACATTCTCGACTCCCAGGTATTACTATGCTTATTTATCGAACAATATTATCGAAATTCCAAATAATTAACAAATTTCATTTGTATTAGGGGTAGGAGAAAATCAAAAATTACAATTAATATAACATCGAATATTTTAAATTTACAAATAATAGCTTCAACGACCAATTATGTATTTAAGCTATTACTAAAATCATACGTTATTTCGATGGAAATCAATTGAACGATATATATTTTATAAATATACAATATAATAATAAGTACAAAATGTACAAAATGTACAGATGAAAAACATCTTATTTTTCCTCTTATATGCACAACCGTGCAAATTTTCATTGACTCTGAAACTCTGCTTATCTATGTGGTTGGCCAGCCTGTTCCCTAATTCGAAATCCTGGATCTATTATGCTACAAATTTCGAATAGAACTAACGTGAATAAGTCATACTTATGATAACTATATAGATCAGCCATCATCTAGTGGCAGTCACTATAAAAAAAAAAATAGAATTCAGTTGATTGCCGTTGATGCGTGCTACTATACTACACAATATGTGCATTTATCGTAAAATATCACGTTGCGGAAATGTCTATCTTTTTGAATGACACTGAAACTATATTTAATACGGAATATGATGACTTATTAAAGTTAATTTTTTTAGCATTATTTTCTTTGGCACATTAGAATATCACTAAAAGTCACAATGTTAGGAGTTAGTTTACTTATATATAGGTATTCGTATCCCCTGTTATTTAAACTTTGAGATACAACCGTGGTTAAGTATTGAACGTGATTCAAACAATGTTTAAGACCCTTTTGAATATTCGAATTTTAAACATCATAAAACTGCAAAAGTCTTAATAGAGTTATTTTAGTTGTTACGTTAAAATAGTATGCAAGTTTTCTTATATCTTTGATGTAAAATTGTGCGTTACTAATTTTAGTTATGCAAGCTTTTTTTGTTAATTTCAAAACATGAGTTTAAAAGGTTATAATATTATTCACTGAAATAAATTACTTAATGTTATTACTTGGTAAATGTTAAACGCTTAATTTGAAATGTAATATTTTTCAACGTGCACCTATATAACTATACTTATATCTAAAAGTTCTTAAATAAAAAATACTTACGATCGAATATTTTTTATAATCATTAACTCTTTAAAATAATTTTTCTTCCTCGGAATTCAATAGTTTACTAGTTTACATATCTATTTCATCTATTCCACAGATTATTTTTCTAGTCTGTGCCGTTGGTACCAAACGGATAATCTTTTTAAGTCAAATCCTAGATTTTTTCTTGCACAGGATGTAACTGCAGTAACACTGACTACTGACGATTCACCGCTAATGCTTTTAAATTATAGTTATGTAATATTATATAATATTAAGTACTTCCTCATGACTTTTCAGAAATACTTGTACAACTAAAACTAGTGTAAAGCCGACTTAATTTTCGACTTGATACTAAAGTGTCTCTAATATACTGACTGAATTATATATAGTATAATATAATATGTATCACTAATATTTGTAACATGTATTCAATACTTTTGTTGGTATTCAATCATGTATAAATACATTTATTATTAGGGGTCATAATATTATAAATGAATAATTGAATAACTAAATAGATTTTAATTTTTATACAAAAACGTTATAACAGCATTTATAATGAAAAATGTATATTTTGAATCCATATTGTTAGTATAATAACTCACCTGGTTTTTACGAGCAAGATTAAAATTTGAGTAAATTACACCATATTTTTAAATTTTAGCTCGCACCTTTGAAAATGTCGGGAACGAGTTCCTATACGCAGTATTCCTATCCATGCGTGTGCCGCTTTTCTATAACTGCATGTCTATATAATATTACGTGTAAGCGTGCCGATATTGTTTTTGTGTGTTATAAAAGACTCTTACACTTTTCTAGGTAATCAGCTACGACTCGGTTCGAGGCGGTGTGAGCGTGGTAACCGAAAAAGGAGACGTGACGGTCAGTTATCTGCTCATACAAGACGCGGTGCAGGCAGATTCGGGAAAATACTCGTGCAACCCGTCTAATGCAGACGTTTCCAGCGTTGTAGTACACGTCTTGAATGGTGAGTTTTCAAAACAATTTATTCACTAGCAGTCAAATGCAACAAATGATTTCACAACAACAATCTTAGAAGATTATTGAATATCCTATGGATTTGTATAGCATCTTACAATATTATTACTAAGTCATGGATCTTTTTCAGGGATGATAGGGGGGGGGGTTCTCAAGAGGGTAACTCAATATTTAAAACAATTTTTCAATTTACTCATAATTTACGTGTATTTAATTTTAATTTGATACAGACAAATACTTATGATTTATTGATAATTGTATAATTTGATATACTAGCTACTCACGATTATTATGTTATCGCTATTGTCGTTCCTAAGAAAAATTCACTGATACGCCATTAAAAAAAGTTGCAGTTTTATATCATCCCATTAAGGGAACTGTAAGCCATGATTTTCTGTCTGTCTACCACATGCGCAACATAGGAATTTAGACGTTTATGGCTTCCAATCTCCTTAAATTCTTTACAAACTAGAATAACATTGTTCTTATTTGTTATCAAAACAATTGAACTAAAAGGATACACTTTTTTTGACTTCGTGTCGTTCAATAAAGTATTCGCAAATATTTTAAAATAATTTAACATAATAAAATAATGTGCTCGGGGCGGGGGCAGTTACTTCTTGGCAATGCCCTCTTGTAAATCAAATAATAATAATAATAAGTTATCTATTATTATAAAAAACAATAATCACTAGTCACTATTACACCTCGTTCAAGTTGTTAACTTTAACAGGCTAGTGTCTGAACGATGTTTCACAAAGAAAATTCACGATAAATGTTGTATATTTGTCATAATTTTAAAAAGGGCAAACGGCATCAATTTTTGGAAGAATATTGTTCAATAAAGCAGTTAATTATTTGTACTGATTTGGAATAAGGGAGTGGATAAAATACTCGATTTGAATACACCAAATAATGATTTAAAAACGTGCATCCATGGAGTATACTTTTACAAAATACAATACTATTATCATACAATTTGTTTTAGATGCAAAATAATTTTCATTTTTTATCAATACTCATCGAAGTCTATTAAGAAAAAAAAACATGTAATGTATAAGAATAGTGAAACTGCGAAATTGTATGGTTGGAAACGAGTATCCGAAAAATGTAATTGCCGATAAAATCCACTCCTTCGGTATCTCGACTTAACTAAACCAGGTTTATAGATTGCCGCGTCCTGAATGCTGAATTCTTTAACATTTTAGACCGTCGTCAAATATAATGAGTTCGGTATAAGACTTTACAGTAAGTTGTGGTTAAAAGTGTTTTGTATAAAATCGAGTTTCCATCCTCGACTTCATACCTCTTAGCCATGCTTACTGATCAAAGTGAATCCAAGACACACATCAAACGCGTCGTTCATAATTAAGTTCTTACCATAAATTATAGAATATTCTGAAATCAATGTCTTTCCTTTAAGTATTAAATTTGCGCGTTCCTCCTAGTTTCTTTTAGGGAGAGGGTTTCTTTAGAGTAACTGTATAATATGCATCAACCTTCTCGCTCAATATACAATTCTTCAGAATAATTCACCCCTCCCCCATATTTTTGCTCTCGTTCAACCGCTTAAATTGCATAGAAATAATATTGTACTTGATAAATTTTATGTAATTCTTTGACTACATGTTTTTTTTTTCGCAGGCGAAAGTCCGGCTGCCATGCAGACTGGTTCGGCCGGCTTGTCCAACAGTTCCATCACGATACTATGCGTGATGATCTTGAGCTGGACATTCACCCGAACCGACGATCAGCTTAGATAATAAACACGTTTTTATCGTTCCTGTTGTACAACAATTAATGTATCATACATACAAAACGTGTGTGTATTATATGTTATTATTATTATAATATGTTCCAACAACAAAACTAGGGGGAAAAAAAATTTAAAAAAAAAAAATTGAAACTTGTGTGGCCGCGTGGGCTCGAAGAAGCTCACGCCTACACTGTATGATAATATTTGTTGCCCTGTGCATATTACGAGATTATACCTAGCGTGCAGGGTTCGTGTGAACCGAGTTGGCACGAGCACGAAGTATTTTATATACATACCATAATATGTTGTATTACTACACAATCTGCGCGTGTTCTCAGCTAAATGTACGGTTGTTTTTAGCAATTATTGTAAAAAAAATTAATGTTATTACGGTTATACATTATATAGATTATATATATATAGAATGTTGTGGAGGATTTTTCTTCCACGCCTGCAGCTGATTTGTTTGGAGCATCTTAAACACGTCCTCGTTGTTGAGTTGAACATGTTATTATATTAATAATATGATAATAATAATAATAATAATATAGGAAACGGCCTATTGTTTTTTTCCATATTATATAACTTTTTCTACAAAAATATTCAATCGTATTATTTCCATGTGTGTGTAAATAATGAATAATATTACATTGATTACTTATGTTATATTATTATCTACCTGAATGTGCGCACCATCGTTTTCGTTGTAACGTGTTACTCTGTATCGTATTGTTATGTCGTTTCGTTATTGCACCGCCATCGCTATTACCACTTGCAGATATTTAATATAGTAATAATAATAATAATAATAATTGATGTTGGGTCGACGGGTGACCATGTTTATTTAATTTTTAATTTTTACGGTCAAATTAATAAGGGGAATTACGCGAGAAATGTCTTTTGGCCCGAAAAAAGAATAAAAACAACGAATTATCGTTCTATACGATAAACAGTAAACACACACACACACACACATTCACACACACATTATAGATACATCGTCACTTGCTATAACTGTCTACCCCAATATAATATGCAGTGTTGTGAAGAAAAAAAACGTTGACATTTTACAGAGACATTTTTGAAAAATATACATTTCGAGTACAATATTTTAGTCTACCATTTTGGATTACCCACAAATTCTTAGAAAATAAGTATGTTCTATATTACTGTATTGATTTTTAAACAAAAGTATAACATATTATAGAGGTGTTATTATAATATTAATTATTAAACAATATTGCATACAATACCAGTGTTATATCGTATCCACTTTGTCAAAAACGTAAAATATTTTTCCACTATAAGTCAAAATGATTACAATTAAAAAAAAAAAATAATAATAAAAATTAAAAAAACAAGCAAAATAAATAGGATTCAATTCGACATTGGTAATAAGTGTTTAACGCAAAACGTGACGAATATAATATTAAAAAATACTTTACACAGCACTGCTCAGATTATAGTATATATACACCAATACACGGTACTCGTATTATACAATCATAACTGCAGTGACTTCACAAGAATATTGCGTGGGCAACAATATTATAAATATACAACCTTGCATTGTTTGTGCAAACACGTGCGTGCAATGATTTATGTACCTATAGTAAAGTGTTATACATTATATTATAATATTATTCAATAATATCATTGCGATCGCTGCGAGACGCTACGTGGGTCGATGATTGACGAGCAGCAGTGGTCATTGGCAAATTATGCATCGTTTATTATCAAAAATTTTCGTTCTGTCGGAATTCGGTTTTTTCACCCCCCTTCCCCATGCATAATATTTAACCGTGTACGCAAGATTTGTCAAAAATAATATTATTAATACGGCACGTGGACAATGGCAATTATGGCGCGGGTGTCGTGTCCGCGTACAAATTACGTTACGCTCGGGACATTATACGCTTTTGCATCGGTGTATAATAATAGTATACAATATATATCTATATACAGTGAATACGGCGGAGGATGATAGAAATTAACCATTCGTGACGGTTCGAAACCGATAAATTAACAATATAATGGATAGAAAATGCGAAACATTATACTTTTTGCGAGTTATAAATATAATATCGTAGTACGCCTGCTTGTCCTGCGAAAAATGTGAATTTGCAAACTTCAAACGACTGTTGTACATTATAAATTATAATAATAACAATAACAACAACAATAATAATAATAATAATAATAATAATAATAGTAATAATCCGTTCACGATTGAAAATGTATAGAAATTAGAATTGACCCGTTTCCAATAATATTGTAAAATCGATGAAGACTCTCGTGCTACTGTATACTATAAATCGACTGTACCTCGGACATGAAAGTTTTTTTTTATCTTAAAACCATTAACTTATATAGGGCAACTTTTTTGTGGAAATTTATTCATATTATGATTTTTATAGGTTGAAAACAATTTAGTGTTATATTCAATTCGTATTCAATACCGTGCATTAAATCGTTTTAGTTACATGCTTACGTGTTTAAATCGTGGCCGTTTAAAATAATGGCAAACTTTTAAATTGAAATATGATTTCATACTTTTATTCCATTTAGGTGCACTGACTAGGATATTGAATACATTCTTTTAAATTAAATTAATGTTTAAATGTATGCATACGGTAAAATTATCCTGATAAAATGTTTCCAACTAAAATAATTCCTAATTGTTTTATTATTGAGTACGTTAAAAACTATGAATTGAAAATAATAAAAAATTATTACTATTACTTTACACTGAATATTCCTTCAATAATGTGCACCATATTCACTAATATCTGTTTAATACATTTAGTCCATAATGCGTTCAACAACTTATACACCAAAATATATTTTTGACTTAATCTTCTCTTATACCCCTTACATATTTCAGAAACAAACATACTTCATCGGATAAAATGATAACAGTCATTGGTTCATGATCCATATTATACTTGCTGAAAACGAAGTGTTTTTCAACAGCATTGAATATTAATATAAAAAAACATTCTTACACACATGACGATGACGTATAGTATATCGTACGTTCGTACTGTATTATTTCGTTATGGGTTTTGTAAAAATCGACACCTCTAAACGTCAGTCAAAATAAAAATAATGATTTTCGAAAATTAATGCAAAAAAAAAACCAGCGAAATAAAAAAAAACTAAACCGTACACAATACGCATGTAAAATCAAACATGTTAAATCGACCACAACACTGCGCAGATAAATAAATGATAGATGCATAACCGTTTAAAACCCCATTAACAAACGCACTATCGATGCCCTTAATGAACATTTTCGTTTACCTATTGTTTAATGTTTACAATATTATTTTCAATACTAACTCTTGGTGTACGCGCATCTAGTCATCGGGATGATTAATTATGAATTTATGAACGTTGTGCGATCCAAAGATCTGGAACGTACACTGCGGGCACAAACATGCAATTTAACTACAACACGGTAAAACAACTTATAATAGGCACCGTGTGTAGGGAGCAACTGTGCAATATATAGTGTGTTTTAGACGTTTTAGTGCGTACTTTATGTGTCGTTTTGCGAAGTACCAATAAGGTAAAATTTACTCGTCAATTGAGCGGAGCAAAAGCTAATCGAATCGCGTTACAGGATTTTGTTAAAAACACCCATCTTCTTCTAAACCAGCCACAATACTCTCCGCATCGTGCGCAGTATAAATATCTCCATATATACATTTCGATATTCCAGTGACCAGTTTGAAGATGGCAGCAATCGAACAAAATCAATATAATTTAATAATTATGACGTATCTCAATTACTATTATATTGTTATTAACGTTTGAACATAATTTCACTACTATTCCAAAACGGTATATTCAATTATGTGTATTACTTATTGTTTATGTGTATTGTATAATCCATCGAACACGTACCACTATAATGTAGGTAAGTACTCCACTCGGCTATGTATCGCGTGCAACGATTTTAATACTGTTCGAGTAGTGTCAAACACGTCGCTGATTTTGAAATCCGTCTAACCTGAATTCTTGAGATGTTTAATTTCACAAAGATATTCCTAATTCAGATGAACTCGCTGCTTGTAATAGTCACCCGAACCACACATTGTTTCCTATTACACATCTGTTTCACGAACGACGAACCCGTCGCGATCGTCTCCGTCACCATAAGTTCCGCTATACCATGTTCTCAATTTACGTCAAACTAATCCGTCTATATTACACGGAGCTACGGAAGTGTATCGTTTTGGGATAGAGTTGGTAGTTTTCTTTGGCCGACAGATGCCTTCTAAATAGTATCAATGATTTATTAATTCCTTTTCCATTTTGCAATCATTATCGCACATCAAACATGCTTCGATCCCGGCAACGATTCCGAAAGAAATCTCCAGCTGGTCGACTATGAACTAGAAAAATGTTGTAATCATGTGATGAAAATATGTGTACGATTTTTGATAGTACATCGAAATATTAAATGTTTCAATGTTTTCCCAGACGTTGATGGTGGTAACTCCAAAAGAATATCTGAAAAGTCAGAGAAAATTATTAATAACAAATTGATGGACTAGAAATAGCTCAGATTGTTAAAAGAGATTTAAAAATATTTTTTATGTAGAAAAAAAAACAGTCATGTTAACAAATTTTAAGTTAATTTAAAAAAAAATAATACGATTTACCTAAACCCTCCGAATCACCAGTTCAATTCAGATCGTATTCACTGTACAATTTTGATCCGAAAATTTAGAGTAATCAAGTTACAAAGGAATTTTGGAATATCTATATATTGGTGACATCACTACGTAGATATCTGCAATGTAAAGTTATACATTATGTACGATAAATATAGCTGATATCAATTTTTTATTAAAATGTTTTAATCCTGTGAAATGTCTGCTCAAGGCATACATGACCTTTACACGGGGCACGCAGAGCGTGCGCATAAATAATTATACCGAAATACTAATAATGATAATATAATAATATTATGATATTACTGTTGGCAGAAAACGCGTAATCGTTTATTTCGCTTGTTTGTGCACAATTTTTGTTGTTTTTTTTCTCTCGGTTTCTGTTAACCGTATTTACCCTTTTTAAGTATTCTTTGTTGTTAATTTAATTCGCAATTTCTGTCTGTATACATAACACTATTCTAGTATACGAAAAGAAAAAAAATAAAAATGTATATATAAATATATATATAATATGTAGGTACATATATTTTTTACAAAATATAACGTCGTTTTTCTAAGGGTATTTTTTTTCTTTGGCAATTGCATTTTTTTTCCGTCCATTTTTCGATGGCGAACTCAGATAAAAAGCGAAAATTACATTCAAGTGAACTTGCTTGGATGCAATGCAAAAACGGGTTGAGAGTTGTGACGTAAGATAAGATAGCTTTACCACCCCTATACTTACCAAAGAAACTTGTCTGACCGCTTTCTTATCTATTATTACTCACAACGTAGTCTAATTCAGATGACTGTCATGTAGGAATGCAAGTTTGAATAAATTAATAATTTCGGCATAAACATCAAAAAAATAACGGGGCTATAAAATTGCATATGTGATTCTAGTTTTTTTTTTCTTAATAAGAAAAGAGTGACACTAACCTTGACCTTTATTGTCTTATTAAGACATTAGTCAAAAATAATATTATAATATTATTGATGAATACTGTTATTTCATTTCACTCTTCCACCCGCCACTTAAACTTTAATGTTTTAATGTAATACAAAGTTCATTATTATACTGTATAAGTATTGTATTGTTTTTTCGTTACCTATTTTTATTTATAAAAGTTTAAATATTTTGTTATACATAACCAAATAATATTGAAGTTATTGTATTTGTTTTTTTTTTTTTTTAGAAAATTATTACGTATTGTTTTTGAATTCATTGGTTTTATTATTATATTTTTCTGTAATATATTATATTAAATTTATATTATACAATTGTTATTGTATTTGTACAAAATATTATATTGATTTTTATGTACTATTTAGCATCTTATCTATAATATATAGGTACATTATTATTAATAATAATATATTAACTAATTATACGATAATATTGAAAAATGTAAAATGCTTAGTTGATAATATTTGTATACACGTATTTCAATAACCACTATTATCGTATATAACTCGGTTATTACATATACATATTGTGAATAAAACATGTACATATTATATAATATTATTATAAATGAGTATCGTAAAACTGTTTATTATGATTATTTTTTATCTAAAAAATCTTTTTTCACCTCCAACATAATATGGCGTGTACGGTTTGTTAAAAAAAAAATTATTAATTTGCTTCAACCCGGGTGAGCTTCACCCACTGGGTTTAACTGATAAAATATCTGCTATCGACCAGAAGTATTTTTCTAATGGCTACTTAAACTTGTACCGTTCAGTGACGTGACCAGAATATATTTTCAACGGGGACTAAACATTTTAAAAAAAATGATTTGTCACCAGTTGGCGTTCGAGAAGAAAATTTCGAGCACTTGAAAACTTTTATACAAGTTTTACAACCGCAAACAGCTAACCATCATCAGTGTTTTGTGAAATGTTATCAACATTTCTACTGCGGTAGATGTACTATAAGTACACTCCTTTTCATCTATCGTTATTAAAATTGCGCTACAAATATACCATATACTTGTAAAGAGACCT
Source organism: Chaitophorus viminalis (assembly GCA_025469195.1). NCBI lineage: Eukaryota > Metazoa > Arthropoda > Insecta > Hemiptera > Aphididae > Chaitophorus > Chaitophorus viminalis. The sequence continues at coordinate 22,529 of JAIPRK010000090.1, read as the reverse complement.
TTATCGTTCTATTAAACTTATAACAACTTTTATATAAAGAAATATCTAGCAAATAAATTAGTTGTAACGGAACTCAAATTTTTTTTTAAATTGGCGGAAACGGGACTCAAATTTTTTTTAAATCGGTGGAAACGGGCTATGGCGAGTAATTCTCAGCTACTGATGATAGAAATATTGTTTTTGTAATATTATATTAATTAATTGAACGTTCTCTCAAAACACTATTATTTGTTTTTAGAATTCAAGCCGATTTTGGTGTGATAAATTGCAATCCTATATAAGCTTGGATGGTTGCCAATGATGCTATTGTTCAGTAGTTCAGTACAAAGGTACTCGTCAGACGTATCTTAACATGTCTGTTTACACACTCATTACACAAACGGAAGTTAGAATAACAATAATATAATAATGGTTAACCTAAAGCGGGTAAACATCAACACGATCTATAATATTTAATATTTTTTATAATAATTTTGGATTTTAGTCTGCGATCTATATTTCGATTTTATCGATACGACAAATCCTTGATGATCGCCGCATGAGATAAGTATAAACATTTTTTGTTGCACGTAATAAAACGTAATATAGAAAAAAAAAAAACTATGTACAATGTATTATTTTTACTACATTTTGGCACGAAATAATTTACAACGGTACACTATAACCGTCATGTATAATAGTCATATTCTAACGGTGCGCCTCCATTTAACTTTACACGATTATGACCGGAAAACGTTTATAGCACTTTTTCTTCGTTCAAATATTTTACCTTCGAACCTTAAGTCATGCGAGTTAAATTTAAATACACACACATAGCATATTATATGCATCTGGATATACATAGTTTAACAGGTTATTGAAAACACTTAATAATTATTCATCACAAGTCATTTATTCATCAATATATGTTATCAGCTGTGTTTATAAATAATTGAACAATACTGTAATAAAATGATAATGAATTAAAAATAATAATAGGTAATAATTTGTTGCGTTTTGTCTTTTGAGTGACATAATTGACTCCATAAATAGTAACAAAAAATGTCATGTTAAACAATTAATGTTTTTCGTCAATGTTTATCGTTACTACCTGTAACCATCATGGGGGGTTCATTTTAATAATAATATAATAAATAAATAATAACCCTAATTAAAAAAAAAAGGGAAATTTACAAAACAAAAAAAAAACGCTTTCATTTCAGACTTGTCTACATTGAAATATTAAATATAATTAAGTTATAAGTATAAGCGAATGAAATATTAAAAAAATGACGTTGGCTGTAATTTGAAGTTTTTCCTGCGATTTCCCTTCGATACAACCTTCAGTTGCACCTACTACTAATAACTTTTGTAGACATTTCACACGAAGACTTTTTATGTGCGCATAAAAAAAAAATCAATGGCAAATTTTACGACGGAGTGAACCGTTGTAACTTTCCTCGGTTGGCTCTTTTCCAAGTTGCCTTTTTAGGTTTCGTTTTAATGTAACAAAATCCCACAAATGTGTTTGACTTCTTAATTTCAGTCGTAAAATTGTTTATGTTGGAGGTCAACATTTTCCACAAGAACTTTACATTTATTACGGCGAATTCGAAACCGTTCATAACATTTTCGACCGTATAATAAGAAATTAGCGAAACACTGAACAGTTTTTTGGCAACCCATATAACATTTTTACTTATGTTCTAGTACGATATTTGTTTTCTCCCGTACTTATGAAAATAACCAAATAAATAAAGCTATGATTTTATTTTACAAAATTATATATATATATATATATATATATATATTATATAGATTTTTTCCGTCTTGCAATTTTGATTTTATTAACAGTTTTGTATTATATACAGTAAAATGTATAAATGTATTCATAAATAAATAGTTACTTTTACCACTGTTTTAAAATATTAAAACGATTCCCGATATTGAATTTTTAAAGCAGGTATTTTTTCCACAGTTTAATTCATATTAACTTATTTATTAATATTTTATTTTTTGTATATATACTATAAACTCTTAAATTGTTGACGTTTTATTGGTATTGAAATAATATTGTTCACTTAATAATATTCAATTGAATTTACAAGTACAACATTTTTAAATCGCACATTTTATGTTTTTATAGCTTTATTCGTCTCTTGAATTGTATTCATTTTTGTTTTATTTTAATTTAACCGTGGATGATATCCCCTTTGATATCAAGCGTTCACAGTATTCAACATTTGAATTAAGAATTTACAAAAGATGTTGTTAAGCTTTGCGATCAATGATTACTTTTTTACTTATTCTACAATGTTTATTATAACGAAATAAGTTATCCTACTTTAAATGTATCAAAATAAAAATCGTTATTATTACACGCGCAAGGATATTTATTCAGTGTAACGTAAATATCGATATTAATTATAGTTTTAACAATTTGTACTTCATATTACGGCTGTTAATGTTGTTATAGCAGGTACAAAATAAATATATCATATACTCGTATCCGTTTACACTATTATTTTTCTCTCGTATACGCAATAATATAATGACATTACAAACCTAAATATTGTGTATGCTCTGGACTCCTGAGTATACGAAAGGAAAGTGTATAAAACAGCCCACCGAGTAACTGTACATTCATTAAAGTATTGTAAAGAAAAATCGATGGAGCAGATGAAATAATTTAATGATACGGGTTTGTCTTGAACTTTAAACACACTTGTGTTATACTGGACTTCAATGTGTAAAATATAATATACAGAAATATATCATATATATTAGATAATAATGATTCCCGTAAGCCGTAATATTCTGAATCGCCAACATGTATGATCCATCTTGAATCCCATCAATATAATGTATCAATCCAAATTATATTTAGGTATTATACGCATAATATTATAATTATAAACATTGTATACAACTGTGTTCGATAAGTTTAGTGTAAGTCTTTAGGCTTACAAACATACTTATCTAATACAATAGTACCTAATGAAGTAATAAAATAAATAATTATATAATTTAAAAAAAGATAAAAATCAATTCGATATCACAAAGATTATTTAGAAAATAGGTAAGCGCTAGTATTTTAACTAAGTAATTACCATTGCATGCAAGTTTCAGTTTTATCATTCAGTTTTGCAAATGATATTCAAGCCGATTTTCACGACACTTTTAATCTACATATTTTAAAGTATAATACTGTAATGTACGTATTTACAACCGTGTGGTTTGATGGATTTCAATTTGTACCTATAATGTCCTGGATTTGATGAGAAATATAACACAAGACGTAATACGTTTTATACATAAAACATTATTACGACTGTTGCGGAAACGATTCAGCTGCTAAAAATTGAACTACTTCACAAACTGTACTTATATATATATATTATATACTGTATGGGTACGCTAAGATTTTATAACGACGAATGATATATATATATATATATATATATATATTTACAAACGTTTAAGCATTTAAATGACGGGATACGAACGCGTGCACCTGCGAAGTTTGTACTAGTTTCAATTATATTGGGTGTTTTTAACAAAAGTTATAAATACGGACGCGTATACGAAAAGATATGGTTTTCACATGCCCACTTACTACTGTAGCTGCTGCTGCTCATGTAGGTAGTACCTAAATTAAGCTCTCGTGTACGAAATAATATTTTATACGCTCGTAAACCCGAGGATAACCGCAGCCCACGAGCATTTCTGCCTGTTACCTACGATTGATCGAATGTTTGTGTTATTTTATTTTATTTTTATTTCGATTATCATGCATCCGAGTATGTTTCCTCATCAGAAAAACAACGTTCTGACGAAATAGAAAATGTGTCAAATCATAAACGCGGCAGTACGCCACACACTACACACGCACAAGTTGCATGAGAGAGCCTGTGATTATGTTTGTGCATGATGGACTGATATTAAAATCTAATGTGTATTGATATTATAATAATTTATAACAATACTATAAGCACTCATGCGAAAATAAAACGGTCTCTGTTTCAATAATCGGTTTCAAAAGGACGGTTCCGCAAGACGATCGAATTGCGGCAGTTAACCTCCTTCTCTTTACGACTATCGATATTTGAAACCAATCGGTAATTTTTTTCATAAATCTGCAGTAATACTTTAAAATATGTACGCTGAAAATCCCGTATTATTATTTTTTGACATGAGCAAAGTTAAAAAAAATACAGTGCGTGTTTTCTAGTTTCGCCTATCTCTAAATAATCATCGTCTGCTTCATTGCTGTATGACCATTTGAATAAATCTGAAAAATAAAGACAATTAATATGGAAAATATACTTGGAAAATTGTACTAGTATAATTTTTTTTATCACAATTTAAAATAGTATAATGTTTGAATACCAACTGCATAATTATTAACATGTGAATTCCATAAAAAAAAAACCGTTGAAGATCCCCGATCTAAAATAACGGGCGTCATTCGACCACACGCTGCGACTACACAACAGTAGTTTGTTTGCAATAAGATGTTTCGGTGTTAAGGTAAAAAAATATATGAAAACCGGACCCGAAATAATATCGCTTACGCCCCAGCTTTGGTAGGGACGATATAGGGTGTGTTGGTCTACAGTATTTTTTGGATCGTAATGTTGTCATTAGTACACGGTGGACGTTTATAGTCGATAAATTCATTTAATTATAATAGGTAACAGTCCCTGTGTATTCAAAAAATTTGTAGTTTAAATATTACCGCTGCTCCCTAAAAAAAAAAAAAAAAAAAATACTTACGTACACACATCCGGTGAGACATTAAAAGAGGTTAAGGTAGTTATTTTAACTGTTACCTAATTAATATGCTGAACCCAGGGATATTTTACCGACCTAAGTTGCCTAACTAATCATTTTCCAAAGGAGGTATGCTTAGGTATTATAATATTATTATCCTAGGATGTGTAGAATTATAAGGAATTAAATTAACCTGCGATTAATTTACTCCTGTGCTTCCTTAAATATTTTTTAGATTGTATATCCATTATCTTCAGTATTATTTAAAACTTAACAATATCCAAGGGTATTTTAACGAAGTAAATATTATATATCCGGTCACGATGTATATGTCACATACTACAAAAAAAAAAATCACCATATAGCTTACCATTCTAATCCCGATGAATACCACATGTTATCATACTTAAACGAATTTCATATGTTGTACATTTCTACGGCATACGCAACTATAAGAGGGACTAAGAGGATTTAACCCTATTTATCCCTTCCTAAAAAATACTCTCAAATAACTTTTATTCCTACAATTTGTATTTATTGCAAGGAAAGTTCAAATTTGCATGTATCATTTTAAGTTAATCTATCTACAAATAGAAAAATGAAGTGTTATTTTTTCCCCTTGTAATAGTATTAATTCCACCTAATTTTTGGATCCTATAGTTACGCTAGGACGATTAATTAATTTGACTGAATTATAATTTTAATAAATATTAATATTCATTCATAAAAAATAAAATGTCATACTGTTTAAACTTAAATGGTTAGTAGCTATTCTTAAAGTTTGAATTATATTATAATATTATTAATATCCTTTATCGAATTTCACAATAAGAATTACGTTTTCAAAATAGTATATTAATATATTACGTTTAAATATAAAAACCTAAACAAATATTTAAGCATTCAAAAATAGCACTTAAATTCGATTCTTAAGTTTTCAAAAAGAAATAACAATAATAAAAACTCTCTCTCGGATTTTTTCATTGTTAATAATAACCACATTTTTCATAAACGTTTGTTTTCAATAAAAATAAAAAAAAAGATTTATAATAAAGTGAAACTTATGATAAAAACGAATTTTATCTTCGGCTATTATTTATTATTTTAATCATGAAGGCAGTTTTTTGACTTTTTCTCTGCTTGTGCATTATACGCATATAACATCGAATGAAATATATTTTAAACAGACGCGTTTGTATATAAATATAATTGAATAATTCTATGGTATTCAGCTGCAGTAACCGCACCCAACAGATAATACTTGTGTTCGTAGACATGGAAGTCGGAAAAACATGTTTTAGATTAAACATTGCTATATTTTAATAATAAGCCTACAAAAACATTCGTATCATTGTAGTAATACTATAGACTGCACACGACGCGACTGCGCTATGTATAATAATAATTATACTCGGATATAGGAACGCGAAAAATATAATTTTTATTCATACAATCTTTGTGTGGGGTGTATGCCATTGCAGAAGTACATTATATTATATTCTAGTGAATAAGTTACGCATATTTAAATTACATCCGTACACCCGTACACGATAACTTAAACACATTCGGGTTGTCTTCCGTATCAAAAATATAAATACGTACGCGTAACAAGCACGGGCCTAAGCTAATCTTTCTAAAAACAACCGGCTTTAAATTATAAATGTTGGTTTATTTAGTTATTACTTACAGATACGTACGTTAAATAAATTATTTATTTATTCTTTTGTAATACAAATATTATACGCGTAACGCGTGCATTGTGCAAAAACTAAAAATATAAATAACTGACATTTAAATGAAAAATTACAAGAAAAATATGCCAAACATTTAAGATATAAATATCTCGAGGCCCATGATTATTTGCTAGTGGAGCAATATTTCTCCACTATCTTTCATAAGTTAATTTCACATTTTTGCTATACGCTCGGTTCTAACGAGAAGGAGAAAGTGTAAATTTTAAAATATTAAAAACACTGGAATTTAAATAGTTACCTTAATTCAGATATCCAAATTCATTTGCTGAAGTGGATATACGATAATTTTTATCGAAAAGTTGAACATTAAAAAAAATAATAATAATAACAACGCCATAACTCCGGAACTATATAGGTAAGAAAGCTATTGTTATAAGCATACCACGTATTGCTAAAACAATAAGTAATTACGATGAGTGGTGTACTGATTGGAACAGCCCCTTAAGAACAATTGGCATTTCTAATCGAAGACATAATAGACACCACTTCTGACGCACATCCTGGTATAATTTAATATATAACCACACTCGGAAGCTAACAAAAGTCACTCTTTGATGGGACTCACGAGTGTGGGATCATTATATCAAATTGTCAATATATTACAGTTGTTTAAAAGTTTAATAAATCATATATATTTATACTCATTTCCAGTATTCGTGTTTAAATTTGTTTTTCTAACCTAACTCATTTAGTTGTACTAAAAAGTTAACTACAGTGAAAATCAACCGTTCATAATATTATAGCTCAATTCTCATTATATATTAACAAATATTTAATTTGGATCATAAAAATCTCAACAATATATTTTAAAATAATGTTTTTAAATACTTATCACATTGGTAGTATCTCTAAAATATTTATAAAATACGATAGCAAAATGTAATTGGATTATTTTATTTATTAATTTCCATATGAATCAATATTTTATATGAGAAGAATACGTCAAGAATGATAAGCAACTTGTGTACCAAACAATTTTCCAGTTTATTGAATAAACCGGAAAATTTACGTTTTATCAATATACCTCTTTCGTCTTACCAAGTTATTGTTTTGTAACATAACACATTTCACATTTCATAATTTCACGATATTTATAACAAAACGTATAATAATTTATTAAACACATCTTCGATATATATATTTTATTATAATACGTGTATGACGGCATATCATGTAATTTTGCTATAATCTCATGAACCGTACATTTTTACACATTTTTTGCACCCATTTATCGTTTACGTCAGTAAAATAATAAATATAAAATGCGTAATATCCATAATATTATGATGGTTTACAAAATTATCGCAATAATAAGAGTTTAGGTAAACGTTGAAAATAAAGACTTGATGAAAAAATAACCGAACACTCGAGGGAGCAGGGTTTTCGATTAATTTTTTTTACACGATGTATACCTAACGGTGTTTACTGTACTGCAGACAAGTTTCCATAGTCCGCGGCGATACCACAATACCGCTCGTGGTTATCGATTAATATGTACGACATAGAACATAATATAAACATGCATATTCAGAGTGATGATGTGACATGAATTTATAATATAATAATAATAATAATAATAATATAACCATATAACAGATCGCCTTGAATGTATGCGCTCGTACATGCGCGTACCCACCTATATTGAATAGCGAAATGTGTGAAATGTCACACACAAGTCTTTTATATAATTTACGCTCGGACGGCGCGACGAATAGTCGTTATTATAAGACTGCAGTGTTAGTATTAAACCTATGTTGTTTTTTTCTATTAATTTCTCATTGAACAAACAAACGAAATGTTATAATCAAAATTCGTCCAAAATGTGTTTTTCACGTAAACTATTTTCGTTTAAATAAAAAACTACATTTTTCCTACAATATCACGTGAACTTGATAACAAAAATGCACTTTCACTCCCGTTTAAGAATATCCCTGATCAGCTACTACCTATTATACTTTATAATTAATTTGCTTGACAACTGGGTTTGTCTATAATAATGATCATATTATGTTCCAGACGAACTTAATTATACTTTTAAAGCAAAAATATTCCATTCAGAAAACGCCTTTTGAAAAAGAAACTTCACTTCTTTTTTTTGCTTTTTCACGAAACATTAAGGCACAAAATTAACAAGTTATAAATTAAAATGTACTTTTACAACACTAGGTTATTGTTTTAATAAAATTACATAAAAAGTTAATTATTATTGATATTTAATTTTTATTGTACAATTATTATGTCCCTTTTTTGTGTACCGTCGATGTTATTATTATATATTAAATTCACGAGGAGGCTAAACATTAATAGTTGTATTTAGATCAAATGCTAATTATTATTACAATCATTCTTGTATATTGTTCGGTTAAGATACACGCTCCTATATTGTTGTGTGTCATAACTCATAACAGTCATAACATACAATCTGCCTTGAAACTTTGAAAGAATAACAATAACAAATATATAGTATAAGTGAAATCCAAAAATGTACAACTTTAGCTATTATAATAAGTGTGTTAAAAATATTTCTTACTATATGAAATGTAAAATTTTAAATTTTAATCAAGTCAAGTTCAATTTAAAACATTGGCCTATAGGCTATAATCTAGCAAAGTTATTATATAAAATTAGGGAACTTTTAAATTTACTTAGTTAATATGATATTATTTATTTTTCAACTATGCGTGCCTCTGTAAAATTGAGTCTAAATAAGATTGACTATGGTTAATTGTGTATAGTCGTATAGATGATTATAAAAAGTTATTAACATATTTAAAATTGTCAAATTCACGAATACAACATAAAAACAAGATAGTTATATACTTAATTGTATGTACTATACGTAAAATATGATATTGTGTAGGTGTATTTAGAGTTACAAATTTGTAAATGTATTTAAGACCTCTCAAGACAAGGCCATGAATCACAAACGACTTCTACGTGCACATTACTAGCGTTTGATTCTAGCAAATGCTTGTGACCCTCTATTTGAAATTGCACCAATACTAGGAAGTATATTAGAACAACACCAGCAGTCTGAAATAATAATAAACATACCCAGAATTATTATAATACCATGTGATGAGGTATAGGTACAAAATGTTATTTCGATTTCCTCGTGAATTCATTATTCCAATAAATTTCTTATTTCTTTAAGATCTTATAAACTACCAGTAATTATTGTAAAACTAATGTTATGATTATAATTTAAATCAAACAATGTTATGTTACCAGTTAAATTACATCTTACCGCAAACAAAAGTGATAAATTTATATCAAAAAATCCAGAAGCCGTGACTTGTATCGAACGACTATTCACGCGCAGTGTAAATAACCTCAGCTGTAATAATAAAATGTTTGAACAGAATTAGGTATTTGAATAAAAAAAATAATGTGTTATAATCCATTAGAACATCTCATTGTTACTGGTAAAACGATGTTATAGTTAATTATATCAATATCTCAATATATCAATGTGTACTAATTCCATCTATTTACATAGTATATACATATACATATATACATAAATTAATATTTTATAATATTTACTAACAATTGTTTGGGTATTCAAATCGTTTGATAGTTTTGAACTCAAGTGCTTCAAATGAAAGATTATCCTTTTTCCCTAAAATCAATTTCAGCATTATACTTTACTTAGTATTATAATCCATAATCACAGTTTATATTGTTATTAAATGCGCATAGTATTCTGGTATAATTAGATGCCGTTATATTATGATGCCCTTGATGAGCTTATGAAACATTCAATACCATTTATGCCAATTAAAATCACAAGCTATTCCTAAAACTTTTATACCTGTTAGCGAGTAATATATTGGCGAACGCATCAAATACTTTTTTCTTGGCTGATAGTTATGAAATAGTAACGCGTAACAAATAAACTCTTATGACTAATTCTTCCAAACTTTCATCCCGCATAATTTACCCGTCCATATACTTAGAAGTGTTTCACTTTCGACTTATCGACTTAAAAGTCAGTGTCGGCTGTGTTGAAACCAATTTCGAACGGCAAATGAAACAAATAGTTTTGGTAATAAATATAGAATATCGATTTAAATTTTTTTTAAAAAAAACCTTGTCCCGGATCTAATAATTGAACGTAAATCAACGCTTGTTATATGCGTTTTCTTGAAGCTGTATGTAGAAACGTGTACTGGTAAGGTCCAAATACCGACGCACATAATCTAGGGGTGATTAATAAAAACCTAATTATTATAACACATTCCCTTCGAGTATTACCTCTTTTACGGAAGAATCACATCTGTAACAGAGGTAAATAAATTTCCCTATGATAATACCAGACTCGATGATACCACTAATGTAGGGATACGCGTTGTCTTTGAACACGCGACGAACAACCGTGTCCCATATGATCACGTAGACCAACAGCAAGAGTTGCACGTAAATGTCCATTATTGTAAACACCAGTTCAGCTCCAAACGTGTCAGACATGGTCTCCATGAAGTCGTCTAGAAACCAATGGTCATTCATCAATGCGTTCAATCGTATCGCGCGTTCGGTTTTCGAACGCACGTAACACAGCTCTTCCAATTCTCTGGAACAAAACGGTAGACAGCTGATCAAGAAACTAGTCAACGTCAAAGTATTCATATTTTATAATACTTATTAAAAATCAACTAACGTTACTATTAATAATTTCAAGAGAGCTATCGTAATTCGAATACATTGTTGTTCGTTTTCATGTTTAATTCAAAAACTAAGAATACATTTCAAACATTTATTTCTTTCGTCAATATACTACATTTTATTCAAAATATTTAAGTACCAAAAATATTAAAATTGATCATAACTTTTTCTAACGTAATAATTATAATATACTAGCATCCGTACAAAAAACGAATCGCAGGTATAATTTCACCAATGAATGTTCATAAGATAATGTAATAAACACAAATTCAAAGTTCCACGAATCATATTTTGACAAATTTAAAAGGAATAAATGAAAGTAAGGAATTTTATTGACTTCATTCAGCAGCATCAAAGTTAAGTGAAATGTATGAAGATAAAAAATGTTATCATGGATAATATGTAATATAAACTCAAGAACGCATACTTAGTGGGACTTAACAAGTATTATAACGGATTGTACCGGTACTGAATATATGAACAGGATATAGTTTCTATTATAATAACAAGTTTTATCTTACACTATTTAATATTTTCTTAATAATTTCGATATCGATATCTAAAAATAATTATCGAAAATATCGCGATATCGGTGCGATCAATCGGGGCTGGAGATTTTACTGAAACATTGATGGGAAAACTACTCGAAGATGAAATGTTTTGATTGAATACAATGTTAGCATATTTTCAGTTAGTAGAGAATGGTTTATAATCGTTAGTTAACGTTAGCACACTCACTGATATAATCGTACGTATTCTACTACACTATGGTATTCGATATCGGTATTGGAAATCATATCGTCGGCCAACGCTGAAATACCAAAATAATAATGTACGGCTGCGGCTGGCGATAAACCAGTTTTGCTAACCTGTTGATGTCCTCGTACGAGTGTTGCGTGACCACGCACAGGATGCCGATGAGGTTGATGAAGACCACCGGGACCATGTAGGCGGTGAAGTACGGGTAATAGAGGTCGGGATACTTCTGCGGTATGTTCATGACGGTGTGGACCAACTTGAAGACGATGACCAGCGAGAACGCGAGTACGGCGTATGTGTTGGGCGACAGCCACCAGCGGCGCGGGTACCGGCACCGGAGCAACATGCGCCCGGCCATGTTCAGCATGTGGACGGACCGCGGCAACCGGATGAGCACCAGCGACACGACGATCGGGCTGATGACCGAGTGGGTGAGCAGCATGCCGAACACGCTGCAATAGTTGTCCTTGGAGCAGTCCAGCCCTTGACGCTGCACCAGCGTCTTGCCCAGGTAGAAGCACATCCGGACGAACGTCCACGTCTGCAACGTCAGCTGCGCCATCCAGAACACCAGACCGCTGTTGCTCACGCCGAAGCACCCGTCCAGTACTGCGATGCAACAATAAGCACTGCAGGGTTTTTCATTCGGTATGGTGAGACGGGTTGTGCGTATAATAATTTCCGAAACAGTTGGATTTTGGTACAATTCTACGCAGCAGCCACAATAATTTCGTATGATTACCTACCAAACACTTGAATGGATAATAAACAACATATGGGTAATTTTTAGTTTATAAATCCAATACCCGTATTTGAATAGTTCATATTGTTATCATGGCAAAATAGGCTGTCTAATCTATTTTGTCGTGCATCGGATCATATATATTTATATGTCGTAACAACCATGAGACGTCCCCAGTATGCTTTAAAATGTAAAACTTAGTTAAAAGTAATTCAATAAAGGAAGACATTTCGGTGAGGGGTTGTGACCCCTTAACCTCCCCTCTGCGTGACCACACTGCATAACACGTCACCAATCGGAGACGATATATTATTTATACATATACATAACATGGTCAATCGCAGAAGACGAGGTATCTAACATATCATCACTACTATATGCATAGCGCTATCAGCGGGTGGACTTGAAAATATCACCCAACTCACGCGTTCATCTTTTTCCTTGCTATCATCATGATGACACGTGACTTGGAAAACATGACGAATTTTTTTTTCTCTTCAAAGTGACGAAATGACTACAGTACCATGAATCCGCTCTTGGATTTCTTATTTCTATCCTAATTATTATTACCTACTTACACTCCAATACTGTTCAATTAATAATAAATCAAATTTTATGCGAGATACAATTTTATAATAAACAATTTTTATAATATTAAAATGTTGTGTTGAAAATCATGCCTATTCAGTTTGTAACAATTCATACACACTTCACTGTTCTTTCACGGAATTGCTAAATCATTATGATGAACATGACTATTCAAATGTACATACATTTTTAAAAATCATGTTAACTTTATCTATTATAACAGCTATTACAGAATGGTCATTTTTGACATTGCACCGATTATAAATCTATTTCAGAAACACCATGATAGGGAACCGTTTAAATAGATAACCTCAGCTGAATATGCATAGAAAAATTGAAATCAATATAGAAAAAGTTTTTTATGATTTAGCTAAGAAAAATGAATAAAAATTTATTTAGTATTGTAATTCGCTAATAACTATTTTAACTCAGAAAATTTATCCATATTCTTTTATTAATAATATTAAAATTCAAAGATTTTTTTTTTAGTTTTTTTATTTGTATTTTAATTTAAAACTGATTCATCATTTAAAATATTTTGGATATTTAAGTAAAATAACTATTGATAAATTAATATTTTTCAGTCAAAAATGCTTTTTTTCAAATTAATGTAGTTGTTTCAATAAAGAGCTATTATCCACTATAAAATAGATTTATACTTGTTAAACTCCCTTCCCCACCATAAAAAATTTCTGGATACGCGCCTGTTGATCTCTTATAATAGTCTCTAAACATAAATATTTAATAGCCACTATATTTTCTATGAAAATAATTCAATGAATAATACCTATTGCGTTTTAACAAAAATAATATTATCGCACTGCGATAGGTACTTACGCATTGTCGTACCCATGCACTAATAATATTAGTTATGTATATTTATTGGATCATTACACTATATTATAAGAATCATGTTTTACGCGATAATGGTGATTTTCAAAACTATTGAACTTCTACAAGATATTTTTTTATCGATGTAGGATATAGAATATTATAATGTAATAATGCACACTCGTAGTTGGACGTAGGTAGCAACTGCAGTATAATCAGGTAATATTTATTTATTGTTCGTATTTATTACTCATTAACGTTCTCACCGTTTTCGTGTTTTCTCCCGATGAAATGTACTGGATTTTTGTACGGAATTTTTCTAGTGTTTGCGTAACTGATCGGCAAAATACCGAACAACTTACACGCGTAGTAGACGGGAACTATTGTAGCCAAGGGACTTCTCCATTTGATCAGTGGTATGTTCATTGTACGGCGGCAGTTGACTAAGCACTGCTTTAGATATCAGAACTATATACGATACGTCTTCGAGGAGAAAAAAAAATAAACAAAGAAAAAACATCACGAATGTTTAAGTTCCTCGAAAAAAAAAAAAGAAACACTTTAAAAATAAATATATATTTTTTTGTTATTGCACGTCCGCTCAAATACATCACACAAAGAGGGTTCCATTTTATATAGTTTTTGTTTTCCAATCAGTTTTAACGATACGTTGACACGAAATGTATTTTAACGTAAAGAAATAATATTATGATTACCTACATCGGTCAAAATCACCCGCAGTATTAAAATGACAACATTTATTTTTTCAATAAATTATACTGTATTAATGAAAAAATAACATTTTATTAGTCATTGATTCTTATAGCAGACTTGAAAAATAAAATAGTGTTTATAATTAATTTAAATAATTGAATAATAAGCCCAAAAATAAACTAATTTAACCACCGTATTTGAGAAACGATCCAGGTCGAAGAAAACTGTAAACCACAAGTGATAACGCTCACAGCTACTTGGATTGTATTAGGTAAGTATAGAAACGTGATGTGATCTTGGAAAATAAACTGAGCTGCAGTGAAATCATGTCGTGCTCAAAATATTTTTAATACTACTATAGGTTGAAATGTGGTACAGTTAACTTCACGAGTACATAATAATTTTGTTAGTAATTAATATTTATTATTTTAATATGTTCTAAAAAATTCAAAAGAGCATATTTTATAAATTTGCATATATAAGAACAAGACCATAAATCATTATGTGCTTAAAAATAATGCCATTGTATCTTTACAAATGAGGTAGGATGGGTAAAAAATGATATGTTATGATATGGAACGTTGTAGTTATAGGTATAAATTTATACATATTCATCTCGCCACTGTTACCGGGGATAAAATGCATATAATTATTTGAATAAAGTACGTAGGTATAATTATATGAATAAAATACTCCTAGTTGGCTCACAGGTTATATGTACAAATATTTCAGAATATTAAAATAGGTATTTACGATATAAGTCGTCGATCCGGGATATTTCATTTAAATATTTTAATTAGATGGTACAGTAAAATATTCTTTCCTTTTCCGTTTGGTCCACCCATTTTTAAACAGCCACTGCGCGGTTTTCAACGATATAATACAACCGATCAATAAGATTATTAATTAAAGATATTACGAGTATATTCGAGGTTAAATATATTATGGCTTTGTAAGCATGATGATTTTTTGGCCATATAGTGAGTCCCGATAATTATAATATAGTATTGTAGCCTGTAGGGATATTTTGGAAATAAATATTATATTATTAATATGTAATTTGTACAACACATACTCACATCTCTGCATATTTTTTTAGTAATTCATATTTTATAATCTAAAAAGTTATTCATTCGTTCAGCGTTGAGATTATTTTATTAGTTACCTAAATTGTTCAATTCCTTCAACCGGCAAACCGAAAAAATGTAAGTTTTATTATAGGTTATATAAATTATAATTTTAAATTAATAATATTATTATTTATGCCCGTGTTTTAACATTCAAAGCAAAATTTATTTTTATTTATGTCATCTTACTGATCTTAGACAATACTTTCCAGTGCATTCGTTTCACCTAACAGATACCTTTACGATAATTTAGTTGAATATTTAGAAAATTTTTTATCATTAGCCAAGGATATATAACTGGCCCGTGTCATAAATAATTATGTACCGGGCTCGAGATTTTATGCATTTAATTGTAATAACATATTTTAAAAATTATTCCCTATAAATACTGATTTAAGATATACCTATTAACATTTTTAAATGTTTAATAGCAACTATTTATTAGCAAAATCATATTTTTTTGTATCTATAGTTGGAAATAGAATGTGAATAGAAATGTGAAAGTCTAAACCATACGGTATACAATCATTGGCCTCATAAAAATATCTTTTAAAATAAGAACGTCTTACAACTTACATAACCAGATGAATAATAATTTATTGAGAGCTTATCACTTATTTCAATTTTTATTTTCTGAAACAATAAGTTAATTTTATTCGCTACACCAATATTTGATAAGTTACTACCGTGAATACAATGCATGACCATTACCCGAATACGTTTTAAAAAGTAAAACCATTTTTTATTCTCAAGTTATAGATCATATACATAGTAGATATAATTATTTAATCAAAAAATATCTTATATTTATATATATAATTCTACTGTACGTGTGTATATCACTGAACTCCTCCTAAACGGCTGAACCGATTTGAATGAAATTTTTTGTATACGTTTAGGTGACGCCCTGGATGGTTTAGACTCACAAAAAACTATAATTATTACTAACTGTTATTAACAACAGATTATATTATAATATTAAAATAATAATATATCCAGTAACTGTCTATGACAACCAAAATAACAACTAAATACCAATGATACTGTTGATGTACAGCAAATGTAAATAGTTTATTTAACAGTAATCAAGAAGAAAATCCGGATTGAAATGAATCACAAAAGCTTATACTCTACCTATATTATGAAATTTCGGAAGAGTACTCACTGTGCAGTGACTTGGTGCCGTACGACAGAGTTGTATTAAGGCGCAATGCCACAAAAGAACAAAAAAAATTTACCGGTCCCCCGCCCACCAACCACTAAAAAAAACCATAAAAAAACATTAATTTATATTTAAGTATTTATTTATTATTTATGTGTGTATATATATCAAAATATTTTATAATTCGTATTTGTAGTCAATGGTTAAAATAAAATAATTCTGAATTTAAATATATTTTTTCCTGGATTTCATTGTGGCAAATTGATGAATCAGTTCTTCCCATTTCATATTTTTCACCAAATCAGATAATAAAATATAATGAACATTCGAGCTCAGTACACACTTCGCAGACCACCACTACACGTTCACCGTTTGTTATGACAAAGTACACGGATACTATAATATCATGGGTCAAATTCCTAAAGCCCGTCGGCTTCTCTATGGTCATCACCGTTGAAAGAAACACTCTATGGCTAACGTTACTCGTCTTATTCATTTGGCATTATTGAAATGTTTCATTTTAGTGAAACAGAATTGTTGTGAATTTTGCTCGAGAATTATAATTAATAGTTTTTGAAAACATTATATTTGCATATTTTTATATTATATTATTATTATATTAGAAATCCAGATTTCTCGGCTGGCCAGTCTGCGCATTGACGAACGGGTGAGTTCTTAAATAAATTATTGTTTATGCTATTTTTTTTAAAATTAAAATAATGACCATTAGGACCCGAAACTAAAAGTAAAGTGAATAGTTTTGACAATATTTTATAATTCGATTTAAGATACTTTAAATGGAAAACTTTAACTTAGGATAATCACTGATTTTTTCACATGGTATTTAGATCATTAATTATTTTTTTAGTATTTATATTAAATTCATATTCATATTCATATTTGGTCCCAATATAGCTTAATATTTTGAATAATAGATTAATTGATTTATGATATAGTATATATCTAATTACATTTTTTGCAATTTATTTAAGGAATTTATCAATGGTTTATAAGGCTTAAGGCTTTTACATCTGGGTCTTACGTTATCAATATTTATATATAGTTAGGTAATTATACTTCATAATTTTCATTGCATACTAAATTTTTATATTTTTTTTCGACGACAGCAAAATATTTAATATTAATTTTTGATTTATGTTTTAATAAAATTTATGTTTTTTTACTTCTTATATTTTTATACATTAAATTTTCATTTTATAAAATAATATAAAATAAATTTATTTATGCCGATGGTCGTTTATTAGCATAATACCTTAGTCATTAATCAATATAATATACGTAATATATTTTGTGTGAAATGGCAAGTGGCGCTGACTTACAACGCATGCTGACGAAGAACTGTTTTGAAGCCGTCACATAACAAAGGTACAGACAGATAAAAATATAATGTCGTTTGTCTATCAAGTAATTTTTTTTCTTTTTTTTTTTTAATGTTTGACTATCAAATGGTGGAGTGACCAAGCAGTAGCGGCCCACCATCTGCTACAAAAGAGTCTTGACTTTTCGAAGGAGTTTGTTTTGAAGTCCATTGAGTGGAAGTCTAGGAAGATGTGTTCTACGATGAAGCTCTGAGAACGGTCGTTAACAGGCAGGTGAACTTACATATATCTAGTTGCGTTTAATAAATAATGCCTACAAATTAAAATACATGGTTGTGTGTATCCTATATACAGGCTTAGGTTAAGTTAGGGCAGGCAGGTGGTCACGCTTAAATTATCAAAAGGGCCAAATGCAGTGTTTCTTTCAGGCAATTTTCTTTGGGGGAGGGGGGGATTTGAAAAATCATATGGTAATTCATATTACATAAAGTAAAATACATTTTTAATTTTCAAGAATAGTTACCCTTATCTGTTATTTATTATTGTACACAATATAATTCAATACACAAATATTCACAAGTTCAACACATACACATAAAGTATTATTATGATTATATAGTTAATATTTATATTAAAAATAAATTTTATAAATCTATTTTTTTAATATAATTATAATCTAACAGTATTTTTTTCATGCAACTTGCAAGTACTTAATTATCTACAAAAATTATAGTGATATTAACATATAGATTATGTTATTAATAGTGATAGTGATATTAATATATAGATTTAACTCATAAGAATTTCATAAAACTTACACAAATTTAAATGTGAAAGTACACAAAGAATTAATTACTGATTTACATCGGAAAAAATAATTTATTTTTTAATTATAAATGTATAACTCTTGAGACATTCAGAGAATTACATCAATATCAATATTGCATTTTTCTTTCTTATACTTGATATTTCATTACTATACTTCAAATTTTTTCCAGCCCTCCCCCTCCCTCCACAGATAATTGCTTGAAAGAAACATTGGCTAAATATATTGTTTATTTTTATATGCAGACTGCAGAAAATGTGTATCAAAAATATGATATTTTATAAAAAACTTTTAATTTTATCCATCACGAACACAACAAAGACAATGTAGGTTGTTTGTATAGCATCGGATAATGTAGTATAACTTTGGACATTTATTTAGAATTTTAAATATTGAAGAATTTATTTTATAATTTTTTCACTGCAAAAATACGGTGATTCCCAATTTTCTTGGATTTGATGGTGTTCATCGAAAAGTTTTCGTTTTTAACTGCCACTTGGTTTTCATAGTGACATGTTTAACTATTCAATATAATATACCTACATACCTATATACAAATATTCAATTTCTATAAAATAAATTTGATAAGAAAGAAATTGTTATGAATTTTATACCCTCATTTTTTAAGTACCTCACGTTACTATTAGTAACCATTAGTGACCATTAGTTCACGGGCCACGTGTTTGACATACCTGGAATAGAGATTTTTTTTGGAAATAGCTTTCCTCGGTTTTCATAGAACATTATTAAATTTTGATTTATGCTATAGCAAATAGGTCCTTTAAAGTTTCTTCTAATTAATTTATTATTAAAGCTTTCTTTTAACAAAGTAAAAACATTTAAAGTGTGAATAAATTAACTCTAGCTCAAAAGATTATTATTGTTGTATATTTGTTTTTATTTATTTGGATTGGTAATTTCTCATTTGGATTCGTAGTAGTTTACCATGGTTGATATGAAAATGAATTATTTGATATTGAATTCGTCAAAGTAAATATTCGAAATATTGTAATTCTAGGTTTGAATGCACTATACAATATATATTATATATTAATAAAAATGATACCTAAAGTATATATAATTTATTCATCACGCGTTAAATATACCACTACAAAATTAGGAAACTGTGTATTTTAATAATTTTGATTCCAATTAGGTTAAAACAGTTTTCTCAAAAATATCTACAAAATTGAAAATCCATACAAAAATTATTAAATAACTTGAAAGCTGAGAATTTTACCAATATTAATAACAAATTTTGATGTTTACTATTTATAAATTTTAGTCTTGAAATTTTAATAATTCAACAGTTTCTATAATTTCAAATATTTTTTTGAAATATAATATTTGATATCCATTAAAAATGTATTATTATTTATTAAACTGTGAAGTTTGATGTGGTCCTACACAAGACAATAAGATTATTATTAATAATAATTATACTAATAAAATTTAATAAAAATTAAATATTGTGAATTATTAATATTGAATTTTGAAATAATTATCTTTATGAATATAAATATATTGATAAGTTATGCAAATAAATTAACTATAAATAACTTATTTTAGTGTCTTTTATATATTTCTTCTATTTATAATTCTATTCTCCCATTAAAAAAATAAAAAATAAAAAGGTAACTGGTATAGTATATGATCTCTATACCTGCTACCTATGGTTGAATAATGCCAACAGGCACCAGAATAAAAAATCCTTTTTATTAGAAAAAAAAATTAAAATATTTAAAAAAAAATAAGTAAGGCGTACCATGGTGTTATAAGACTTATATTATTATGGATATATTATTGTATTCATAGGAGCAGTGTAACACTGTTATGCAAATCGTCGGTAACCGTTCGCGGAGCCGTACGTGAAATTGTTATGTGCAATACATAATAGGCAAATACCAAAAGCGTTTATTGTTTTAAAATCATTTTTATTATGAACATTGAACAATATATCACAATTCGTCGGTAACCGTTCGCGGAGCCGCACGTGAGACCGTATATAATACATAGTGTCTCGTATGCTTAAAACAATGGTATTATTCTACTAATAATAGCAAACATGTGTATTGCTCGAAAAAAAAATATAATTTAATAAAATTATATGTATGTTTACACCTGGTATAGCAAAGCGATTTATAAGCTGACAATTATATAGGTACTTAAAAAATGGTCAATAAACATGGTGTACCTGTTCATTCCAAATTTTTCTTTTCTTTAATAACTTTCACTAAACATAATGTTTAACAATTGTTATCATAAAGTTAAATATTTAAGACATTAAAATATATATATTATACAGAAAAAAACCATAATGTTATACTCTTATTATTAAATAATAACTGATTTTACGTTTATTATTATTTTATTTTAAATTTAAAAGAAAATTTATACTTATAGAAATAAATGAATACCTAACTATTGTCTTGGTGTCAAAGATATTATTATTATTATTTCAAAACTTAATCATTTTTATTTAACACATTTTTAATTTGAAACACATCAAAACTTTGCAATTTAATGACGATCTATTGAAATGTTTATCCCATATTAATAAAATAAACAAATTATGTTAAAACTAAAAGTTTTACTTATTTACTATTTTAAAATCCAGTTTTAAAAATATCTCAAACCCTAAATTGTATGTACGAGGTGTGGCAATTAAACATCGAGAATTTTTAATTTTAAAACATTTATTTAGTATTTACAATGATTTATGCACCCATGTACTCTCCTCCGAGTCTAACACACTTGGTCCAACGTTTTTCCATTTCTGGAGCACCCCTGGAAGTCTCCAGAAGTTAAACTCTTCTACACCGACGTTACAGTACGTTGAATGTCATCCAAATCTTCATATCAAAGCCCTCACATGAGACGTTCTATGATACAATCGCTTAAGTACTTCAATGTACAATACCAAAAAAAAAAAAAAAAAAACAACAAACAATAACAGAAACACTCTCAAACGTTCATATCAACCTAGTCTTCTACTAGAAATACTACATATTTCATTTCATTTTTTAGAATAACGTATTTGAAATCCACAATAAATCAGCAAGCTTCAACTGAATATAGCTGAAGTATGAATTTAAAATAATGAAAATTGAGACTTAATCAATAAAATAACTTATCATTAAGCATCAGTTTTTTGATAACATTTTTTATGTGGCTATACAATTGTATGCCATATATTTGGTCCTGTTGATACTTAAAGTCTGACATTCCTGCTCTAGCGTAACCCTGTATATAGAAATGACTCAACCATG